>VYXH01010972.1:268131-349434 GCA_013397275.1 Burhinus bistriatus | reverse complement strand
CCGCCCCGGCGCCCCCCCCCCGCCCCAGCAGCAGCCGCCGTGCCCGGGGCTCGGGGCAGCCCGGGAGCGGCAGGGGAGTGCCAGGGGAGCCCGCCCCCCCGCTCCCCTCGTTCTGTGACCTGCCTAGATTATTAGTAAGGACATCTGTGGCTGGCAAGGGAACAAGTGTTACCAAAACCAGAACCGGCTGTTTTTCCAAATGAGCAATATGTTAATTCCTCATCCCCCCTCTGGTTTCTTTAAAACCTGGCACAAATACATCAATAGCGGAGAATAAGGAGCCTTTGCAGAGAACAAGTGGCAGTTTTGAATTTACCTTTTGTGTGCGCCTCAGATGCAATCTCGAGGCATTTTTTCCCCTCTCTCCCACAGAAAAAGAGTGTTAATCTGCCCTATCTTGGGACCCAAAAGGATTGGAGTGGAGTAGATATTCACTGGAATCACATAGGGGAATAAGGGTCTTGCTTTATTGAATCATCAAATCCCAGGAATGAAGCTCTTAATTAATTATGGGTGCTAAAAATTCAGGCCAGCTGTTTCTTTTTACTTGGCTCTGACAGAGAAAGACAAAGTCTACATCGAGATCTTCTAAGGCGCATTCAGCATAAATCAGCGCCCTCGGCGGCGCTCCCGGTCGCGGCACGGCCCGGCGGTGACAGATGGCGCATTGTCCCCGCATTCCTCCACCGCCCCTCCGCGGGCGCGGAAGCGGCCGCCCAAGCCAAGGACCTTTCTCTGCCGGGGAAAGGGCTCGCCCGGGGCCGGCGAGGGACGGGCCGCGGCTACCGGAGGTGCCGGCCCAGCCCGACGGGGCGGCCGCAGGAGAGGGCTCCTGCCCCGGCGCTGCGTTTTCTTGCCGGGCAGCGCTTCGCTGAGCACCTCCTTCGGCACCGGCAGCGCCGCTTCCAGCGCCTGTCCCCGCTCCCAGGCTGCGGCCGGAGCCCCCGGGCCTAACGCCCCCTCGGATCCCCCGGCTGCGGCCCGGGCAGGTCACCTCGCATCCCGCCGCCCGGCCCCTCTTTTGGGGGGCGGCCGCGTTTGTTTAACACTCGTTACTCAACGGGAGCGCCCCGCGTCATTTTCACGGCTGATTTGCAGGGGCGTCCGCGGTGGCCGGGGGCTGCCCGACCCCTCTCGCCTCCCTTCGCCGCCGGCCTCCTCCGCCAGAAATCTGTTCACCTCCAACTACCAGAAAATGAATGTCCTCCGCACGCCGTTACTCATCTGTTATAATTAGAGCATGTGCGAACTCGCAGCGTGCCGAGAGCCCGGTTCGGGCTGATGCAGGCGCTTGGGCAATAACCACCTCGTTCTGCCGTGGCGGTGCTGCGCGGCCGGCCCGGCAAAGGGGCCGGATCCTGCCCGCGCCCGCCGGGCTGGGCTCGCCCCTGCGGCCGGGACGGGGGGGATCTTGGTCCAGACACCTCTTTTCCAGCGAAATTGGCTTTTATTTGCTTAAAGCAAACCACAGAGCTCTCCACGCACATGCCTGATGGATGCAAATGTAAATGTGCACTTATTTAATTGGATCAGGTCCCAAGATAAAAGAGATAAACGGCTCCCGGTTTGCCAAGTTATTTTCAGAGGCATGCAGTGATGTGTGGAGGGAAAGTTAATGAAGAGGAGAAGAGACACACTGTACTTAAAATACCTCGGGTCTAGACTCGGGCAGGGGGAAGCCTCGGACTCCGGAGCGGCGGACGGCGCTGGGCTCCGCACCCCGGCCCCGCTCGGGTCCCCGGCACGGTGCGCAGCCCGTAACGGCGGGTAACGGGCTCACCTGAGCCGCGGCGGGGCGGGGGGAGGCTGCGTCATACGAGGCAATTAATGCTCTGCCCCACTTCCCTCCACCAAATTGTTCTCCGTTACTGCTGTCTCCCCTTGTTCCTCCCCGTGTTCTACATCCGTATGCATGAGACATTAACAGACGGTTATTGATACAAACATAGTTTTTGTTGCTAAAGGCCTTCCAAAACAAATTCTTCGGCTGAATGCCAATGTATGCATGTTGGCTGGTGACAGCTGATTAGTGAAATGATTTACGGCCAAGTTAAAAAAAATGATACTGTCAAAGGCAGCAATTCGAAAAAAAGATAAGACAGCACAGCCTCAAGGCTTCCCACTGTAAAACCACCCAACAAATCTAAACCTACACTACAAATACCTGAAACACTCAAGGAATCAATTGGTCGCAGATTAAATGCAGTCTCTATTCTGACCCGCCCTGGTAATCCGCAGCTCTCTGCAGAAGCAGCCCCTCGATTTGTGCCTCCAGCCTCACCTGCGGCAGGGCCCGCTCCTGCCCTGCACCCCACTGGCCTCCCAGCATCCCCGCAATCAGAGACTTAGGCCTCCTTTTTGTTTCAAGACTTTTTCTCTCATTAATTGATTAAAAAAATCCCCCTTTCCCTCATTTCTCTGTAGCTCTTCTTCATAAAGAAAGCTTTTGCTCTGCAATAAAGTAAGAGACTTTGATCCCAGATCATCCTCTTAGGCCTTCCAGCTGAAATCAGCGGAGAAACTATGTGGAGTTATTGTTCGCACTTGCTGCACTTCTGATTCAGAAAGGGCTGATTTATTAGCTTGTCAAGGGAAGCATTGTTCAGGAAGGCAATCAAAAAGCACTTACCTAGCTAAACTAAAATTACTGCCTTTTCAGTGGCTAATTTGTATAACTCCCATGGAGGAACTTGGGAAGTGTTTGATGAGGCATAAAATGATGATTAATGAATTTATTGGCCTGCTGCTCATCAAATAGGAGTAGTATATCTTTCCTCTATTGGGCGTTGGGTCTAATGCTACATGTCTGTGTAAAGCAAGTCCAATATGATCTCCTTTTTAGCCCCCTTTTAACCCCCATGACCTGAAGAATATCTCCGTGTAACAGAGGCAACATCAGGGGACTGCAGAGACAAAGAGCCTGTTTGATAAAATGGTAAATGAGAAACGCGAGGAAAGTTGCTGCAGGGACAGATCTGCTCAGTTTTCGGCTTTCAATCACTTTGACTACTGAAGTGGGAAGAATGTAGAAACTAGATAAGGTGTGAGAAGCGAGAAGAAAATGACAAACCAATTTTAACTTTCATAAAGGATCCAGCCCAACAACTTCATTACTACTTGAAAGAACGAACGAATGCGGGAAGTGCCGGGATTCCTGAGCAATCAGGCACGCTGCAGCCCCTCACCACCCGGCCACACAGTGAGAGATGGGCAACGTCGCCCCAAACTGGCCGTATCCAGGGCTAGCCTGTAACCTAATTGGTGCTCTGATCAGATTTGATGCAACCCTTTTGAGCCCATAAATTTTATGTTCTTTCTCCTCCACTGAAATAGCCTGGGGCTTTCTCCTCTGATCAGTGTTTAATGCTTGAATCACTATTTTGGGGCTAAAGGCTTCTGACAGAAATTACATACTTTCCCCCTTTTAATACGAAATTAGTTGTGATTCTGTGCCTACCTGCACACACACATGACCAACAAGGTATCTCATACACTACACATTGCTGCTTTGAACAGGTTAAGAACCCCAGAAGATCAGAAACATTGTTGACATTCTCAAAAACTTGTTAAAATAAATTTGCCTGAGATTTGGACTCAGAGATCCTCCCAGGATTGAATCAATTTAGCTCTTAGCTTCCAGGCACCATTCCCTGTTCCTGCAGTTCTGAAGCTTGTTGAGGGATCCGCAACTCACACACCTCCCAGCGAAGATGCACAGGCCTTAGTTGGAGCCTGCTGCCAAAAAGGCAGCTTCTCTCATTACCTTTTGGGGCTTCGCAGAAGTACCCTCAGGCCTACGTGTCAGCAGCCCACTGTGCTGAAGACTGAGAAGGTGCAACAGGAACATTTTGCAGAACTACCGATGTAGTGATCAACACTCGCTGAAATGATGTGGTATTTCAGGCACCAATAAAGCTCAGAGGAGCAGGAAATGGTAGTGTGGAGGTGCCTGGCAATCACAGCAGCCTGTCTTCCCTCTCTGCGCCTTCCCTTTGTGCTTCTGCGTGCAAAGCCAGAATGCAGCCCACTGCGCTCCTTCAGAGAGAGAATTAAAAGCAGGCTCTAGGTGAAGCAGTGGGAAACTCCTTCCTTTTGCTGCCTCTTTGTGTTACAATTCAGTCTTGCGTACTTCTCCCTTTCCGTGACCCATTCTGTTCTGGGCTGCATTAGAATACGTCTCTTTCTGAAGGCCTCCAGGAGCTGCATGGGAACTGTCTTGAGGCTGGCCAGAACCTAACCCTGACCTCATCAGACCAATGAGCCACTGTACCTATTCTGTGGTCTAGATCTCAGCCCCGGAAGGTAGGAGAAAAGCTCTCATTAACTTTAAGGGACTTTAGCTCTTATTCTCCGTGAAGGGCAAATTTGGCTGTCCCATGCTAGGTAATAATTGTCATTTCAAACATTTTTGTTTGCAAAATACAAGGTACATAACGTACCAAGAATGGTTCATTTTCCAGATCTGTTTAGAAATGGTTTCTGAATGGCAGAAGTAATAAACTCCTGACTAATCTTTCAGTTTCCACAGTGGAATCTGTGGGAACAAATCAAAACAAAACTTTCCTGAGACTACACATTGGCTTCCTTGACAAAAGGAAAAAGGCACCCACCTTATGTTTACAAGATCAGAAAACATTTATTTTAATGTTACCAAATTGGTATTTGTCTGAGACACTTTTAGCTGAAATGATCCTCTGGAAAATAATGTTTATAAACATCCTCGAACAAATAGC
This sequence comes from Burhinus bistriatus, assembly GCA_013397275.1. Classification (NCBI taxonomy): domain Eukaryota; kingdom Metazoa; phylum Chordata; class Aves; order Charadriiformes; family Burhinidae; genus Burhinus; species Burhinus bistriatus. The sequence continues at coordinate 344,701 of VYXH01010972.1, read as the reverse complement.
ACTCTCCTGACACAAGCCTACCATCAATGTACCGCTCAACAAGTTTTATCTGTAAGTCCTTGACCTGTGACTGCTTTTACAAAGGCTCTCTGTTCATTAGCAATTTCGGGTCACTTTAAGTACTTGTGTCATGAACACATAGCACAGCTGTAAAATATATATATATATAAAATACCAGCTGCATTAATATAGGGGCTTATTTTCCTCCACTTAGCTCCCAAAAGCAACATGATCTTACATATTGGTGAAAAAAGACATAGTTGTATTTGCATAATTACAGCAATATTGTAGGTCTTTAGTGCAACAGACCTAAGAGGCTGATTTATGATTAAATATGTATGGCTAAAAGTTACCATGCTGGGTAGTGTGCATAGCATTAGACAATGACAGTTTTGGGGCATAATTGCTTTAATGTGGGCAATTAAGACTAAGTGCATGTGATTTTAGTGTCTGCCCTACATTCCTCTGAATGATTACAATGATCAATACACATGATTTGTAAGTTGCTTCCTATTGATCGAATGGTAAAATGTTTGACCTTCCTTTGAGGAAGTAATTTGCTAAATTATGACACCACGTAAAGTCTTTCTTGGTTCAGAGGTGAGGGGTAATGGTGCTCAGAATTAGAGAAAAAAAATCATTTTCCCCCCTTTTCCTGAAAGTAAGTCTCTGTAATGTCCCTGCCAATTTGCTGACTTCACCTGTGGAGGGAGGAGTCTGGCACATTCGTCTTTGAAATTAACAGAGGGAAAAAAATTGAATTGCAAACTCAGTCCATCTCTACAAGAAACCCTCTTCATTAACTTTATCTGTTTACACCTCTATGCCAAATCATCAGGAAGCTCTTGACCACAAGATCTCTGTTGTTTGCAAGCTGCTAGAGAAAAATATGCAGCAGCAAAGTTGGGGAAACGGAGCACTCTGAGTGCTGCAAGCAGCTGGGACACGTGGCAGGGCTTCCTGGGCTGCCTGCCAGACTTAATTTTGCTTTGCATGCACAGTACCAAATAGCCTTCGCTGTATCACATTAGCAGGTACGAAAAGAAAAACAACAAAGTGTTCATGAAAACCTGTTAGCTGACGAACAGTAACTTAGTTACGGCTCAGGCGCCTCCTCCATGCTACAATTGCCATCCTAAATGTACACAGTAGAAAAGTAGATCAAAATTAATAGGTACCAATGCACTGAGATGCGCCCTGTTCCAGGGGCTGTTCCGTGCTGCTCAGTGGAATGGTGACTCTCCCTGACCCCACCTAACCACATGTACAGGGCAGAGCTACCATGTTGAAAATCTGTATTACCTAAGGGATCCTGGTACCCCAAAAGGGGTTGGGAAGACCCATACAGGTCCCCCTCTCCCTTTAGGAGCCACTTCACCAGTGTTTTCACACAGCAGCAGTGCTTGCTGGCATGTTCTCCACCAAGTATATGTGAGCTGGACCAAATTTAGGGTTATAGTTCAATACCAGAAATTTCCACAGTCCTTACCTTTTGTTTTTGAATTTTCTGGGCTTTGAGCTGGTAGCACTTCACTCCTTTGGGGTCTGGTAGCAGTGCAGGCATGCACCACCCTCCTCAGCCCAGCTAGACTGAGTGAAAAGGCCTAAGGTAGCCAGCTGGATCCTGAGTCCCAGGGTCACTTGCAAAAGCCCTCTTTGGACTAGTTTTGTACACAAATCCAATTGCACCAGCTAGGCAAAGTCAAGTTCAGCTCTCCAACTAACAACTGTCTAAAATCTACCTTCAAACTATTCAGATTTCATATTTTCAAACTAAACCACCATGTAGGTACAAATTGTCCAGATTTCATCCTTTCACGTTGAACTGCTCTCTCACTCTCTCCACTGCATCTCACAGACAAACCTTCACAAAGGAAGCCACTCTTCCTGCAGTAATACTCCAACATCAACAAACACCCGCATGAAGGCTTCCACAATAATACTCCAACATTGACGGGGTCCTGCATCAGAAATTTCATGTTCTCCATGTCCACCCTACAGTAACAGCTGATGAATATACACTATCTGCACCAAAGCCAAACACAGCAACAACTGGTGCAAAGTTAAAATCCCACGTGTGGTGCGATGCTGTAGATGTGAGTTAATGCAGAGATGGGCTTGGAAGTTCCAAAGTGCACACCCTATGGTTTAATATGGCACTTTTTTGGGGGAATGTGTGTTCTCTCTGGGAGAACTGTACAAGCAGAAGCTGTTTACAGACAAGATAGGAACTGTTTTTCAGGTCTCTGACACTGAAAGTAATAAGCAATACCTGTGTTGTGGCACAGGGTTTTCCTGGCCATTTCCTTCCCTGGCCATTTCCTTCCCTGTCCAGTCAGGTGCTGTGGGAAAGAGAGGGAAATATTTAGGACAGGATTAGCAACCTCAGTGTCCCTGTCCCCAAGCACAGTTACTCCAAGCCTGTGGACATGCTGGGAGGACGCTCTCCCCCACTTTACCTCAGCATTTGCTGCCCAAAACACACCCTTGGCTCATCTGATGTGCTTCAAGGTTCCTACCCCACCATCCCCTTCCCGAGGTACCTCACTGTTTCCCTTTGAAGCCCCCCTGGTGCCACCCCACCCCGAGGCACCTCAGAGTTTCCCACTGAAACTCCCCTGGTGCCGTCCCCTCCCTGAGGTACCTCAGTGTTTCCCACCGAAGCCCCCAGCGCTGCCCTGCCCCAAGGTACGGCACCTGCCGCTCCTCAGGCTCTCATGGCCCGATGGCAGGTGCTCTCCTCACTCCATGCCGCCTCAGCACTGCTCACCCGGAGCCGGCACCGTCCCCTCAGCCCCCGCTTCGCTCCCCTGCCCCCATGTCACCCTCAGTCCCACAGCCATCATCCAAGCCCTGCCCAACAGCTAGCCCGGGGCTCCTGTCCCTCAAAGCCGCTCTTGTCTTTCCTGCCCCATCCTGGCCCCGGCCCACAGCATCTGGCACACACCAGCGGCCGCAGAGGCCCCTCTCCTGTCCGGGGTGCTCCGTCCCAGCTCACCCCCGGCTAAGAGCAGCCAGCTGGATCTGGAGCCTCCAGGTCACTTGCAGAAGCAAGCTTGTGATTAGCTTTCCACAGCAATCCAACTGCACTGCACAGGCAAAGTCAAGTTTGCCCCCATGCTGCAGCAGGTACCTAGAAACTGTCCAAAACCTACCTAAAAACTGCCCAGACTTCACCCATTCACATTAAACTGCTGTCTTACTCTCTGTACTACATCTTGCAGACAAGCCTTCACAAAGTAAGCCACTCTTCCTTCACTAATACTCCAGCATCAACAAAGTCCTGCGTGTAGACTCTCATGCTCTCCCTGAGGGTCCCGTCCACTCCACCTGCTGGCAAAGACACTGCCCTCACCACAGCCAAAACACTCCAGTGACTGTTGCGAAGTTAAGATTGCATGTGTGGATCTGCCTGGTTTTTTTCCACCTCACCCAAACCCAAGGCATCCCCCATCTCCCGCACCGTGCTCAGCCTCCCCCCTCTTCTCCCCAAGTTCCTCACTCCCCATGCCCCGCACCCCAGCCGCAGGCGAGGAAAGCAGCTGGAACATATGCCATCCTTGTCTACATCATGCTCGCTTCCATGCTGCCGGTGAAGGACAAGTATAATGGACAAGAAGGACAGAGATGCTGAAATAATTACAATATGAAAGACGGAAAATGAAATACCACAAATCACGTAGCTAGCAAAAACCGTCCTATTTACTGGTTGCTGTGCCAAGCACACATACTGTTACACAATGTCCCATTCTTAAACCCTTTTTGTAAGGAGAAGAGCGCATCAAAGCATTCATAAATTCCCCAAAACAGCAGTACTGAACAATGAATTAAAACTACAAAGCAGTTAGAATTCATGGGTAGAAAAAAGTTCAGTCAAACAAAGGGCAGACACTTGTTGAGAAACTGAAGGTAAATCTGCTCGCCAGACCTGAGAGGACAGCCTCCCCTGGAGCTCATCAGCCACTGTTGAAGTATCCCGTGGAGGAACTACTTTTCTCTAGCCAGAGATGATGCTGGGACACCAGTTACAGACAGACTTTCTGGGATGAACAGGACTACTCTGGAAATTCAGCTCTGGAAATTCTCACTTCCCCACCCCTAACCCTACCCCAGTCCTATGTCTGAGCACCAGGAGTGAAGTATCTGGCTCTAAACCATAATCAGCTTGTATCTGGATTTTGAATAGTCCTTTTAGTTTTCTTCCAGGGGCTTAATGATGATCACAGAAGCTTAAGGTTCCCCAGATGTCTCACTCTTGAGAAACTTTACAGAACAAAGTTATAATGCTACACAGTATACTATAGTCACTCCTTGCTGCAACTTAAAAAAAAAAAAAGACACAGTGATGGATAAATAGATAATTCTACACTCAAGTTCCCATTTTCTCCTTGATGGCATCATTCCCTTGGCAGGAATCCATTCTCAGCAGGTTCCTGTGCAACTACTATACAAGCATTTGGATCCCATTTCTGGATGACCTGAGTTGAGCTAGAGCTGGTGGTTATCACTGGGGATCGCATCAGGACACAAGAGGATGGGAAACTGGTGGCAGCAGTACTAATCAACTGTTAAACACAGGGGAAAAAGTTACGAGTCCCAGGCAGGGTACCTTGGTGCTGAGAAAGCTGTTTACACTCCATTTTGAAAATTCTCCCAGCACAATGTATCCAGCTAGATTTGTTTTCATTACTTCTCATTTAAACTAATTCTTCTTTGGCTATCTCCTTTTTTTGCATCAGATGAGTGGATTTACTCTGTGTTTGAATTACATGTTACCATTCTTATTCTAAGAACGTGCAGAGACTGAAATATCCATCACCTCATAAGACTCGTTGAGGAACCAACATGAGGTGGTCAAGGCTGCTATCTGCAGATCAAGACGCAGGAACTGTGTCAGTAAGGACCCCTATATGTCTCCAACACATCAAGACAAATCTATCAGAGGAGGAGAAGGCAGAGAGGGAGAGAAGTGCATCTTAGACAAGCACAAATTGCAATTCAGCTATAGATTGGCACTGGGGCTGCAGAAGTCCCAAGGGTGGTTCCGAAGCTGGGGCAGAGCCTGGCCTTCTGGGCACTGGTAACTGGGCATAAAAAGCAGTGGCCAAGGATACTTATGGGGGGACTCTTGCCACCAGCAGAAGGCCAGCACAAGGCTAGCGGCCCCTGGCACTGGCCAGGCTCTGGGTTGGAGGAGGAACCACAACCCACAAAGCAGCTTACACCACCATTGTGTAATAGGTAAATCTGTGGATAATTGCACAAATTGTACCAACCTGCTGGCTGCTGCTGGCATATCAGTGCACACAGGAAACAGAAAGAGCCCGGTCTCACTGTTCACCGAGGGAGGCCTTGCTCTCTGCCACTGAATCCCTGCCAGTGGGGAAGCTGGGAAAACTCAGCAGAGCAGAGACAATAATGGAACAGCAAGATACGTTCATCTTGCAGTATTGCCCTGCATGGGGAGACAGGAGGAGAAAACAGACTAATTAGTCTCACTCCCCTTTTTCTCGTTGCTTCTCTATGGGCAAAACTGAACATCAGGGCCTCATGCGCCTTAGTAACATCCTTTTCTCCAATTTTTTAAAACTTTTTTTTTTAAAAACACACTGTGCAGTGGAAGCCCTGACCTCAAACTGGGAATCAAGCCATTGGATATTCTTTTCCTAAACTCTCCAGTTGCTGAGGTCTGATGTCAAGCTTTTCAATTTCAAAGATAAGAGCTGCTGGCATAGTTTTCTCTGGGTTTTGTGTTGTTGGTTTTTGGTTTTTTTTTTTGGTTTTTTTTTTTTTTTTTTTTTTTTTTTTTCCCCCTGGGAAACATTTTCCCGGGTTTNTTTTTTTTTTTTTCCCCCCTGGAGAACATGTTCCCAGGTTTTGTTCAGCCGAAACCTCCCAGGCTCTGAAAATGGTCTGTTTTCTCATGGGCCTATTACATAGGCTCCATCTGACCTGGATGTAGCACCTCTATCTGAGTTAGCATCTGGCAGGGTTTCAGTCACCTAAAAAGAGGTCTCTATGGCATCTTAGACCCCTCTGGGGCATCCAAGTTATGCCCATGGGACACAGGATCTTTCAGAGACCTCACTGGGGCAGCAGCTGGTGGCCAGGGAGGTACTGTAGGGCACCTCAAATAAAAGAAAAAGGTGTGAGTGAGTGAATCTCAGCCCTAAACTCTTATAGTCAATAGCAAGAAAAGGAGCTTTACAACATGATTTATTTCCTCCTAAAATCAATGTCTAAAACTAATCAGAGGATTGACATGCTGAAAGTGCTGATCTTGCTCTACCAACTGTGAGGAGAGCCCAGGGGAACTAAATCAGGTGTCTGTGCTGTAAACATCTAAAGCTAGGCGAGGTGACTTCACCCAAAACTACATACAGATGGGCCCCTCCCTGCTAGCTACCTGTCTTCAGAATTATAAATAAACTTCAGTGATCTGAATCTAACAAAACCCAGATCTATCTACTGTAAAATAGATATAGCATGAATTCTTTTTACTGATTCTAGAAATCGCGTTAATAAGTATTTAAAAATAATCACTTGTGAAAATCTTTACAGTCCAAGTATCTCTACTACATAAATTTAAGTACTGTTATAGTACACAATAAAATTGCATAGTGGTTGCTATAATAAATGGACAAGATCTCAAAACTCTTATTTACATTGGACCTTTACTCATGAACACTTCCATTGGTTTTTCATTGAAATATTTATGGAATAAGATAAAACTCCATGACCCTTACTCAGGAACGCCCATAATCACATACTTAGCTTTGAACATAGAGCTACTGAGGGTAATGAGACTTCAACGCACAATTTGTGCATTGTTGAGTAAGGACAGGTTCCTCACACAGGACTGTGCGCAGGCGAATCTGGGCCAAAAATGTAACTGTTTCCTTAAGGTGTGAAATGACATCAAATATTTGACAAATCAAATGACTACGTTAAATCTAACATTTACATAACTAAGTTACTAGTTATGATGAGAACAAAAAAAGGGAAATATTAAAAGGTGTCCATATAGGTATGGGAAAAGAGAAACTTTAAATGCAAAACTATTAGCAGGATTCATGGAATTTTGCAAGTTCAAAATGTAACTGACACATTTCTTTGTTGCTGTTAATTTTGTTTTGCCTCGTATTAACTGCATCACTTTGATGAATATTTTTAAAAATAAAATAATGGCTATCACTCAGGCTGCTTTGAAGTATTTCTGAGTGGAATGACTGGTAGCAGTTATTGATTTCATAGTGTGACACTAGAAGTTTTGATATGGGATTTTTAAAAATGATATTTGAAGTTAAAAGAAGACATCTTGATTAAAGCCAGAACAAATTGTTTGGCTGAGATTCAAACTCTGGTTCACATGCCTTTCCAAGCTTGTAGATTCACTTGCTTGCTAGGAAAAGCCCATATGCTTTCAATGGATGAGTTAAAAATTCATGCCATGGAAGAGAGGAAACTGCTTCAAAGTTGGGAACCAACAGAACAGCTTAAAACATAAGGGAAAAATATATTCATAGACATTAGATATAAGAACGAGGTAGAAAGGTCTTGTGTTTAAGGGGTTCAACTCTGAGCCACAGACAGCATAACCTTGAAACGCATCCCATAGTCTTCTGTGCATCCGTTGCCCATATGCAAACTACCGATAATATCGTTCTCATCTTCTATTTTGCAGGAAGCTGTGAAGATGAATAGCAGCTATATGATGCTATAAGTCATATGGCCGGCTAGAGAGATGATCTGTTGGGTTATCAGTTTAAATCTCAAAGAGACTGCGATGAATGCTACTGATCTGGTGGGTGCAATCAGTCATTGCCAACAGTCTTCTGGGTAATTCTAGTTCAAAAGGTACCTCAGAGGCCCCGCCACAGAGGGAACTGAGTCTCTGTGCTGACTGCTTCTGCTGAAGTGCTTGACATACTCACGGCTTCTCAAGGTGAGGGGGGAACATCTAGAAAAGGATGGACACGTACCTCAGGGCTGCTCAGTACTTCAGGATCCAGCAAAGCCCTACAGCTGTCTCCTCCTCTCCAGTCCAGTAAACCAGGACAGTGTCCTACATGGCCCAAAGAAACAGGAGTGGAAGTAGGAGTTCTTCAGAATGAACCAATACCACTAAATCTTCACAGAGTTCATCTGCTCAAAAGCCACTTGAGTGCTCTTTCTTTAAATAACTGACCTAACACACCTGCTCACAGGGCAGTTTCTGCATCTCAGGAGAAGACCATCACTTCTTTTCTTGACCTTCTTCTATTGGTGGTGTCACTGGGGACGAGACTGACTTTTAAAGGAAACATTCACTAGTGCCATTTGGGAGGGTCACGAAATAAAAATACCTTGTCAGTTTTGCAATGGAAAATGTAATAACTCACCAGCAGGCTATTGACCGAGTTGTTAAACTCTGGGGGGAAAAAAAACCTGTTAGGTGAGCTGGTTAATATCAAGGCTCACCACTCACTTCTGCATACTACAGACCATGTCAAAAGCTTTCCAGTAATCAGTAGAGCTTAAGAAAAGTCTCTGATTAACTTTTCTTTCATCTTTCTCTTCTCCATCTGGTGTTAAAGATCAAACCTTCAGTTCCTCTACTCTTTTAAGCCTTGCCTGTTTGACAGCAAACTTCTCATCCATCTTAAATCTAGTGTGGGCTAGAATGTCTTTCAGCAGTGGCTAGAGGGCAGATATATTATCAGATACTAACCATATTGCTCCTTCTCTTTTTCTTTAGCTCTGTATTTGTTATTGTAGGATATATCTGGGTTTTCTGAGTGTTCAGCTTCTATCCTTCTACTGCAGGATAGTGCTGTGCTGCTAATGCTTTGCAAATCACTGCATCATCCCTTTGCAGTTTTGGAATGTCCCAGCTGTGCTTTGCATAGCTTCTTCCAACTTTACCAGCAGGCCAGGATACCTCTTCTCAGGACTTCCGGCATCTGTGCTCTTAAAGGCACTACAGTGTGGGAATGATGGTGGCTTTGACAGTGCTGGGGCTGTAAAGCTTTAAACTGCACTGCTACCGACTACCTGCTGGGTAAAGACAGCACCCTTCCCTTCGACAGAGACCACAGTAGGACAGGGATGCTCAGCCACTCTTTAGAAATCTTGTCTTGTCGATGGGATACAGGAAAAAACTGCTGGAACCACTAGGATTGACTTAGACCTGGCCCTGCCTCCTCCCACAGCACTCTTACAGGTATTCCTTAGTAGCAGAAGTAAAGCAGCTGTAATTAATTGCTACGTGGCTTACACAAAACAGAAGAAGAGATGACAACTCCCCAGCACACTGGGGGCCATCAAGGGCCACCAGTTAATGATATACAGTATTTGGATAACTGTAAATAGAAGACCATCAAGATGACTACACTTCTCATTATTTCAAAATTGGGCATCCTTTCAGGAAGAGAAATTCCAGTTTCTTCCTGGCTTTACCACCTAAGATCACTTGTAAGCTATGACTTCATAGTCATTTGAGTCATCAAATCCATTTCAAGCATATTTATCAGGCTAGTTACTGTACCAGAGATTCATAAAATGTCTTCATGGCTTTGCAGGGGGAGGCAAAACATTTGAAAAAGAAAGATGCTAGAAGATGTGGGAAGAAGAGGAAAGCTGCAGCTGCCTCAGGCAACTTACACTGGAGTGGAAATGACCACCTCTTACAACAGCAAACCTGTGAAGGCCAGGTCTTTATTAGTGAACAGTGCAGCCCAGCAGTAGCAGATCTGCAGAGACTTGATGCACACACTATGCTTATCTCAGGGGATTTACTTCAGGTTAGCTCTAGTCTGGTCCTGTGAACTGAATGAGTATATTAGGTGTAGTCCTGGAGAGCATTTTCTCATGTGTTTTAAACAAAAGGAATAAATACAGTTTGTCTGTCATCAGACCACTCCATGACATGAACCACAGAGTACCAACTGGCAATAATCATGATTTTTTTTCTTCAGTGGCACTCTCCTGACGCAAAGTCATGCGATAATTACACACTCTTTCTGTAACACCTATCATAGGATATAGTCATTAAGCGTCTGTGCTCAGCAGGCATGATGCTGTATTGGGACAAAAGCTTTTTCATGCAACTTTACCATCTCCTTCAAGACTGTTGACCTGCAACTCCATGCCTACGTAAAACAGGGGGATGTAAACATGCTTTGCAAACCAGTTTCAAATCTTAAATTTATGAAAGAAGTAATCAGACTGAACTTGAATACAACCTGTCAGTGAGAAGAGTTAAATGGGGTCTTTGGAGGAAGAATGGTATGATGCCGTATGTTTGCAGACCTTTCTGCCTTGCTGTTCTGAGCCTGGACTACAGAATTTGGGTGCTATCGCAGTGTGAGCAACATCTGACTGCTAGGAAGAGTGTAAGAAAGCACCTTTGGAAATGATCGGTTCTGTGTTAGAACCAAAGTAGCTGTTGTCTGATGGCAATCAGTACCTAATACATCAGGAGAAATGCAGAAGCACATTATTGGGCAGATGTAAACAGCCTGCTTTCATATCCTGCTCTCTAGTAGTTAGAGACTGATTTACATCCTAGAACACAGGGTTCAATATCCTTTTCACTATTTGTTGTATTAATTATAACATTAGGTATTTCTGATTTCCATATAAGCATCTAAATCGGAATCCTTCTAAATTTCAGTTTGAACAATTTGCTGTGGCAGACAGGCCCACAGTTAAATCACGTTGTGTAAAAAAGCATTTCCATTTATCAATGCTGAATTTCATACCTTTAACTATCAATTTAGCTGACACTGGAATTCACTTAAAACATTTCTTCATGATGTAATAGATCCTATATGTGTAAGTTCATGCTCATATGGTGAAATGGCAATCAATTTTATTTACAGTTACAAACACAATTACTCTGCAGCATCACTGTTACAGTTCCTGCAGCCCATGTTCCTGTGGAGGCAAAGATTAATGAGGACTGAGAAATGGGTGAAAATCATAACAAATGCAAACATTCTGATTAAACAGGAGGAGGCTGTGAAACACTAAACCAACTTTGGAAAGGAGCAACTCCTTGCAATTTTCGCTGGCTCCTATCACTAAACTAGGGACATGAATCATCCATCACTACATTATTTCAGTCTTTAAGCAGCACAGCTTTGACTGCGGGACAGTTCTGCTGATAGAAAAACCTGAGGGACATAATTGTGGGTCAGACTTCCCATTTTTAAAAATTTGTTGGTTGTATGTTACATGCAGATTACAGACATGTTTTATGTTACACAGTTTGCCAAACTGCATTTTATTTGCTAGAGGGAACCGAATTATGAAAATAAATGAGCTATTTCGAAGTTAACGATGTGCACAGGCTCGTGTTGAAATGCTTGGAGAATACACTACTTTTCCATACTAAATTTTATTCTGCAGATAATACTTGCTTGGTAAATCATGCCTTTTAAATATGTATTTATCATCTCAGGAAGTTTAAATGATGGCACATACCTCCTTTTTTGGTTGCAGGGTAAGTACTCATTTTGATAAATCTAAGTTTCCTGTAACTTGGTTACGTAGTAGCCAAATTGTTTGCCTCACAGAAGTGTTTTCAAGATTAATTGGTTAATAGTTTGCACTGCTTTGATGTGTACAGTCCGCATAGTTATTATGATTTATTTCACATTTGGTAAAAGTTTAAAATACTCTTTCCCCAAAAATTGCAAACTTTTTTTTTTTTTTTTTTAAACTTCTAAACTACAGTTTCATTTTAGGGAAAAGCCACTTCATTCCTGGTTCTCTAAAAGCATGGAAAGATGTCAAGTTTTTCAGAGCTGCTGTTGATAGCAGGAAAACCAACACAATCTGGGCAGAATCAACATCATCATAAATAAAAGAGTAATGTTTTGATTTTGTGCTATAAATAATGAAATAAGCACCTGATTTTTATCCAAAAAAATTAAGAGGCATAATTAATTCAGACATGCTTCAGGGTAGTTCTAACATGCGTTCTTTGTTCTCATGTTTTTTCTTCTATTTGACACAGTTGCTAGGATGCTACTGCAAAATAATACGTATCAGGTTCGTTATTACTGGGTTACATGGTTATGACATGGTATCACTTTGTGAACCTCTTTTCTCCTTCAGAACCTGATAATTCTGCCAAGCTGGGTGTGATCCCAGCCTCCCACACCAACATATTTTTATTAGGTGGAATGAATGAACGAATGGGAGACTCCTGTGTGCCCAGAGGGAGAGCAGTGGCTCTGGAGGCCCCGTTATCTCCGGCATGGCATACAGCACAGCATGGCTGTCCCTAGCTCAGAACAGAGATGTACCTCTTGGGGGGACACTAGCAGGAAGCAAATGATGCCTGCACCTTCGGTGCACACAGAAGGAAAAGCAGCTAGTCCTGCGGCTGAAGCACCAGAGACATTTCCCTGACACCTTTAAGCTTCTGTAAAGGTCTACCCTTCGGAGAAGGTGCTAGAGCACAGCCAAGAGCAGACCGTATGGCCTGGGTTGGGAACGTTGCTTAACCAACTTCAGTCCTTTCTGAAATACAAATGCTTCACTGTCCTCCTGGAACGTGGTGGTTCTGTTCCAAGTACTCTCCATTTCCCAAAATCTTTATGTTCTCTCCACCCCTGTGGATGCCATCTTTAGGTCAGTAACAGGAGGTGAAACTTCAATTCCAGCCAACGAATTTCATTAATCTTTTCCTTTGCTGTTTGCCAAGTGAAGATTTATTATTTTATCAGTTTTTACTTATTTGCTAGCATTCATGAAGCTGATGAATTGGTTGCAATCTACTTTGACTCCTGCTTACTGGCAACTGCAGACCAAGTCCTGAGGAGCAGGAGAGACATGAGGCCTCCTACAGTCTCCACAATTAAAGTATCTCTCTTAGTTAGGGAAAAGAAAAAATCTGTCACTCATAGGCAATTATTTTGTGGCTTTTACAACTAATTGTGCCAAGTCAGATTCACACAGATGAAGACAGACTATAAAAGTGGCTGATTTTAACTATGCATCAAGGAAATTACCCTTCATGTAATATTCTAACTTCCAAAGCCCTCATGTAGCAAACTAAGTGCAGGATTTCAGAGAATCTACATAACTGATTATATTAGCTGGTTTATCCTAGTCTCAAACTGCATCAGATAGGAAACAGACACAATTTGTGTGATACAATTAACAGTAAAATTTAATCTCTCATACACACACACATACGTATGCACATGCGCATGCTAGAATGGTAGGTCTGCACAACAGCAAACAAAAGCAGCCAGGGATTACGGGGCAAAGGTTTCACCATCAGCCATAGGTTCATAAGAGAAAACACAAACTCTCAGATGGCACTCTCTCTTGCAGCTGCATTGCTTTCAGCTAAATAACGCAGGTTAGAGCACCGCAGTTCACTCCACACTCACTGCAAATATGATCCTGCGACACTGTCAAAACAGTTCTGAGTCTACTCCCTGTGTATCCGGTACAGCATTCCCGCAAGTCATGTCATAGGAAGACCATGCAAAGAATTCAGATTTCACTCTCAAAACGCTCGCACAGCATTGTGCCATTCTGAGCAAGTCTCTCTACCTTACCTTTACCTCATCATCTTTACTTTTAGAGGAACTTTCAGAGCCAGAGAAAGTTGAAAGCAGTGCCTTGCACTAGATGGCCATTCTCAGTTTTCTCTCATAGCTTTGCCCCTGCAGAGCAGCTAAAGTGATGAAGCAGCTCCATCATGCACCAGGGTGGGGCTCACCTCTGTGCAGTGGGAATTAAATGGTAAATAGGCCTTATGTCAATAACTTGATATATTTCTTCTGGGTGCACAGTGGCTCTATTCCTCTTTAACTTACTAAATCTATTTTCTTTACTGAGCTCAAACCAATTGCAAGGAGTCTAATCTTACAGTTTAACCATTCATTCCTGTGTCTGAAAAAGATGCTCTTTTCTTTGACTGCTCCAGTTCAATCTCATCTCTCATTTACTCTGGCTGGTTCCCCCTTTGACCCATGTTTTGTCTGTCATTCTGGTTTCTCTCTGCATACAGAAAACGTCCTGACACAGAGGCTTTGCGCTTCAGGCACGTCTGACTGGAGAGCAGGGCTGTCTCGGGCAGGGTACGTTATCTTCCAGCCTCCCATGGGCACCCCTTTGCAGCTACGGGCAAGGGGACACAGTAAGCATACCCTTTGCCAACATCCTGGGAGCCAAACCCCCAAACTCTGTACTGGCTCTCAATTTATCTCTCCGACATTGCTCTAAACTCAGTCTCCCAGTGTCAGAATAAAACTTCTCACTCAAAGCAATGCTTCTTTACTATTTCAACCTAACTTTTACCTGATTGGGTTGAAAGGTTAAGTAGAAACTGAGCAGAAATTTAATCCGAGAGACTTCTTATGTACTGAAAGGTACCTATTGTATTTCTTTTTAAATACCATGTAAGACAAACTTTGCATTTGCTGAAGTCACCTCCTTCGTTCTCTCTGCCAGCCAACATTTTGAGCAGTCCAGCAACAGTTTAGCCAATAGTCTTTAACATTGCTCTTTAAATTGCAAGACATATTTTTATGCATACTCTGTTTTCCATTCTGAAATGACAATATAAACCTCTTTCATGTAGCTGAAACACGCCCTTTTGTCTCTACACTTAACTCATCCAAATTATACCTGAATGCTTGCAAAGAAGTTTAGGAAGGATATTGGTCTATTCAAAGACCCGCAGGAAATAAATATTGTGAAATATGCTTTTCATTCCCTTTGTTCTGAAGTTTTATTACTAAATGTTGTGCTAGTAACACAGGTTTATCAAGAATGCCTGACTTGTCCAGATCTTGAACTCTAATGAAATAATTCAACAGAGCAAGAAAAGAAAAGGGGGAAAAGAGGGAGGGGAGGGGGAGAGAGAAAAAGAGAAAAAGTAAGCCAGCTACAGTATGAAAAGTCTAATTGTTACTTGCAACATCAGGTCAGTGTTTCTATCACAGCTGTAATATAAAAAAAGCTGATGTTGAGCTGGTAACATCCGCTATGTATCCCATGATTTCAATATTCCTGTTCACACTAGCTAAGGCTCTGGTCTTAATTATTTAGGCTTGGATCCTACTGGTTATGCTTTTTTTTTTTTCCTCTGAAGACAGATCCTCTGATTGAAAAATACATTTTGCAGAGCTGATTGACATGGACAAATAAGGACCCTAAAATTGCTACTGTAGAACATGGTCCTAGTCTCCCGTTTTACAAAACGCACAGAAAGAGAGAATTTGCAGTTGAAAATCAGTAGGTAGAATATATTTCTGATAACATGATAGCGACTCATTAACTAGAACAGTTTGCAACAAAATCTAGGTTGATGGAAGCCTAATGCAACCTGGAGCTTTATTTGAAGAACACCCTGTTAGTGGCCAAGCATGTCAAAGCCCTCCCTGTATGCTCCACTGGCAGGAGTGTTCCTAAAGAACACAGTATTCACTTCTGCAATCTCGACATAAGAAAGGCAAGAATAATTTTAAAGCAGCTCAGAAAATAACACTGCAGGTGACTAGGTCGAATGTACATAAATAAATATTTAGCATAAGCGGATTCAGTTGCAGTAATAGCAAAATCAACTAAACTGAAGGGTGAACTCCCAAGATCTTGTGCATGGATAAAAAAATGCCATGCTGCAAACATCTAATTCATGTCCCTCTTTTCTTGATTGATATGAACTAGGTAACAATTAAAACTGTGTTTATAAAGGCCATCTGGTTTCAGCTGTCCTACCTGAAGGGGTACTCGTGCCATCCTCCATCTGCTTGCCATTTCCCTCTGCTGCAAGTTGCTATCCCCTCTCATCTGCTTGCTTGGCTGCTGATATAATTGCTCCTTAATTCATTTCAGCCACAAGGAACCACACTAACAAGGCCTAGTCATGGCACTGTTAAAGTAACCTGCCTTCTTCCAGCTGAAAGAGGTAGAGGAACAAGACAAAAAGTGAGAGGCGACAAGAATTTAGGGGAGGGGGCAAGGGAGCAAGTGCAGGACAGTGGCTGAAGATGATGTGTGCACACACTGTAATTAGAAGCAACAAGATATATGGCTATAGGTATGTAAACAATTTTCTCCGATTGGCCTTAGCCTACCAGAAATGAAAAAGAGTGAATCTATGGGTCACCAAACAGTACATAAGACTGTTTACATAGGGTAATTTGGAAAATGTATCAAGCCTGGGTACATACCTTAAAATGAAACAAAACAGTATCTTCGCCACCCCTAACTGACCTGTTTTAGTTATATGATCGATTGTTACTAGAACAATATCTTTTGATGCATCCGTTCTGCAAGTAATCCTGCATAATCCTGCATCCTTCTCTGAATTTCTAAATCGGTTGAATTGATTGCCAGACGAATACCACCCAAGAGCGATACACGTCACAAGATCACTATATCATAAAAATAACATTCGGTAGGGATAGATTGTGAAACCTAAATTAACAGCTGGGGCACATTTTGGTTGATATAATGCTCCTAAATGTGCAAAACTGCTAAAATATAAACAATATGGATTTTTTTTTTATTCCAAGTGTAAGAGTTCAGTTGGTGAGGAAGCCAAACTGAACAATTCCAAGTAGTAAGAACATACCCTTCTGAGATGCTACTGATGTATCACAAATAGGTTTAGAAACCTGCTACCTTTTTTATTGTATGAGACATCCAGAGCATTTTGTGAACACACCTCAGAGAAACTTGGCAGAGGCTTTGAGAAGCAAACAGAACGTTACTTGGAAAACATTAATGACCTTTATAACACCTGGTGTTTGATCCCAAGATAAACTTTCAGCAGCATCCACCCCTCAAGTCTCTGAGTGCTGCCAGCAGAAGACAGGCAGAGATAGGAGGGTTTTCTCAGGTGGGGGTGCTGGCTGGTCCGGGTGTGCCCGGGGAGGAGGAGGGCTGGCCTGCACCCACCATGCTCCCAGTGCTGAGCCTTCAACAGCTAAGCAGGCTGCTGCCAGGCAGGGCTGGTGGGACCATCCTGTGATGGCAGCTGCAACTGAGCTGCCTCTTCTGTGGCTTGGCTGCAAGTTCTGCCATGTCTGAGCTGGTGCAGTCTAAACCCAGGAAAGAAATGACAGTGTTTCATTTTTGCCTGATGCTATCATATTTCCTGGGACTCTACCTTAAAGACCCCATTTTGCATGGTCCACCAGGCTCAGACATGGAAACAAGAACTTCAGATGTGCAGCAAAAGCTAGAGAGCCTCTGAGAGAACCCAAAACTTGGGAGGCCATCCTGTGCCTGCCCCCGGTGGTACTGGAGCTAGACCAGTATTTGCAGAGCAAAAGATTGACAGTAGCAGCACAGCTTCCCTTATCCCTCCCCACCATCCAAAGCCCAAGTACAAACAAGAATTCTACAATAATAAATAAATCTTACATGGACAAGCCCTTGGCAGAGTTCAGGCTGGTTCTCCATCCTCCTAGGCCAATGATCTGCTACTAAGCTACACAAGTGCTGTTCCAACTCCTGAGAGTCTGGTGAACTTTCTTATTACCAGCTACAGTTCCCTCATGCAATATCTTGTCATTACTGCCTTACGTGAAGAGGGGAAAGTGCTAGGGAAATTGGGTGGAAGCCACATGTCCAGTTGCTTTTGTGACTCCTATACTGGGACTTCAGTTCTGTGAAGCAGAAGACTCTTCTACATGCAATTGGATGTACCATTCACACTAGATAATTGTCTCCTTAGCTCATTACTCAAGGGCCCGTATGCTGTATCACATACCTGATGCTCTTCAGCTCAGGAGCTGCCTCTTATACCGCGTGTTGTCTCCCATAGCCTTAGGCAAGACACAGTCCAGGAAAATCCACCTAAAGGAACATAGTACAAACCACCCCAAAAATGTGCATACATTTTACTTCCAAAATAACCTTACTGAAATATAGAGCCAGTTTAAAACAAACACGTTTTGTTTCTGCAAAGCTCAATGGATAGTAAGTCAATGCATTTCCATTGCCACTTGGTGTCCCCAAACCTATTAGCAGTGAGTGCCACTCACTCAAGCTTGGCAGGACAGGTACAAGCTGGATGCATAAATGTGATCTGATGCTTATATTTTGTTTTGCCAAAGGACTGTGTTGACATCGGCTCATCTCACGATGTGTGCCAGGGGGCTGAGCACTATTCTGCTCAGCCTACACCTCCTGCCAGGGTTACTAGCTGCAAGAGGAGTACATGTGACACAATGCCTTCACATCGTACAGCCTGTTCCCAGGTCCACCAGGCCTCCAGAGGAGAGGAAACCTGTAAATGCCAGGAATGCCTGGGCTCTTGTGTTACAGGCCCAGTCAGAAAGCTCAGCCTTTGAGCGCTCCTTCCCCCTTGCCCATCTATACTGGAGACCTAGTTAGAGGAGTTTTATCATCTCTGGGAGTAATCCTTAGGAGATGGATGCATTTTACAAAAGGGATGACCGCTAATCAAAATGCCTAAGCTTTTCCCTTTCTACCATTTCCCAGGATCTGCACTTTCTCTCTGCACAGCTTCAAAAGATCACAACATCTGAGTCCTTGATGCCCTGCACACCAGGAAGGTGTGCCGCGGGACCAGGGTTCTGGTACTTAACAAGCATTCCGGCTCCAAATTCCACGACGAGTTTCATGTATCACACTTTCCTCAAGAATGTGAGGAGGCAAGTTGGCCAGACAGCTCTGGCATTTGGACATGGGTATGGCCTGATCGACAGCTGAATGGAGTCAGAGAGACTCCTTTTGTTCATGACAACCAGTTGCATAATTGGAGCCCACGCTAGACAAAAAGACTTAATACTGCCCTTGCAGCGATCGCCCTTGCTTGAGTTAGTATTCCTCTCCAAGTACCTCGGTGACTAATGATCAATTCTGAAAAATGCCATTAAGTGTGTATCTCATCTCAGTGAATTACTGAAGGCCCCCCACCCCATGCTCTCCCACCCCAAAAAACCCAAACCAGCTGGAGCTACCTGGTGGCTGGGATAGGGAGGCACCAGCCAGCCCCTCAGGCTATCCCTCCTCCTCTGAATTTATAAAGGGCCACTCTCTGCCTCCCATTTCTCATGAGAAACATGTACCTCCATTTGTAAAGGGAAACGGTAAGTAGCAGCCATTAAGGTAAAGAGAGTGGTGAGGGAGGGTTTTCTTTTATTTCCTCCTGTTGGATTATTTTGTGTAGCTGGCAGCTTCACTCTGTATTGTCAGGCTTCTTTCACTTTGGTTCCAGCACTTCTCTCTCTCCTGCCCCTCCCCTAAACACCATGACAGAAAAGACTTAAAGAAACAATAATTTGTGCTTGTAAATTATCAGGAAGCCCTCGGGTAACACACTTTTGAAACTGGCTAGATTGCAAGTTGAATGTGCTCTTTTAATATGGTAAACTGCAAAACAAAATCACAGCTGCAGTAAGAGCCTATAGATTGTGTTCTATAAGGCCCTATTAATATTTCATATCACTGTCATCTCTGAGCATTCTTAGCTAACTTGCTATCTTGCACAATCTGCAAAGAGCAGTTTGGCAATAAGACATATCAGTGGGGGCAATGTGGAACAGTACTTCAGCAAGAGGTGTTGCACTCGCGATGCAAATGAGTCTCTTGACCTTGAGCTTCCCTAAGAGTGCGGTGTCACTGAGCGGGTTCATTACAGTATAACACCACACACACGGCAGGGCTGTGGAGGTTGCTGAACAGAAATAATCCATCCCGTGTATTCTTTATGCACAGAAGCCTATCTTATAATTACTAAGCATGCAGCATTTTAAGGCAGCCCTGGTTCCAAAATATGTTATTCTGAGATAACACAATATGACTCAACAGAGCAGCGTGAGACAGAGGTGACATGAGCAGGTAAGTTGTCAAAATAGGTGACAGATAGAGTTGTGCTAAAAAACATTCAAGATATTTGCTTCTTAGTTTTTCTCCAACATACATCTCCCACACAGTTTAAAAAATTTACCTTGAAGTGCCTCTACATAATCTAATGTGATGAAAGAGAGAGAACAAGAGTGAAAGAATGAATTGCAGAGTTGTTACAGATAATATGCGACATATAGCAGATACCAGCACACAGCAAATAGCCCTGTTTGCTGACAACCTATATTGCTTTTGAATAGTTTGGCATAAATTGCCTATACATGCATGATGTGTATTTTCTCCTTTTTCTTCCAGCTCTAGTGATTTGAAAGGTAAACTCCTCAGTGATCAAGCTAAATGAAATAAATCACTCCATTACAACAGTATGAGATTTGGCACAAATCAGCTATGTCTGTTTTCTTGTAGGACACACTGTCCTTCCACCCTTTAAAAGGAAGTGACATTACCTCCCGTTCATCTGATTGACATGTATTTTGAGATATATCTATTACATGAACACACTGTACTACATTATTCCATTTCTTACACATGCATCAAAGATAGATTGATGCTTTTCTGCATGTCTTCACATCTGGAAAATAAATACTTTGCAATGGGATGTAACATCACCCAGCAATGTTTGTCACTGTAACAGACCATTATTTGTTCTGTAGAAGCATCTGACACTGTAATGAACTCCATCCTGGCAGGATTTCAGCTGACATCAGGGAAGCAACTACCACAGGACCAAGGCCCAAAGCAGTTCACAATACTTGAGTTTGAGAAACTCAAAGGGTTTATCGAAAGGTCTGTTTAATCTTAGATTTATTTTATTTCTTTCTTTATTTTTCAACTATAAAAAGCCAATGCTCAGCCCAGGATATTTATGCATTTCAGAACAGATTTGCATCTATTAAGGTATCGTGTATTTACAAAATTGAAAGTAGTGATTAGGGAAAGTGATATGTCCCTTTAAATAGCCCACCAGCTCTTTGCTGGTTCTCACAAAGTGCTGTATTTTGGGGACCCCAGTTACAGACCAGCGCAGTAGTGTGCATTTGGAAGCAGCCTTGCTTAGTAGTCGCATTTATGAACAGGGCTATTCGGAGCCCATTTGTATATAAACAAAAAGCATCAACAAGGATGACATCCTAATTTAGAGGTATCGTGAAATGGAAAGTCTATCTATCACAAGATGAAACAGAGAAGTAAATCTGTAAGTTTAGTGAGCAAAAGCAATTGACTTTGGAAAGAAGTGTTGCAGCTCTAGCAAAGGGTACATCCTTGACAACGACAGAAATGAGGAGCCAAAGAGAGGGATTTTAGTGAAGTCTGTGTGCTCCTCACCACGTGGATGTATACCTGTTCTGCTCATCCTCATGCCACCACATGTAATATAAACGCTGTTTAGTCACGTTAATGCAAAATAATTTAAGCAGGGCGTATTAGCTCAGGCTCAGTTTTATGCTGACCATGGCTTTCTGCACAATGTTGGGTGGCAGCTGGCTGGCTCGGTGCATGGGCTAGTGTAAGCAGTACCTTCCTCCAAACACCATCCAGACATTCCCCCATCAACAGGCAGTCAGAAATGGCAAAATACTCTATGGTTTGATGGATCCTCTTTTACCCACCCCCTGAGGAGCATTAGCTGGGATTATGTAGTGTTTGGAAAATTACCTGTCCCCAGAGCCACTGGCAATAGTTGTTGCTAGTGAACTCTTGATGTTACAAACAGTAGCAACAGGGATAACATTGCAATATAATTTCTGATATGTGACTGGATTATGGAAAATAAGAAACACTGCAGAGACCCATGAGTGTGCAATAGGCAAAATGAAGCAATCTTAGAGCGCTGACTGGCCAAGGGGTTGATACGATCCCGTTCCTGCATGCTGCTGTGACAGAGCGTAGGGCTGACGAAAGCCCAGGAAGCAGGAAGGAAAAGGCAGTTTGTGCAACATCTGCCAGGCTCCCATATGGCATGTTCCAAACTCACTATTGCCTGATGACAGCACACAGATTAGGGCATCAGTGTGGGCTGAACTGGAACCGATCTTTCACTGACTTTTGAATAACTTCATGGCATGGATTAAGAGGGGCGTGAAATTCATCTTCACATCACTGTTGATCCCTTGCCCATAAAAGTTACTCCAAACTCAAGAGCATTAACAAAGGGTATTTTGAAAACATATATAAGGAATTGAAACTATTTAGAGTTTTTATTTATACAATCCACACTCAGCATAGTGCTAGATGCATAATTTAGCTCTTTTGTAACTCTGGATCCTTATTGTACATTGTATAAACATGCATTTCAAGCCTTGGATAAGGCTACCAGTAGCATTTTTTTAATCCTTACAGCACAATTAAATCCTTAGCTCTCAAACAGTTGTTTCCATCTATCCAGCTCAGAGCGCTCACAAGGGCTGGGGAACGTTCACCACCCCAGCTAGGGAAACCAAAGAGCAGAAAGGCGATTAGGAAAGCGAGTCCCCTGGCTCTCACACCACGTCTGCAGAAGTCCTTTTTATGGACAGTCTGAGGTACTGACCCCAAACCCCGATAATGTAAAAGGTATTCACATCTCATGTTACAGCTACACTTCTAGTACGACTGAGCAACCTGCAGCACCCAACAGGGGCGTGCAAGGCTAGTCTGTCATCACGCACGTTTCCCTCAATCGTTCATTTAACCTTCCCTTGCCTGCGAGATTGATAACTGGTATTTGTGCCGGTCCCAGGGACAGGAGTCGCACAATGTTATGTCAGCCAGGGACAGGCAAGCTTGCTTGGCATCATTTGGTACTCAATGAAACTTTGTAAGTTGGAAAGTTTCATTTGAACCCGAGCATAACTGAGTTTGTCTTCCCTTAAATAAGGGCTGATAGAGAGAGTAAATGGAGGGAGAAGAGGGAAAAAAAGAACAAGAAAAAAATCACCTACTCTGCAGACCTGCTAGTCCTGTTTGGGTTTTTTTAGGACTCTCCTGTCAAGACTTGCTGACAGATGAGCTCTGTTGAGTCTTACAGCAGTGACTTAAGATGTTACTGCATCCCTCCCTCCCCTCACCCTTCTGCTAGAGGTTACAGCCCACATAATAGGATTGGCAGAAAAGAATATTTTTCTGTGTCTCGGCCATTCCAGTTTAAAATCTGGCATATTAGCTTAAAATATTTTGATGAGAGGCACAGAAGGACCATGGAGGTCACCTAGTTCATGCTCCTGCCTGAAGGCTGATCAACTGTTCAGTGTCACACCTGACAGATACTTGTCTGACATCTTAAACACCCGCAGTGTTGGAGATACTACAGCTTACATGAGCCATGCGGCTAACGAAAATACGGAGAAGTACAGAGCCTGCAGCAGACTCCCATGAAACCCTAATAGCATTAACACCCCACCCCCCCCTTCGTTTTGCTAGCAACTACAGCTTTTCAACCAATTTCCTAGATTTCAGATGCAAATGGTATGTGGGATGATGTCAAAAGCCTTACAAAAACACTGTGTTTTCTTGTCTTTCTCCTCTGGAGAAAGATACCTTATTTGCTATGCTGTAGCCCTGTGACACGATCTTCTTTTCCAGAAGCCTTGTGATTACTCTAGTTTCTTACAGGAACTACAAGGAAATTCATCAGGCCACTGATGTCCCAGCTGCATCGCATTTTCTGCGCTGGTCTGTCTAACTG
The DNA here is from genome assembly GCA_013397275.1 of Burhinus bistriatus. Taxonomy (NCBI): domain Eukaryota; kingdom Metazoa; phylum Chordata; class Aves; order Charadriiformes; family Burhinidae; genus Burhinus; species Burhinus bistriatus. The sequence continues at coordinate 321,186 of VYXH01010972.1, read as the reverse complement.
TATCCCACTACACTTATAAATCTTTGCTCTTAAGGCCACTCTCCCCTCCTCTTCCTAGCGTTTGAAGGCATAGTCTTCCTAGTGTCTGAAGTGAAAAATTTGTGATTTTGCTAAACTGGTTTCTTACGAACCTTCCTCTCTTTTGTTTGCACAGGAACACTTTGCACTTGTGCTCTTAATACTGTTTCCTAAAGGATCTCCTAGATCTGTTTAACACTGTTTTTCCTTAGACAAGATTTCATGACCATGATGATGTTTACCTTCCTAAAACCCTTCCTAAAACTTTACTTTGAGGCTACATGAGTGAAAAACAGTTCCTGTCTATTGGATTCAACCTACGTAGCTGTTCTTTTCCATGTCCTACACAAAAAAAGTTTCGTATATGTTTCAATAACTGCCTAAACCATCTGCACCCTTTATTTTTCAATTAATGTCTAAGTGTCTTACTTCTTTGTTTATATGAGATCCTGAGCTCTAGAGGAGTCAACTGATTGCTCACGGAGAACCATATATCCTGGATCTTCCTGGCTGCCATTGCACACTCACATGGTAACTTTTTGCCCATGGCAACTTTAACAGAAGGTTTCTCTCTCTCTCTCTAACCTGGCCCTCAGAGCAGCTATGTGCACCCTTGAGACCCAACGTGGCACATCTCCCCGTGCTCCTGCACAGCATGAGCTGCAGTGCTGACACACGCTCTACCTTGCCAGCTCTGCTGGGTAACCTGGAGCAGAAGGGAAGTTGCAAGCCACGGGGCAGCTGGCTGGGGTGGGAAAGTGAGCCAGAGGACTCCCATCCCTTTCTCTGTAAAAAGCATGGGGCTCTTTGAAATTAAATCTTCCTTGACAAAGCCTGGGTTAAATTACAGGAGTGAGATTTTGTCAAGAACAGCAAACAGAGCCCAGTTCCCACGCAGCGCTTCGGGCCTGTGCTTCAACAGCATCTGGCAAAAGCGGGGGAATGGGTGAGTGGGTAGGCGGCTGGCAGAGCCTGGGTGTGCCACCTTCGTGGGGATGCGTGTCTCGGCCCTGTGAGAAATGTGCCCAACCCTGCACTCGGCTCCCTTCCTATTAGAGACCCCTAGTTGGGGTGAAGCTAAGCACCTTCCATTGCCTCCATAAGCAGACCTTTAACATCATTACAGGAAGCATCCTCTTCCTGGGGTGGCTTTCCACCTAACGTTTGGATGTGGCAGTCTGTGGTTATTTCCCAGGCTCTGGGAGCCGCTCAGGTGATTCCCGGGTATTATGTGCTGCCACATCATGGGTTTTTATTGAATGCCAAACAGAATTTGCCATCCCCGGGAGATGAACTAAAATAATCTGTACAAGTATTGGTATGCACAACAAAACTTTTACATCACCATTAGCAAAGCAGAATATTTCCGTTCCCATTATTTCAAGTTGAATAATTTAATGTTCACCCTTTTTAAATTTACCACTTTTAAATTAAAAACTCATTAAAATGTTTCAATAACAGTTAATATTAGCATAGCAATAAGACATACCAAGTGGGCATTACCAGGAGATAATTGACCTGATCTGTAAATTGGTGCCCTTGGCTTTACCTCTGGATGTCAATCAATTAAAGCAGTCAATCATCTCTGAGTAGTGCCTGCCTCAGCAGGTCTTATTGCTTAATCATATAACTGTAGAGCTAATACCGTTCATAATTCTGGACAAAAAATTCCACTAGGAATTCCCATTCATTATCACATCAAAATTAACAAGATCTTGAAATGCATATTATATTATTCATAACATACTACTCTGCCAAATGGAAAACATCAAAATATATCTCCTCTTCTTTCTTTTTTTTTTTTTTAAAGCATGCAGTTGTTAATTAGCCATTCTTTAGGATGATCAAATAATTGAGATACAGGTTTTAGATCAGGTTCACAGGGCGTATGTGGTCAAGTTAATGAGTCATGAAGAGTCTAAAATGTCACTGTATAGAAAACGGACTTCTGCTCAGCTGATATTAATTGCAGTGGCACCAGTGAAGTCAATAGCTCTATGCCAATTTACTTCAGGTGAGGTCAGGCCTTATGTTTACAAGACTGTGGAATTTAGTGAATTACTTTTAATCTTCTATATAATGATATTTAGTACATGTAATTTTTTTTAACTCTTCGGATTCTGCCTAAAAGCCTTTACTTGCATGAATTGTTCTACTTAAGCTAATGACTTGGCAAAATATCACATGAATAGATAATTAAATGGATCTGCCTGTGCCAGTTAAAGCTAACAGACTCAGACCTTTTGTGAGTTGAAAGCTGACTGTATATATCAGAAAAATCCTTGCCTTCAGGACAGCAGTGGAAGCAAATGGAGCACGGGACCTCAGTCCTGCACATATTTATTCATGTATATTACTTGCTGGAAGGGACTTGTGAGTGTCAAGCTAAGCACATACATACACATTATCAGGATCAGGGCCTTAGCTTTCATTTTAGATTCAGGGAAGTAAATGTGTCATTTTGAACATTAAATAGGATGTAAATCAAATAGGCTTGATCATTACTGAAGTGCAGAAAAGTTATCATTTTGAAAGGAAGCATCTTGCTATTTTCTCCATAATGAAGCAGCAGACACAACCATTATTAATGATAACTGTGTCTGGATTGTGCATTCAACCAAGATAAGAGTCAACATGTTTGGTAACATCAAAGAAAACCTGATACCTTAAGTATAAGAAGATTAGTATTTACAGTGATCTGTAGGGTTGGCTGTTCCAAGAAGTCAAACAGACACAGCCAGGAGGGACAATTAGTAATAAATTGGCACTGGGATTCTCTCCTGTACTTGAAATCTGGCACTGTACATAAACACGCATTTTAAGATTTTGTTTAAAACTTCCTCCTGCAGCTAGCAAGGTGATGGGGTCTAAGTGGGACGAGGTAGAAGTGAAAGTTGTTACAACACGCTGGGAAAACAGAGACAGGTTCTCCCATTGGCATAGAAAGGTGTCAGGTATTTTGTACAGAGGCTTCAAGGACAACATCTCCAGCACGTTCTGTGAGACTCACCCAACCCTTTTGGACATGCCACTGCAAAGCTATTGTGTGAAAGTTCAGGGATCTAAAGAATACTACGTATAACACGTGTTCAGGTCATAAACCATCTTATGAACACAAGATGCATCCTCTCAGAATAAAGGGCTCTTTATGTTAATCCACCTTTTTTTTCAGAGACAAAGTAAAATAAAAGTATCTGGTTTATTGCATTCACATTTACTTCTAATACTTTTGCACTGACCTCAGCACCAAATTACGTTCATGTGCAGTTGCTGGAATTTACAGCCCTGCTCAGAGACTGGCAATTAGATAAATACCACACGTTAAACATTTTTTTCGTCCTTTTGATTTTAGGTGGCAATAGTAATGCCAAACACATGAAAATAATTTTAAAAGTATCCAGGAAAACAGTAGAGTGGAAACTTTCTACTCCTGACACTCGTCTCAAATGTGTTTGGCATACCTCATCGTGAATGAAGTCAAATCAGTAATCTTTACAGGTTGATAAAGGAGGAACTAATCCATTGGAGATGGAAAACCAGGAATATTTCTGCTAAATTTGACATTTGCTCCTCACGTTATTATTGGATGCAGCGTTATTTTCACTGCAAAGCCCACTGAAATCAATAGGAGGTATTGATGGTATTGAGCCCTGGAAATTACCTTTTGATGGAACAACGTTACAACATGAAACAAATCTTCAGGATACCTCTCTGCAATAGGTAATTGCCACTAGATCCAGTTACAGATGAGAAAAACATTTAAGTGACATGGACAAGGTACACACTAGAGGTAACTCAATGCACATGCCAGAAGCCATTCCCTTTTAATTTAAGGTTGCAAAGATGATTAATTGGTAAATAGATAAGTGTAGAGTCTTTTCTTCTGATGTTCATGTTGCCTCAAATGTAGAAGTCAAACTATGATGAACATGCGTGTCACTGTGAAAGCTGGAAGCCTCTAAAAATACTGGCTGCACTATTAGAAACCTATATTTACCTCCTAAAATCCCTTTCACTTAGGTCAACATTGTCAAAGTTTTTCAGTACAAAATCCTTCATAATAAAGAGAAATTATAAAAAGGAAGTGATGTGTTCATGAGGCTAACATAGTATGGGCCCATATAGTTTCATGGGTCCCTACAGCAATTCTGTTTGAGGAGAAATGATGTATATAGTTGCTTCCAATGTAATTTGCAGACAGAAACAAGAAGATGACTAGTTTACAAAAAGACTGTAATTCAAAAATCTTCAAGTTAGAGATATATTTTAAAAATACTTCATGAAGAGCCTACTGATACTTCCTTTTTCACTGGAGACAGAGCATGGAGAACGGGAACAGAGAGTTAATTTAAACTCTGGCATGACACAAACTTCAGAGAGTTTCCAAGGTTTGTATTAGTTTTCCTAGATTCTATAAACTACCAAGCCACAATTACACAACTCAGGGCTTTTTCCAGAATGATCATAGTTACACAGTTATTACACTTGTGTTTCTTTTTGGCTGAAACACATTAAATATTTGTCAGTGCAAAAGTGTGTTTATATAGGAAAACTGTTATTATTGAAAAGAAGAATAAAAAGAAACTAATCACTCATAGGGTATAATTCTTTGCCTAGAAATAAAACATAAGATTCTGAATTAAAACACAAGATTCTGAATCTACATTACTAAAATGCATTCTGAGAAGTTTCTTTTGAAATATTGGTATAATATATAAGTTTTTAGATTTGGAACTCATGCATCAAGATGTGTCTTCATCACACTGTAGCGTTAAAAGCTTCTTGGAAATGCAGTATTATCTGCATCACTGCACACCATAATGTATTGGTCTAGGTGTCGGGGGGTGATGGGTGAAACCTTTACCACAGTTCAGATGTTTGGGTGTACACCCCACAAAATCAATATGAACATTTGGGCCATATCTGAACAAATCAACATTACTTTATTTGCGAAACTCAGCAGAAGGAAATCTTAAGAACAGCATTTCTCACATGAGGTTTCAGTAATTCTGCCTTTGTTATGGATACAGCTACAACAGCCCTTTAGTGTTTAAGTAGAAATAAATGTCTAGCATTTAATATGAATCAAAGTGCTCTGATAAAAAATTTGGCCCTTTGTTGCTTCTTAGGTTTCCATCTATTAACTGACCAGGTTTCTCCAGCTGTCAGCATGAGTTACGTTCTTTAAATACAACAGAGCATTTCTGGGGAAATCTTGTGCCACATATCTCAGCAGGTGTTAAACCTCTTCATTGGGCAGTTTAGGAATTCATCACGTTTGACCATTGGTTATCAAAGATGGACCCAACATCAAAACACGGGACTAAAAACTCCTTTAATTAATGAGATAATACAAATCCAACTGAACTTTACCGGTTCAACCTTTCTCCATGGTAGGGTCAAACCAGAACTCAATTTAAACATCCTCAAATTTCAGGAATGCTTGGATGCAGCTCCCATTTCGGATCTAAACTTCATGGCTTTGATCCACTTGTTATGAAGTCTGATCTCATCCTGTATAAGAAGCAGCATTATTCAGTAAAGAGAGTTAATACTAGAACTGTGACATTGGGAAAACCTGCTTGACAAGCAAGCTTGTTTAAACAACAGAAATAGGTTGCCAAGATCATGAGCCAGGAAACAGTTTAACAAAAATCAATGAAGAAATTACAAGTGACTAATAAATTCACACAATGAGTATAAGCGGCTGAAACTAGAGCAGAACCAGAGATAAAGGCTGTAAACAGTCTGTGTGGCGGGTGGCATCTCACCGCTGCCACACTGATGAAACCACAGCCTCATCAGCTCTGCTAAAGTGATTGGGTTCCACCTGGTTAAAAACCAGAGGATTTAACAAAATCTGCTGCAGGCTGTCTTTGATGGTTTAATTGCTAGTTTACTTTTCCCCACAGTTTCGACTTTAATCTGTTTATCAATTGCTCACCTAAATAGAAGTATCTGACAGAAGATACCTCTTTTTAATAGCATAATTGCACTACGTGAAGCCAGAGCTTGAACACAGTAAGTCACAGAAGCAGCTTTTCTGGAGGAAACAGAGATGTTCTGGTCCCAAGCAGAGAGGTGATTTACTAGAAAGGTGTTACATGGACCAAGGAAAGAAAAAGTTAACTTTTCTTTTGGGGAGCTTAAGGTTTTCACCTTTTCACGGAGCTCCCAGCGCTTAGGGAAACAGATGAGGAGTAGCTATGGCATGAGGCAAGGCATCTTTTTCTTTTGGTTTTTGTCTTTTGTCCTGTAGACAGAACAAGGTGTGAGCAGTGGTTAAAGCACTCTTCTGTTCTACAGCTGTTACAACACAGTAAGTTTGATTCAAGTTTGTTTTCCTGACCTTTATTTCTCCAGGCTGTAACAGATGTTGCGTGACATTTGCCTTGATTGGAAGGACAGAGAAGGTGACCTCAACGGACACAAATTTGATCACTAAAAACACAGTATGCCACGCAGAGTCCTGTTAAACATGAGATTACTTTTTAATACTGTTTGCGCATCCACTGCATTCATATATTTCATCCTGCTTCAAGGCTGGCAGAGGCTGTGCTGCCTGCAGTTACTCCGCACCTCCCTTCGCCTGCCCTGCGGCCCGCCGGGGCCCACGCTGCGGAAATCCCACTGTCTCACCCGGTGAGGACGCAGAAGCTGAACGGTGATTCCTGCTAACCTGTCAGGTCAGCGTTATCTCTACAGCAACAGGAGTGCTGGGACGGTCGTGTACCCGTTGCGCAGCAAGCCACACCACTACAATTAATACAGAGCAAATCAGTGAATAAAACAACCACAGTCACTTTAAGGCAGAACAAGGTAGAGCAAATGGCCACCTGATCGCAGCACACCTGAGCAAAAGAAAAATGTTAGCTACATTTAAATACATTATGTTTAAATCTCCCAGCCTCTGGAAATTCAAATGAGCCTCGTGCCAGCTGTTTCCTGGAAACTCCTGATAGCACTAGATATACCCATTGCACGCTCTCTTTATCCGGACACTTCCATCTTACATACCCAACATCATCTCTGGAAGCTTTCCCCAGCTGATTTAGTAACAGTTGAAACTTGCTACCAGTCATCAGACAAGTTAGTTTGGATCACGTGGCAAGGTAGCAAAGTATGTCTCAGAGCTGTCTGAAACATGCTCAGGGATGGGATGAGCCTGGAAGGGCCTTTCCCCAGATCCCCTCCAAAGGGCTGAGCAGCACTGCCTGCTCCCGAACGGCATGGTGCAGCGTATGTGCGAGGTCACTTCAGATTCAGAGACAGCCCCAGGCAAACAGCTACAGCCTGGGGTTGCTTCTCCCCTACCCTTTCTGAAAAAAAGCGTTACCCAGGGTTTCCGTTTCTCTCCATTGCATCAGCTCTAATAAAAATGTAGTTTCCTTGGGTTTTTCAGCAAAGGCTCAGTTTCTAATTGGAGGGGAAATATTCCCTGCTTGGGATGTTAGACTGAATCAACTGCAAGCACATATCCAGCTATAAATTTGACTCTGAAATGTGTTGAGAAGTTAGATTTGTAAAAATGCAGGCAATTTGGCACCTCTAGATCACAGCAAACAGGAGGCCACAAAATCGAGCCTCCAGACTGTCAGTTAATTCCAGGCTCCCAGAAGTGTCTCTTGGAAACTATTTCCACAGGGAGCAAAATAACTAATGTAATTGGAAACACTGGAGAAGCAATGGGGAATAAAAGAGGATAAAGAGAGGCGGAAAATACACACCAAGATGCATACATAGACATACAGTATAATTAGCTTCAGTCTATTGTATAACAGAGTCATAACAAATGAGTCAGCTCCTTAGGTGGTGTAATTAGACTTCAGTGGACCAACACCAATTTATAGCAGCTGATAATTATGATATATAATTATATGGACTGATTCTAATCTGTATAAATTGTTAGTAAACTTCAATGAGGGCAATAAGGTCAATCCAGTGAAAAAATTGTGCAACTGAGATACAGATCAGATGCCCAATAAAATAATAAAGTATCTTACATTCACACAGCTGCTGTTATCCCAGGCAATTTTTTTAATGAACTTTACGTAGACAGGAATTGCTTGGGGCACCATTAAAATGTGGTCACCTCTACGATGCTACTCAGCAGCTCTTGAATAGTTGCAGAAACTCTATATGCTAGCTGGGAATGGAAGGGTAGGAAAACGCTGTATCCATTTGAAAGCGCAGGGGAAATAGTGGTGGGGAGGAAGCAACTGTCCATGCCTGATTTAGGATGGGGCACTGGATCTGATAGTGACACGCTTTCAAAATGCATCACCTAACAAGACGCTGGAGCTCAGTGCCTTTTGCCAACTGGAACCGTCATCCCTTTAAAAAAATTGGAGGTGTGGGTAGAGTTGCCTGCAGTTCTCTTAAGATCTCCAGTATGAAACAAGTGCAGAGGCACACCTTAGACCCCGTCTCCAACAATTACATCTTTCATTCTACTCTGTGAATCTTGCCTATTAGTAAAAAACCGAATAGAATTCCAGAATAAGCTGTTGGATTTGGTACATTGCTGGCTGTGAAAGCAAGCCAGGGTTCCTACAAGAGGAGATAACAAGCACATCAGGAATTGCTTCTGATGTCAAAACCATGCCCTTATAGCTGACCTCATTAAAGGCTCTATCTTGCTCCCACTGAAACCGATGGCAACGATCTCCACAGTTTGCTACGGGATGTCTATGTACTAGTCAGCCTTGAGAGTCAAAAAATATGCTTGGCTATTTCTCTATCTGCCACTTCCACCAGGCTTCTTGATGTATTTTGGGGAGGGTTGAGGTCTCTGCAAGCATAGCTGTATCTTCAGGGCATGCCCCGAGGTACTATCAGTAAACAGGCAGTGCCAAGGAGATGTGTATGCTCTCTCCCTCTCCTAGGGGAGGAGTGAGAAGGGGCCTGGTGCAAGGTGAACCACCACAAACACGGACCCAGAGGCTGCCCAGGTCACACCAGAGGAGCTGCTGCTCTCCAGCTGAAACGTTGCATTACAGAAGTGCCACTGTTGAGGTGTTAGGCCATTGCCTAACACTCTCACTGCTTTCAAAACAAACTCTCAGCATCCTTTAATTTTGCACCCACTGTCTGATATCAATGCTATTCCCCTTCTAAGGGTTCAAACCCCTACACCACACCTCACTGTGGAACTACGCTGCGCTGAACTGGTACTGCTTCACTACTTGGTACACAGCAGCTTTGCATTTCGTAATGCACAGCTGCACCTCTGTCCACTTCGAGGGCTTTTGCACTTTGAGTTACAACACGTTTGCCATGCTCTCCCCTTCCAGGTTCTCCCTCCTCCAAGAAGGGTGCCAAGATGGGTGAGAAGACACAGCAGAGAGAAGTTTCTCATGCGCTATGAGAAACAGAGCTAGGAAGTGAGGCAATTGAAAAGAAAAAACAACAGCAAAGTAAAGCTGCTGCTTCTCCCCTTGGCTCTCCTGTCCCCACCCAAGTGTAAGGAAAGGAACTACAGCTCAATTCTCCTGATAAATCAGAGTTTCTCTGGAGGGAGCAGAAGCAACTAAAAAGGAATGTAAATGATCTTTGACCAACGACTTTTGTCTAGTTGTGGTTTCTGGTACAGTATACGTGGTTTCTTGTTCAGTACGGTAATGAGTGTGTGTACAGCAATGTGTTCAATGTGCACAGTGCTGAGAGATTAGAGAGTGAAGGATGGCATGGGACATGTCAATATGGATCTGCAATGATCAAAGGAGGCTGTCTCTTCTGGGCACAAGTCTGGGTTGGGTTACAGCAAAGGAAAAATGTGAAGTGCTTCTTAATGTGTTCTCTCTGTATTCTCTGCTCTAGGATCACCGTAAATGGAAGGACATCTCCCCTAATAATCTATTTCCTGCATGTGGTTCCCTCAATAAATATATTAAAGTTTTGTTTGAAGTATACAGTTTGCAAGGAAAACAGACTTGCCATTTTTTAAAACAATAATAATCACAAGTGCTGTTTAAAAGCTGAAGTAAGGTTATGCGCATATCTTTGCTCTGACTCGTTATCAGCCATGAATCTTGTACTTAGGTAATTATTAGAGGTTTCTTTTTTAAAGGGATGATTTACTTACCCTGTATCCCTGCCAGATTTTCTTTCTTTTTTTTTTTAATATTTGAATTTTACACATTAAGTAGGGCATGCTCATTTTTCTTCTGCCTCTGCCCTCTTTTGAGTTATGAATTCCTTCAGTGAGTAATGAGCAGTTGGCAACTTTTATGCATAAGAAAGAAGATTCAATGAATTCCAAATACACTACATGGACGCTCCTTTTCCTACATAAAAAGTATAACATTTTTATGAATTGGGCCCACGATGATCTGGCATTAAATCACTGCCTCCTTTCTTCTCTGTGCTCTATTTATGCTCAGGGGACGTGCAGTCGCAATGTGTTATAAATTCAACAGAATTACTAATTAAAAAACCTACCATACAAAAATAGAACAAAGGGTGGAATTAGAGCCAACAGGATCTGAGCCAGTGCAGTGGTCCCAGGGAAATGGTCTGGGCTGCAAGGCAGGTGATCTGATTCTCATCTGGGATTAACTAACGTAGCTCTCTTGCTCCAGATGATTTACAATCCTGCAAACCCAGCCCCTCTGCAGATTTTCGGCAGCGGGCGCCAGCAGGGCTCCTGGCCTCCTGTTTCCCATTCTCTCCCTGAAGGGGATGAGAAGCTCCCATCGGCGCCATGAGAATTAGAGCCCATAGGAAATGAGCAGCACTTCTGGTCTTGCTCAGCGGCTCGGCAGTGCTTGGAAGGACCGTGGAGGATTTTCACTGATGGAAAAGTTTCGCACCATTCAACGGCCAGCAATCTGGCTTGCCCGGGAATCATGCTGCTGGGCCCTGAGCCCTCTGCAGCACTGTGAGAGCATGGCCTGGTTTGTACAGATGTCAGGGAAAGGAGAGTTCAAACAAGCAGTTCTTAGGGTCTCAGCAAGAAATGGTGCTCTCTCCTGCTAGCTTTCCTAATCATCTACTCCAAAATGGAAGTATTCAATATTAAGGTAAAACACCAACTCTAGAAAAGCAAAATATGCAAGGATGGACTGAGAGGTATATTCTGCAGTGGACAAGCTCATCCTTCTTTCCCCACTTCCAAGTATGAAAAGGTACCCTACAAATAGAAACAATAAAGGCTGAAAAACACATGCAAGTTGGCTAGTATGTCTGTCAAAACAACACATCCTGAATATTGCCTATGGGCAGACACCGAGCTGACCAGTGGATCAGAGAAAAGTATGCCTTCATTCTGCCAAATGTCTTTAAAAATTATTATATAGGAGTGATATTTACAAAGAAGTGTTCCTGGGATGTTCTAAGCTCCAACAGAACCAGGCAAAGTATCTTATTAGAAATTCAAAGTAGAAAAAAAATTTAATTCATCTTGCAACTCTCTCTGCATGGTCAGATCTCTCACCCTCGGTTTCTCTACTGACTTTAGTGGGTTCTGTGCGTGCACAGAAACCCTCTCTGCACTGGGGAGAGGTGGTGAATGAAATGGCTACAAGAGCTCTCAGGAGAGAGAGCGAGAGAGCATAGGTTGTGTAGGGACAAATGCAAATGACAGTAAGCTGTAAGAGCCTTTATCATTGCCTCAGACTGCACAAATAAAAAGACATCTAGCATCAGCTCCGCCTGATAGATGTTACTGTGTTGTTGGGAAGGAAGCGTTATTGTCCCATACTGTCTGCCCCACCCTTGCTACAGCAGCATCCACACCACTTCTGCATCATGGTTCAGCTTCTGAACTAACGCGCAGGTTAACCATAAACAATTTCAGCCCACTTTAAACCTCTGTGCTGTAGGAATCAGTGGCTCAGCAGCTAATTCACAAATGGCTCAGTTGACCATGCAGTGGGGACACAGCAGATAGCTGAGGGCAGTGACCTCGTCACTCAACCTCAGCTAATCTGTCCCCATTTGCCAGAGACAAGAAAGAAAGAAGACAAAAAAGAAAGGGCTACTGTCTGATGTCCCTTACAATTCAGCATCGCCCATTCAAAATAACTAGTCCTCCAGAATCAGAGGACGAGCTATAAGTCACAAAATTTAAAAGCATTTCTGGATTCTTAGCTAAGTGCCATAAGACCATAGGGTTCCTGTACTGAAGGATTTTGCTACGACTCTGAACCGAAAGCCTGCACTCTTCCTGAACTGCCTGACTGGTCACATAGCTCAGCCTTTGGCAGAGGAGATGCTACTGAAGCCAAACAGCACAGATCATACCAGTGTGTTTGTTATGTGGTACCTACACAACCCATTTCTCTTATTGCAAAGAAGTTTCCCTTACACTCTGAATTAATCTTTCCCCATGTTTTCTCTTTTTTTTTTTCTGTAAATCCAGTCCAGAAATCTAAGATATTGTGACAGAAATGACTGGCTAAAACCCTGCCAGAAGTACGATGAGAGCACACAGGCACGGGGTTTCTGCACACAGAAACATGCAGCTCATCGGGAAGTGACTCTGAAGCTCAGCACAAGACATGGGGCAGTGAGTCCTTCCCAAATGAATTTATTAAGTACTTAATGAAGCTCTCCTAACAGGTAGAAGCTTCAGAAGGAAGGCAAGCAGAGGTGATCCTGCCACCCAAGTTTGCCTCTCCTGTGCCTTATGACACTGGAGAAGTCCATCCTTTACTCCTTGCGGCCATCAGCCCTCCTACATTTGTTCTGTTTGCTCAGGCCACATGTTCCTGGGGCAGGGACTCCGGCTGTATTCAGGTAGGTGGGACATCTGGGCAGGCTGAAAGGCAATGCACTGCCTAATACTCTCAGTCACACCTGTGTAAACCTGGAATAGCCGAAACCAGTGGAGTTTCTCTAGATCTCTGTTCTGGTTTGAGGTAAAACGGACCAATTTTGTTCAGTAACTTTACTTTTTAGCTAGGCCTCTTCTAACTGCTGAAATTAACAGCATGTTGTGCAGAAAACTGTTCACTCTCAGAGTGATAAGACCCATGTTTATAGTTGATGCCAAGGAACGGTATGCAGACAGACTCTTGCTTATACTTACTGCTATAACACCCAAGACCAGCCAACTTTGTTACTTGCCCTGTTGGAGGGCCAGAAGCGGAAAAGCATAGAGGGGTCACCCCTGTGGGGAGGAGCAGACAGGACAGGTGACCCAAAACTGACCAACAGGATATTCCATCCCATCTGCCTCATGCTCAGTATAAAAGCTGAGGGATCAAAGGGTCAGGCCTCTTTCTTCAATGGCCGGCATTCGAGGATGACTCTGTCTCTGCATCTGCCTTTGATCCTAATCCTGAATCCAGATCTGGAATCCAGTTCCTGTCCATCACTGAGTCCAGTCTGGGACTTCCCCAGAGCCTGCTGGTGACGTGATTGTCATCCTGGGAGCTTGATACGGTTTTGTATATATTTCATTATTTCTTTTTATTATTTTATTATTAATATTTCATTAAACTAGTTTAGCTCCTTCTACACTAAGTCTCTCTTTTTCTCTCTCCTGCTCCCTTCGAAGCACAGCAGGAGAGAGCGAGCATCTGTCATTCCACCTGATTGGGCCAATCTGGCCCAAACCAGGAGAGTCTCAATGATTTAGACTGTGATCTCCATGATCTCCACCTCTACGCACCCATGATCCAGGTGGAGATCTCCATGATTCAGATGTGGATCTCCATCCCTAGATCTCCATGATCTGGATGCACCATTCAGTCAGCCAAACTCCTCCACTCGATCACCTCAAAACCTCAAACTGTCTCAGAGAAAGAGGTTTAACCCATGCTAGGGAATCAGCTTTCTAGTAAATGACTATTTAATATTCCATACTATCTCTTTAGCATTTAAAACGCCAACTTGTTATCAACCTTTATACTGCCGTTTAATAAAAAAGGCAGTCGCTGTAGCACAGATCAGCTGCACTTCCCTTGGCACAAGCTCTTATGCTTTCAGTCTCTCCTTGACACATGACACCTGGCTCACATCTCCCCGGTTTTCAGGCAAAAGCCTGGACACTGAGCAGTCACTCAAACTCCCCTGAGCACTCCACAATTTAGAGAATTAGACCCTGCTAAAAACCCACTCTCCCACCAGTGAAGCTTGGAAAAGCATGGAAAAGCCAGACAGCTGGACTCAGTTTAGTGTAGTTTAGCTGTCAGCCCTCTTAAGGAGGAAAACACTGCTCAGTGTGAATAAAAGTGGCACCATCTGGTCCAAAGTGAAGAGACCTTTGCAGCATGGCCTGAAGGTCAAACCCTGTTGGACTCCAAATGAGAAAGTGCTGTAGCACACGTAGCTGTAAATGCAGAGAGCTCTGGCCAAACCCTCTGTCGAGCGCAGCTCCAGGATCTGCAGCCAACAGCCCTAATTGAGGATTTACTTAGGCAGCAACTGGTCTTCTGGAGTGATGAGTGGTGTCAGGTTTTTGAAGGAATAAGCTCTCTCTTCTCCCCATTGTGACCAGCAGTTTCTCAAATCTCGAGCATTTATTCAAGCGACCAACCTTCAGTAGCAAATGGCTCGAGTTTTGATGTTTAATGTTGCAGGGATAGCAGTAGGCAGCTTTTCTTGTTTTCAGCTCTTTTAGCACACTGTTTTGCCTAAAGCAAAATATGGTTTCAAGCAGTCTCACTCCACCGGTACTTTCTCCTTGCCTCAGCTAACAGCACTCGCGTATGCATTAAAGATGCTGCAGCAGAAGTTGATGCTACAGGGCTTGCTCACTTATTTCAGACAGTCAGCAATCCAACTTTTTTAAAATGCACTTTTTATACAAAAGAATTATTTGTTCCTTTTTTGTTTTACAACCCAATTTCAAAGCTTGCCAAAACTTGGGGAGGGGGGAGGGGAGAGTCATGCACTTGATTGAGACATCAACCTAACATGACATTTTACAAAGACTGTCAATATGCCTCCTTAAAGAGACACTGCCATATTAGTTTAAGTGACTGGGTTTGCCGAGATTTCTTTAAGGTTGACTTAAATGTCAGATGCCATTAGCTCTGGAAGTTCAAACAGCCTACCACTGCGAGCATCTTGTGCAGCAGAGGCTGAGAGGGTCACAGGTAAGCAAAGCCATGCTAAAACACTGCCTACCATGCCTATGGAGGAAGTAGCTCCACAGCAAAACGCAGAAACCAAAGCACGGTAGATAGAGGATTTATGTTAATGTCTTCTGAGATACAACACCAGGTCTAGATTGGTACCTCTGCGGCTTCTAGCTTCACAGCTGAAGTCTCACCGCTCTCCTCATCTACATGTAAGGGGGAAATCTGCTTGCACTAAAACTTCAGAACATGTGTGTATCTTTGAGGATGAGAAAAGTGAACTATTGATTAGCAATTGACAAATGCAATAGAAATGTTATATGGGCCAAGAAAGACCCATACATAATTTATAGCTGTGCCAAATATGAGTGACAGCAAACAGCAGGAGGCTTGAGCACAATATTGATTACTTTAAAAAACTGAGAAAGGCTCCGTGCTGAGGACTGGGAGGATAAAGAGGAGAGGCAACAAGCAGAGAAAACAGGAGCAAAGCCATTAAGGATGTTGTGCTACCAGACACTGCCAGACTAGGAAACTGAGGAGACAGTCAGGTGGAGAGCACTGCTCTCTCCTTTCCAATCAATAATACCATGTCAAAACATAAAATGCATGCTTTTGCTCTTAAGTAAAATGCATCTAAGATTTTTAAAAGCATTGATTCAAGATGGATCAATGAAAATCTAGGCATATTTTCCTGTGCAAAAAGGGGGTAATAACACTTTGTAGATAATCACACAACAGAAGAGATTTCCAATGCTGGTTATAAATGTCCTATTTATGTTACAATCTTTTTGTCAGTTAAGGTTAAGAATAGTAGGTCAAGGAGTCTTGCGTTGTTGAAGTGGGGAAGGCAGACATGTAAATGTGGGAGCATGGGATCTCTTTAAAAGATTAATGTAAGGACAGGACTGAGCTTGAGCAGGAGAGGCTATGAAACATGGATCTTCTTCAGCTCCACTTCCAAAGAGCTTCCAGGTGCTTTTTCTCTAAACTTCTTAGCAGGTTCAAAATCCCAGATTCAAGAGCAATGCTCAGCTGGGAGGCAATGAAGGAATGTGCTCTTCAGGGCCTGTTCCTGTGGGTACTGGGTTTTTGTTGCTCAGCTGCAAGGTTCTGGCAAGGCTGGGGCTGGTGTTGAAAAGGCTCCGCTACTGTAAGGATTTCAGCAAAATTTGTTCTAGCAGTTCTCATCTCCCAAAAGTATGTTTGGTGGTAGAGTATACAAAGGTCCTCTAATTAAGCAGGCTATGTGAGGATAATTGCAGCTACAATTAGATTTTTGCCTAACAAGGTTTTGGCCAGCATAGAAATGGCATTAAAACCAAAACAGAAAACACATTTATAACCGGCATCATCTTACCAGTATGGAGAAAGAAGGCTTTAAGAAAAAGGAAAAAGTGGATCTAGACTGCTAACTGCCCACTTCTCCCTCAGAGAGAACTCAGCTTTCGTTCCTGAGGATAAGAGGCAAGTTTACGTGAGCAAGATCTGCATTTCAAATGCCCAGAGTAAAACAGAAAAATGAGAACCAGACCTGCAGAGGGCAGCTGGAGATGTGAAAGGCACCTCAGAGATGGATCTCGCTACCCTTGGAAAGCAGTCCTGGTATCTACACTGCATACTGCAGTGTTACACAGAGGCACCCGAGCAGGGTTATCTCAGTGTGCCTCATTTGCTGTGCAGATGGTGACTCTGCTTCTGGTTCCTGAGCTGGTCCCTGCGCAGACCCGTGCTGTGCTGAATGCTGCCCTCACGGGAAGCATTTGTGCTGCTGGTTGCAAAGCAAGGCGCTGGGTTTGTGACCTTCACACAGCTTGCACTGGGGGTTCTCTCTTTGACGGATCAGGAAACAAATTTTGGCTTTTGCTTATTAGACTGGAACACAGAAATGGGACACTATGGCAAAGGAAAAGAAAGCACTCCTTCAACAAAACAAAAAACTTTGGAATATTTTAGAAGAATACAAGTTCAAGACAGTGACTTTAAGTGAATCTCATCCTTAATCACTCATTCTTCAACAGGCACTGACTGTTGGGTTTTTTTAAACGCAGTTGAAAAAATTTATTTTTTTTTTTAAGAGGTATCCCACAGATATAGGTGAACAGCATGAGAGGAAGGACAAGAAGAATTGTCCACGACCCACTTAAGCAGTAGCATGTTTCCAAATCACCCAGATAGTTGTAGAAATAACTTTCTCACATCATTCAAGTGTTTTTTCTGTCTTATTCAAAGGCATAATTTTTCCATAACAATGCAATGTTTCACTGTCCCTAACATTTACATGTCCCTGAAGTTCTAATACCGATGCAATAATTCCTTGGCATCAATAAAATATATTCCCTTTGTGAACTCCCGCTGTTTCCTTCATCATTGGTAAAAACTGAAAAGCCTTACAAAAATAATTATTTTGCTGCACGCTGTTTTTCATTTTTGATAGAATCTTAACCGCAGACCTCTCTGAATGCACATCTAAGAAAAACCCTGTCATTATTTCCACTGACCTGAGTAATTAGGTAGGAGCCAGAACCCCCTGCCTCCTGATTGGTGAGATGTACTGCATATAGCACACTTACCAAGTCTCCCCTCCAGCCACCAAGTGGCACAGGCTATGGAAAGCAGAATGAGAGAGAAGCATTTGGGAAAGCAAGGGGCATAATCTAATGGACTGCAGCTAGAGCACCAGGGTGGGGACAAATGGCATAGTGTGGCTCATGATGTGGCCCCTCTGGACAAGACTGGCTCCAGCACATTCAAAGCGCATCACATACACCGGCTCTCCTCCTGCGTTCACCATGATCACCTGCTGCTCGTGCTCCCTCGGGATTCCTGCTGAAAGAGGTAGTTTCCCCCACCCCAGATATTCACAGGGAGGTATCTGCTCCAGTCTCCAGGCTCCTGGAGTTGGCAGCTGTGGACTGCGGCCAGGGAGCACATTTGGCCTCTACTCCTCAATTTTTATGCCAGTGTTATGAAAATGACATTTACCTATTCCCTTTACAGGGCTGTGGAGGACATCGATCAGGCAGCTTATATATCCTGCTTTCTGTAATCTCCCAAACTAATTAGCTCCCAAATAGACACCATGCCAGCAGGCCAGATCCCTCCAGCTTCACCAGTAAGAACAGCAGGTGGGAGAATCGCTCCAGATGCGTTCCCTGCTTGGCCCTTTTCTAAAACTGCTTGTGACACTAATTGACTGGTGCCAGTAGTGATGGCGGCTGCGACGCACACAACCCACAGGGAAGCTGTTCAAAGCCGTGGTAATGAGTAACCTATTGCTGCTTGAAAGCAAAACGATGGGTTTTGAATTCTGCTACTATTACCTAGGCTAGCCAGACCTCTGTCCCCTCCCAGTGTTAGAGAGATGAATCATATTTAACCTATTTGAATTTTACACTGATGACCTGGGGGGGGAAAAAAAAGACAACTCACTTCAAACTACTTTGTGTTCAGTGGTATGGCAGAGGGATTTCAGAGAGAGCCTACCTGGGAGGAGGCATGGTCGAGTCAGCACACAAAGGTGCTCCAGGTTGTTGCCAGTGGGGGACCTGGAAATCCTGCTCTGCCAGCAGTGTTGCTCTGTGCATAAAAGCCTGTGTAGGCAGTGAGCCTCCCCAGCCCCCAGCAGCAGGGAATGTCAGGGCATACACACCGCTTCCGACATTCTGGCAATCTTAAACCAAAAAAGCAACTCCTTGGGAGCCTTCCCTGAAACACCAGCTACAACAGCCCTCAGACTGCTCCAAATGGGCAGACTCCCAGCTGTCCCCAGCACCAGGGAAGAGGATAAAACCCGCCACTCTTCAGAGTGGGAATTTTCAAATCAAAGTGGTAAATTTAAAAAGTTGAGGAGACCAAATGAAATGGAAACAGTATCACCGGTGCAGCTCTTTTCTGGTCACTACTGCTCATAATTTGCCATTATGCTCAGAGTTGATGCAGCTTTCACAAACAATATGTGGCTCTGTTGAATGATTTATGCAGCGTGCGTTGCAGCAGACATTGACATTATAAAAAAAACACTTCTCTGCAAACTAGCACAGTGATTAAAAATAGAAAAAAATACACAACACCACAATCTAGAAATGAGCCAGCCCACAAGTATCCTAAAATATACCTGCATCACTCTGGGTACCTCCAGCAACCACTTTAAAGTATCACCATTCCAGGAATTACTGCATTTGGGAGGGAGAGGTCTGTGATTCTGGGAAGCTTTGCAAGACCACATCATCACCAGAGCAGGACAGAAGTTGCATCGGCTGCAGGAAAATATCAGTGTCTCAACTACAGCAAATGTCTCCATGCAGAAAGTGTTTACATCTTTTCTTGCCCTCTGCCTTGGCAAAAGCTCAGTGTTAAAGTAAACACCGATTGTAGCTGAAAAATTTTCTTGAAATGACAGTCTACATTGAGCACTACGCTAGTAGATAGAGGCTGTACTTCAAGAGCATCCTAATTTGTTCCAAGAATGAAATAAATTGCTTGCTTAATTCTCCTACTGGTTAATACAAAGAATTAATACTCACTATAATAAGCTAACTGCTGTCTTGCTTTAGCCTCTGTGCACAGAGGAAGAGAAGCCTGAGTCTTGGCCAAGTTCTTAATCTACAGAACACGCATACAAAGTTGGGTGCTTCATGTTCCCCATGCTCTGTGGATCTGTGCAAACACAGCCCACCAGAAGAACTTCACGTAATGCTGAGGCAGTTCAAGCAGAGAGAGCTGGTACAGAGCTGAGATATCCCACCTATGCTCACACAAGTCCTTTGCTACGTCACAGAAAACACCAATTCCTCCCTCGTGGAGGAAGCTTCAGTTAGCACAGAGCACGAGCCAGAGCTGTAAGCTACACTAAGCAGGTTACATCCAAGCTCAGCATGGTGCCGTTTGCTTCTGAATGCGATTCAGCCCAGTGGCTTTCATCTATACAGCCCTCCAGGTCCTCTTGGCTCTCTCCGAACGTGATCTGCTCGATAGCCGAGATCAGCGCCCGCACTGTTGCAATAAGCCACGCTACTTCTGTTAACAACACACAATAGCAACCTGGGGGATGGGCAGCTGGAAGACAGCACGCACAGTCTTAAGATCAGTTTTCTTACTGCAGATTGCCTGGCCTTTGCTTGCAGCACGCGTTGGTATGAAAGACCAGGTGCCTCCCCTAGGATCATCTGGACAGTTTAATGGGACTTTGACCTTCTGTCTGTGATGTCGCTGCTTTTTGAAAGTGCCCTTATAGACTGAATATTCTTGTTAATTGCTGCAAGCATTTTGTATTTTGCTGCCAGAGGTTTGAAAATGCACTGTCAAAATTATGCATGCGCTATCAGATGGTAGTTGGAAACACGTTTAGGTTTCATGTCGGTTGAACCTTTCCCTTAGGAATATTTAGATGCCCTACCCATCCTTGGAGCATTTAAAATGTTGACAAGACTGAAATAAGTCTATGGGACAATAAATACTGGTCTTTTTCTTCTGACAGGGCAGCAAAGACAACCAAGCTCAATTCAGTCCAAGAACCACTGCGAATGGATGGGTGCACAGGATGCACTGGGCAGCACGAAATCTGGATCTTATTTTCTGCTCAGTGGATGTTCTGCTGATAGCAAAGCAGTGGCAGCCATTTTAGCAGTCAGCACTTCTGTTTACCCTTTTTTTGGCACTTTTAAATCAAGCTTTTTCTCCCTTTTAGGTTACATTTTCCAGGGCAAGGACTCTTTTACTCTACACTGGAGGACCAGTTCAACTGAGCACCAAATCCATTTGGGACCTTGCTGTACTACTGTAACACAAACCAGTCAGATTAGAAAGAAAAAGTTCTGCGTTCTGAAAACACATGTTTTTCAGACTTCAGAGTTTAGTTGGGCACTAATAGTAAAGCTGTGGAATAGCATATTTAAGACTCAGATGGAAAACAGAAACTTCCACAGCCACAAGTTGTACAAGACAATGCACACAACCCATTGAATGGAAAAATAGACTATCTTTATCATGGTAATGATGATTTAGAAAAGCAGATGTTCCAGAACCCACCAAATATTTTAGTGTCACTTTATTCGTTTGAACATAGCTTTAATGATGTCTTGCTATAATCTCCATTATTTTTTGCCTCCACATTCATTTCTATTCCTGTTACTGTGTTAATTATTGTAGGTAGATTTTGGATTGGTACATTTCTGGTTAAAAGGCTCTGGGTTTGCTTCCTAGACAAGGAGCTTTAAGAAAAAAAAAAAAAATCCATTCTGGAAATAGCATCACAGCAGTGCTATCTGTAAGCATTCCCAGAATTATTCTGCCTGTTATTTAATTAGCTCAGACAAAGGTTGCAGAGTGCACAGAAATCTATCAAGGGATCTGCAGTAATATTTGGAGATCATTTCTTTTACTGCTTTATCATTAAAGTTTTATGTACTCTTGCAATTGATAGAAGCAATAAAACATTTCTGAAAAATATAGAAGAAGAAACAAAAAAGTAATATACATGAATTAAACCCTTCTCATCTTAAATTCCACTAGCACTGCACCCACGGCATCATTTAACAGTTTGCTAGGTCTGGTGTACAGACTACACTTCACTGGATCATGACAAAGTACTTAGATCTAAATACATTTCCTCTATTTATCCCTATTGGAAAATCTAAATAGAGCTGTTTGAGTGAGAGTGAATATATCACTGTTCAGATTACAAAAACTGTACCTTCCTGCTTCTCAAGAGTTTCCCTGAACATAAACCTGGAATGTTACATAAAATAAATAAAAATATTTCAGTAAGACACACTGCAATTCAAGAAACAGTTATGGTTGTGATCACGTATGGTTAAAATTATTTGTTGAAATATTTCAGCATTACACAAATTTCAAGTGATCTGAACAGAAATCCTGAGTATGGTGAAAAGCAAAGTTTGCTGTTTCTTAACAGATACTCAAAGTCCAAGTCTTTCTGCAGGATCCTTCTGCAACCCTCATAGTCAAAGAAAACAGAAAGAAGATACATCATTTCAATGGCACCTCCTGCACTTCAAATTCAGTAGAAAACACCATAGCATCCAGCACCAGGGTAGTTAAATGACCCATTTAATTCTAAAAATTAGTCTCTTCAGGGAAGAGATTGGCACTGGGTGAATGAGAAGTGAATCTGATCAGTAGGAGCTTTATTTCCAGCTTAGCACACCCCAGAGACAGCCCAGCTTACTTCTTAGTTCCTAGGCTAAGTTCACAGCTAGTAAAGGCCCATCAACCCTTTTTTTACCCTGTGAATGGGGTTTGAAGTCATTTAAAAGACTATAAATATAGAACCCAGCTTGGCCTTTTTAAGGAGACATACGTCTTGATTAATTTTATTTTTAAGAATATAGTTGAGTGATAGTGCACACTAAGCTCAGTATCGTCAAGTGACATGCTGCTAAGCTAGTTAGGAAACTTTTGCCAGTTAAGTATCCATAGTTTAAAAGTAGTTCAATCAAATACTAACAGCAGATACAGTAGCCACAATGTACAAATGGCAGAATGAGCAAATTTTGTTGTTCTGGGAAGTCAAAAGATATTCTACAGCCACAGCAGGAAAAGCAGGAAAACTTAAGCAGTGCATTACCATAATTAAGACAACTAATTGTATACATGTGAGCAGTGATGTTGCATCAGCACTCTCATGATTTTGAAAGACAGTAGGGACAGAATGAATCACTTGTCAAGACTGTTTAAATACAACATATTTGACAAGAATCAGTGAATTCCCAGCACCGACAATCAGCAGCCTCAGTAACATTCAAGACTTTCTCATGCTTACTCCAATGCCAAGGCACTGCAGCCAGTATCCCCACTCTCACATATAAATCAAACAAAGACCAATATGTACATATACAGAGTGAGCCCTCCACCCTGCCTTTGACATCAATGCTACTTTTCTTACATATTCTGACTTTTTTTAAACTAGAAGCCAGCTGTTAAAATCTGGACTCAATTCATCTAAACTGTGAAAGACCATGTCAAGTGCAGGCAATGACTCACACCAGCAAGAAGGACACTTTGTGATTTCCCAACTATCTGATCAACTATGGTTTTAGGCAAATGACTGATGTTAGATATTGGATTATGTATTTTTGAAAGTGTGCCATATCCAAGCGTAGCTAGAAATTGAGCACACAGCTGAGTAAGGACATATGGAAAAGGTCTTTGTGCTTATTCTTTCTGGAAAAATCACAGCCGACGAACATGGAAGAGAAAGACAATGCTTTTTCAGTGGAATCTCTTTGTATTTGGTAAAAAAACCCTTATGACTGCCAGAAATGGGGCTTGTAAGTCCTTTTGATTTCTTTTTAAAAGCTGCTTCAAGGGAAGAACATGAATCCATATGCAATAGAGCAGAAGAAGGAGAATTCACTTTTTGGCTACAGCTGCCACCTCTGCCGGAGAAGCCCGGTGATGGGGCCATTAGGAGGAGACCCAGGTTATTTTCCTGTTTCATCACTTTTCTGTTGTGTACAGCACAACCTGCACACAAGTTTTGTGTACAGCCTTAGGCAACATCTTGTGCTCCCCTGTGCCTTTACTGCCATCTATATCTTGCAAATGATAGCACTTTGCTTTGTCACAGAGATGTCACAAATCCATTAAAGACAGAGATGCATTTGTTTACTGGAGCGCTGGGTTTGCTGCAAGTACCTGAGTGAGGTAGCCAAAGACATTCAGAGCACTCTGTGGACATACTGCCACCACAGTCCCTTACAGTAAGGTTAGGACAAAGAGTGACTTAACGGCTTTGTCACTGGCAGAAAACAACACCACAGTTGAAGGATACAGAAACCTTATTTTCTGCACAAACATCAGGGCTCTGTGGAAAACAGAAAGTAAGCTGAGATTCCAAAATAAAGCTATCCTGCTGCACAAGGTGATACGGACTACATTTCTTCCATTTTCTATATAGAAAAATATAGAAAAGTTTGCCTAACTCAAAATGTTACAGTTTACATCAAGAGACCATAGCCATATGTAGGGCAATAGTCAACACAGGCAAAACAGATATCTAGAAGAGACAGGACAGCACCACCTTCCTGGAGTTCAGTTTTCATTGTGCCTTGATGAAATATTTTAAGGTTCACTCAATTGACAGCAAAACACCTGAACTGACTCAGAGAGCTTGAGGCACGGCAATCATAGAATTTCCTGTTTTAAATTTGCAGTGAAGATAATTTAGGCTCTACCCAGTTTTCAAGTGTTAATATAGCAGATCTAAGAAACCAATGAAAACACTGGTATAGGAAAGCAGCAGTAATAAGGAGTTTACAAGTAAATAAAATACTCTTATCCCCATGTATCTTTGTGCTTTTACATCTGTACTTTATTTATCTGTAACTCTTCACAATCGTAGGAAAAAATATGGGCTTTGTCTAGTTGGAGGGACTGGTTTATCTCTGCTCCTGACCCTTTAATTTGTCATCTAGCCAGCATCCCCTCGGTGAGAATGTTTCTGGCACTCCAAGGCTGCAGTTAACTTAATAAGGAATGTAAGCACAGTTAGATAAATTAATTTCAAGGTCAAGCACACTGACAATGGAAAATGGATGCAAGTGGCAGGTAATAGGAGAAAATTCGCATGCATACTGATACACTGTTAAAGGCAGATGTTACTAGATAATTTAATCTCAAATGTAACTGATGTTTTCAGTTGCCCTTTTCCATTAAAAGAATTGTAGCAGATGCAAAAATCAAAGATTATTCAAAGAATTAAGATATGAAAAGCATGTTAGATCACTAAACTCCAATTAGTTAAATTAAATTGTATACCATTATCTACCTGTAGCTTTATTGGTAGCCAGCATTAGCACTCAGCTTGAGCAATAATAAAATTAGAGAATAACACTTTAATTGAATTGCACTTAAAAGGATCATGCTGACAAATGTGATTGTATCTGGCTGTAATGCACACCTTTTCCAGCGATCATTAAATCCAATGAAATGAAAGTCACAGGATCTTGACAGCTCTCTGAAATAATCTGTGAACCATGCTGTATCTCGCAGTTCCTAATCAATTTAGAGAAGCCTCATTAAGGCTCTGCAGCTAAAGAACACTAAAAAATCAAAACAAATTACAACATGTTATGGATAACTAGCTAATCATATCGATACAACAAGGATGTATTGTGTTGCAACAATTCATTTCCTTTGTAAGAAGTGCTTGCCATGGATGATTTAGGAATTGTTATTCATAACTGCAAACAGCCAGCCCTAATGTCAGGTTTTTTCATCCTTCCTCATAATAAACATTTCTTATGCTGTGTCTTCACTGTATTCTAGATCTAATACTGGACTCTATGATTGCGTGCCTGTTAATTATTTGTGTGTCTGTGTGTATATTTGTTTCTTCCCTTTGCTGTTTTTGCCTCTCTCTTGAGTATGCAGAAACAATGATGTGTGATTCTGGGAACAAATTAGACATTATCAGATACCCATGTGAATATTTCTTGGCAATTTTTGTTACCCATGAGTAAGTACTTTGTTGCTGGATTATTTAACAGCCAATAACTCACCCTCACTCTCTCCTACCTTCGGTGGCTGTTTCCTTTTTATATGGCAGCTAATACAAAATAGTGTACCTTGATGTAACACTTACACATAAGCAATTTGAGCTGGGTAATTTAGCAGATTAATGAGACCAGCAAACAGGCATTTAAAACTGAGGCATATCTGTGGCACTCACTCTTGATCTACTTAGTCAACATGGACTCGGCCAGTCACCTTTCCCGGTGGACTCTTCCCGATCACATGATAAATCATTCTTACTCAAATATTTCTTTTTAAAGATTCCCTCTCAGCCTTAGCTGATAGAAGTCCCAGGCATTGGATAGAATGCATGGAACCAGCTACAAGCTCCTTTCCTCCAACATGGACATGATATTTAGTCCCTTACTCTTGCTGTTGATTAATGTGCCTTCAGCTTTGAGCCTTTGAGGAGTTGTTATAGTGTGACTTCTGCTCTCAGAAAAGCATAAAATTGGATATAACACTAAAGAGCCACTATATAATACCATCCTGTTTTCCATCCGTTGGACTGATTTGCATGGACCACTCCAGACCGACATGGGAACAGAGTTTAAAATGCAATACTAGATTAAGACAGAATATGATACTGATGTTAAATACAATTTATAAAGCAGAGGTTAAGCTATCTGAAGAAATATGGCTTTAATAAATGCATGCTGTTTCTTCTGTTCTTTCTGCATGAAAAGCAGAGCAGGATTCCAGACAACACATGGACTTCTACATACTATTTAAAACAGTTTTTAACGCTTACCCAAGGTATACAAAGTGGCTGTTACACACAGAACATACTGCTCAGCAAAGGCAAGAGCGAGTCCATAAACATTTGAGAGGGGGTTAGAGATTTAAACATAAAGATAACAGATCCAATAACCAACCAGAGGTTTAACACCAATTAAAAGTAATATTATTGGCATCGTGGTAGTACCTAGAAGTCCAGTCACACCAGAACCCTTTTGCACATGGCAGAAAACAGAAACAAAAGATGACTCAATCATTTCCCAATATTCTTCTCCAGGAGTGCAGAGGGTTTGGGCCATCAAAAAACCAAACGCCCTTAGCCCTAAGGAGCTGATCCAGCTCTGAGTGACCCTGCTGCTGTAACCCCCTTCAGCAGAAGGACACATGTTTGCCTCCATGCACCATGGAGAAGACGAGCCCTTTCAATGGGTTACCTCAGCAGCTGAGTGTGTGAGTTCACCTGGGATACCCTTGAAAACCATTTTCTTGACCCTCTACACCCCTGTGGCCAACGTGCTGTACCTGCCCTGACTAGTTTCACTGTCTGACTTCCTCTGGCGTAGTGCACTACATACACATTTCCATAACCCCTCAGATGTAGGGCTTTATCCTGCATTTACTCTTCCCTCTGACAGCCAGGACAAATACCATTAACTGCACCTGAATTATAGTCATGGCATGGAGATCAGAATGGGAGGCTGTAAGTCTTTGCACTGTCTTGGATAAGTTCAGCCATATGGCCGGTGCACAGCAGAGAGCTGTGCCCTTCCACCTGGGACTGTCACCTTAAAACACAAAACTTGAGTATGGGTCTTATAAAGGAAAGAAACCCTAAAGAGAAAAATAGAGATTCTGGGAGGATGAACAGTTGTATGCAAACCCCAGTAAGTTTCTCTGTCTCATTCTTTCAGGAGAAGTCTCCAACCTCATCCTCTACTGAGGTGTTGAAGGGCTGATGTTGTGGAAATAAATGTCTGTTTATAAATATCTGCACTCTAAAGAAATACAACCATCCACTGGAACCAGGACTCACTGGGACAAGAACAGCTGCTTGAGACTGGCAGAAAAATGGGGAAAGCTCAGCAGCGCAAGGGAAGAAAAACCTGACTGCTGTGTCAAGCATCTTGCTCCACTTTGCTATACGGAACACTCTTTACATAACCTAGCAATTAATCAGAAACAACACACATTTGCGGTTCCTCTTGAAGCAATGAAAAATAACTAATGTACATGTGCATTAACTTTCCTTTTAGCAAGAAATTTCATCAGGCTATTTCTGTTTTGAGCCAAAACACAGCGTGCATGTCAGATGGCAACAGCTCTGAAAGTGGTGAGACTGGACCCAGTAACAAATGGATTTTGCATATGTTTATAAGCAGGAATCCTGACAATATTTCGAGAGTGAATGATGACTAGGCCTGCCAGAAAATATATTAAGAAAAAAGGGGATGGGCCCCTGGGATTCTCTGTCATCCGAGTCCCTGTTATCACCAACTTAGCGCCATGCGCGCACCTCCCACAGGGCCCTTCTCTGCCTGAATCTGATGACAGAACTTCAAGATTCTTCGGATTCAGTGGGGAGCCCACAACCACGGGCAGCACTGGGGCTGCCGAGAGGCGGCTATACGATGTCTCCATCCAAAGGAGAGCTGTCCCTACCAAAGGCTTTTCTGTCCTTTTCAGGTGTTTATGTCCCACAGAATTAGCAGCAGTTCAGCAGATGACCCTGCAATACCTGACCCAGGCAGAATTCAGCAGATGCACACGATATCTCTTGAGATGCACAATTTTGGTTCACAAAAGGCTGAGTTATGACGTCTGCTAGACCTCAACTGCTAGATGATGCCATTTCTAAGCACAAAGTCTGAACACAAATCAAAACTTAGGCAACCAGTACTGCCAAACACAAGTTCTCAAAAGCCTTAGATAACAATAAACAAAAAGAAAGGTATTTGACATTTATTTCTGCATTCTCACTGACTGCTTCTGCAAAAGCCCTTAGTGTTCACCCTAACCACAATCTGAAATCTCTCCCTGCAACCATGAGGTCTGAGAACTTTATTTTATAAATGGAAGGAGAGATTATCGCATTTTCACATATTTCCAGAAATAAAAGTACTAAGAAAACCACCAAATATTCACAGATTCCCGATAAGATCACCACAGCTGGCAACGCTGAAAAATTAGAGTTGCAAGAGAAGCTAGGCCTCAGCTCCAGGCTTGCCTCTGGCTGACCTTGCAAGTTTACGTCTCAGGAAAATCAGACTAATACAAGTCATGCGTATCAGAAGATGGGCTGTGTGCTCTCCATACACCCCAGTGCGGGACACAGACAGTGTCAGACGTCATTTTAAGCTAGAATCCATTTGTAACACCCATAGCTTAGTACAGAACTGCTCTGAACTGTTTACAACTTTCTCTGAAAAAAATCTTCCCTACGAAGGGGTTAAAAGTGTCTGTCTGTGAAATATAATCATACATTTTTCATTTTCCACAATTTCCTTCTCTTTCTCTCAACTCAGTTTTAACTTATTCCATCTCATACCCATTCTCAACACCCAATCACCATCCCTCTGAAGCTATTTTCCTGCTTAAATGATGCTGGAATAATGTTAACAAGATTTTTTTTTTTTTATTATCAGATTACAGTTCACATGTGAATCAAAATTGCGTCAAGGGTCTGATCCTGCCACTCTTTAAATCAATTGTGGTTTCATTAAACGAAACCAAAAGGTCTCGCTCCCAGTGAGCTGTAACTCCAGGTCTAGTGACCATTTATTATTCATAAGTACAGTCTGGGACAGACTGATAAATGACCCCTAACCATCCCACTCAATTTCAAAAGGGGAAAGAATCAGAATGGACTGATTAATGGCTCCAGCAATCACAGGCCTTGCTAACCTTACCTTTACAGGGATAGGGAGATGCCTGATGAGTGTAATATTTATATAACAAAGCAATTATCTCTGTAATATGGATTGTTTCAGGATGCATTCACTCCAGTTAAATGTAGTGGGGTTGTGGAAGACATTATCTGACATTGCATGTAAAATTAATAGATGGAGGTTTGTACTGTCTGGTTTGCTTACAAAATACAAGTAGAGACGATCTGAATGACAAACTTTGCACCAGTCAGGGTACAGGTAGCCTTTGCTGCAGAGGTCTGGGCCCAAAGGGAATTCATGTTCCTTTGACTTAAGTGGGGGGTTGTGTTAAATCAGCAAGAAATGGTGAGATTGCTGGCCAGGATGCATGGAGACCTGCTTAGAACTTACAAAGAAGTAAGAAGCCTGTCATAACTGGATCGTCCATACCTTAGTTAGCCAAGAAAAGCCTGGATCCAGAGGGCATCTATCTGTCTGGGTAGCCAATGAAATGTCCTGAATGAGGTTGAAGGAATCCAGTAAAGCCACAAAATTACTGGTGAGAGGGCATAACTCAAAAAGATACGAATGAAGAAGTCAATGGCTATAAGAAGACTCCAGGGACTCAAATAGGCTGCAAAGACATTACTAAATTCAGTAAAAGAGGTGGAAAGCAAAGAGAAAGAAGCTCTGCTCTGTAGAGGACAGCAAAGCACTACTGTTGGGAGCATGCAAAGAGAAAAAGTAGCACGGAATGAAAAGCAGGAGCTGAAACCCCCCATCAGATGCTTGGCTGCAGGAGAAAAGCCATTATAATTTGGCAGTATCTGGGTAGCGATACAGGGCAGCATCAGCTTTCAGCACAGACGAAATGGTGTTCCAGCACAGCACAGCTGGGTGGCCACTGCCCTGCTTCTCACCATGGGCTGTGGGATGGGTGTCTGCAGGGAGGGGGCAGCCTTCCCTCTCAAAACTTTCATATTCATTTTGCCTGTGTTATCTGAAAAGCTTTCAGCTGGCTCTGAAAAGGGGAAGATGGTGCCTTCTCCTACAGGATGTTCTCCCAATGCAGAGTGAGGAATGGCCGGTCCTGTTGCATATGGCATTTATACCCTGGCTACCTGAAAGCCACCCTCCCACGCTTGTTCCCATCCTTCACACCGCTCAGGTAATGAGAGTGAAGCAGATAACAGCAGTGACCTACTTCCAAGCCACCTTCCTCAAGAAAGCTGTCTCATCAAAAGCTCTCCATGAGCCCGGTTCGAAATCCAAACAAAGCAGAAACGTAAGATGCCAAATAGTGGGCAGATTGCTCTGAACGTCTGCGAGTGGTCCACAGGTACTGGAGTGAACCGGGCCCATTAAGAGATGTAGGAAACGGGACACTAATTTCACAGACTGTCTTGGAAAATCCTGCGAGAAGAAACTGCTGCTTCTCTTTCAGGCGGACCCCCATGGACACAAAGAGGGCTTCACCCTCCAAGAGCTCCATGCTGGACTGAGATCTAACACAACAGAAGTTGCAGCAAAGGAGGTCATTTAAGAATTGCAGCAAACCTGGTCAAAATGAACAGTTCTGGATTTATGGCAGAGAACCAGTGATAGTAAACCAAAGAGGAGAGGCAGAATAATAAAAACAGAACATTCAGCAAAAAAACAAATACACTTTTAAGTGATTTCAGCTGCAACAACTAACACGCACCAGCTGTTACAAGGTGCAAACTGAAAGTCTTGGGCAGAGCAACAACTTGACCAGTTCTATTCAATTATGAACAGGGCTGCACCTAAGATGTGTGCCAGTAGATGGTGTGTTTATTTTAACCAAATAGTTATCTGAACATAGCTAGAGCTCCCTTTAGCACTGCTGCTTTGTTTTGAGCCCACATTGCTTGCTGAAGATACTTCGATTTTACCCTCTGAAGTTTTCCCTCCTCCTATTTTATCCCCTTGTGAAACGTCACAAAGAGGATCACTCTGACCAACGTGATAGGAACGTTTGGATCATTGAGTGTAATATGCTATCCATATTTGCACTTCAAAGCATTGTGCTTTTGCAGTTAAATATAATCCTGTACCATCTTTTATAAGATGAGCAATACAAATACTAGGATCTTTCCTCATATGCTGGCATATGCATCAGCTCCAGGTTTACCTCTGCTGGGTTATCCAGGTCCTGATTTACCTTAACAAATGTCCAGGCCGCTAAGACCAAGTGAAAGCAGCTGGAAGCCCATGGATTTCAGTGTCCTCTTGACATGCAGCACTCTTTCAGAGACATCTTGGCTCAGGCTCCAGTTCTTGCTTGTTTTCACAGTAGATTTCAAGAATTTGTGAGACATCATTTCATTTGCTTTTATCTTATGATAGCTTGTTCAGCCCCCTTCACAATTAGACTCTGACATTTTTATGGCTCAAAGTGGCTGCAATTTTTTTTTTTTTTTTTTAAAAAGTAGGTCATGTGAAACATGAATGCGTTGCGTCAACACATCAAGAAGGCTTGGTGTATCTCAGTTCAGGCGCTCAGCATTTGATACCACTGCCCTGCATGCCATCCAGCCGTCACATCCAGTGGGGGCTCCCAGCTTACCTAGCGCTTCTTCAGAGAGAGATGGAGGGAAAAGGATTCTTTCTCAGAATAATTGGCAATTTATGGGAAGGGCCAACAGAGAGGACCCCAGAACTGGGAACTCTAGATCTCCTCATCCATGACTACTGCATGTCACAACCTGACACATCTCCCACCTGATAGCCACCATAGGTCCAAAAACATTTCTCCTGACAGGCAAGGTACCAGATGATGGAGCTGCTCACAATATATCCATTTTTTTCTCCTCCGTAAGAAAAGAACAGCCTACTTACTTCTTTAAATCAAATAGTAGCACGACTGATGCACATCTTAAAGCCCAGCCTTCGAATTTGATTGGTGACCCATGAGAAAAGAAGGTATGTGATTAATTCTGTAAGACAGCTCATCAATCGATTGCATAAAATGCTCGAGAAGCATTTGTGCAGCAGCACAATGCTTGAAAGCTAGGGAACATGCTCCTGCAACGCACATTCAGAACTTCAAAACATACATACTTGTTGGACTTTAAGGACCAACAACAAAATTATATGCCAGAGCACTAAACTAGTTGACTCACAAACAATTAAAGCATTCTTTCAGCATATATTATATTTTGTAGGGTTAGTTTTCTCAGGCAGTATATACAGCAAAGTGGATATGCTCACAGGAGTTGTATCAAACTCTTAGATTTATTTTCCTGTAAATTTTGGTCAGTCTAACTCCCTGAATGTAGGGAGATGTGGGATGGACCCCAAAATGAACTCAACCTGATCTGCCAAAACTGATGCTGGAAACTTATTCTCTGGGGCAGAAGGGGACTTAGTCTCATAAGAAGTGGCATTGGGTTGTATGGTTTTGGGTTTCCTAAATTCAGCATGTGGTAATTCCCACCCTTACAATTTTGGATGGGAAGGAAAGATGCCCATGGATGACAAACCTCTCTTCTCTCTTATTTCAGACCTACCTCTCCTCATCTAGCCCTTTTGCAAAATTGCATTCATATATTTCAAGGTTGGTGTCATTCAGCTTCTGAATTGGTTTGGCAAGTCCTATATTTAAGAGGCATTCAGTCTGTTGTGAATTTACAGCTAACTGACAATACTCTCAAATGGAACAGCACTCAAGATTTAGTACTAAGAGGTCCACAGCTTCTCCTTTGCTTCTAAATGCACAAACGGATTTTTCCTAATATGGTGTCCAACACAATTCTTATACTTGCAGTTCTCTTAGTAGCAGACAGTCAGGACAGACTGAGTTGCACTCAATTTTCTAATCACCTGCACCATACGAGGGTTTCATGTTTACCTGAAAGGCATGAAAGAACGAACTCTAAGGCTGCTCCACAGCATAACAGTTCCAACATGTGCATAGACATGGGATCGCACTGTAGGTGTGTTGTCTAACTCACAGCTGGTTTCAGTCTCAAAGGCAGCAAGACTGGAAGGGGTTTGTTCACATCTGGTTACAAAAGATCTTATAAACATGCCTGATGTGACTCAGGGTTAAGAGGGTATCTCTCCTGGATCTTAGAGTCGTCTTCAAGTAGGTTTCTCATTCTGTTTACTCTCAAGCAACATTTTTCAATCAGGTGTAGCAACAAGCAGAATAAAATAGCCTCAGGATCTACCCCTTAATGCCCATTTAGCGCACACTGACACTCCATTGCAATTATTTTCCTTTCCTAACTTGAGATACAAAATGTCCTGGCTGCCAAGAACAGCCCAACACGGTTATGCCTGTCTTTGCTTGATGCAGAATGATTTTCCACTGTAGATTCATTATGTCATTGAATTCAGTCACGGGAATATTAACACTTTCACACATGTGGGAACTCATCTTGTGAATGCAAAGCTCATTTATTACAGTGATTTCTTCAGAGGCTGTAGTATGCTCATTTTATAATGAGGTTTATAATAAGGACAGATTCTGAACTGGTGAAAGCATGCAAATTTTCCTGAAATCTTAAGTTTACAGCCAAGACTGTTTATTGCTGGTAATTAGTGGGGTTGTTTCCTTTTTTCTCCCCTCCCCGCCCCCCCTTTTTTTTTCTGGTGTCTTGAGTAATTTAAAATATAATGTAATAAGGGAAGCTTGGGGACTTTGTAGCACAGTGGCTTTTGATTGCTTACTCTGAACTCACTAATGACTCTGATAAGATTGAACAATTTAAAGAGAAGGGGCATCTCCAAAGCCATACCGCAAGATATATTAACGCCTTTGAATGACGCTTGGACTACTGCACGAAAGCCTGAGGAAAGGACTGACTACATTTGCTCTCCCTGTATAGCAGAACTGAACATAATTTAGACATAAATGGTAACTTAATAATGCTATGCAGTTATTGCAGCATCATAATTAGAGCACATTTTTGTTTTGGAACATAATATTACTATGCTTATAAAACATAAACCATTCATGCTTATGAGATGCTTAGCCAGTTCATGCTGTTAGCTTTAATTCTGAGCACAGAAACATATCAGGAGTTTTAGTCAGATATTCACAAATTTGTGCAACAACAGAAAATGAAAAGAAATTATCTGCAGTTTTGAACACATATTTGTAAATTCTTTTCTGTAAAACATCAACAACTAATTATCTGGGTCAGCAGAAGAGGGAGCTACATTTTTATTATGAAGTTTAATAACACGGCAGCTCCTTTCACAGATGTCATAGCTATGGGTTGGTATTAAAATAAATAATAATAAAAAAGAACTCTCATTTTATTGAATTAGTGAAAGATGGTCTCCCTGGTGGGTGAAAAGAGAAAGCCCACTAAAATGCTACTTTAGAGTTTCCTGGAAATGTGATGAATTTAAAGTTTCAAATAAAGCAAATGTACCAATTCAAATAAATTGATCTTTTTCACCATGTGAAAGTAGATATTAAAGATATAATTCTCTTGAGTTTTATACCTACACTGTCATTGATATAACTGCAAAGAAATGTTACAATTTGGCTTAATTCTTCAACATGAAAAATCAAACCCTATGTATATTTGAGTATCCTCTTAATTAAGCTTATTTTAAACATTGTAATCTCACTCTTATTTGCAAGAACAAAGCATTTGATTGCACCTTTTAACTGAAATTTTATAGAGCCAGGTTCTCTCGCTCAGTGAAAGCTGTGCCTTTTCACTGAAGTAGCTGTATTTGCCTGAGCACAGACTAGGAATGACGTTGAGCACCCAGGGTAGAAAAGATGGACTGCTGAAAACTGGTTTCACACATGCCACACAATACACATATCCTGCTGCTAATAAATACACAGAAGTGCTCATATAGCTGCAGGAAGAAATCACAGTCAAAAAATTAGCATGCAGTAGTAACGTGTGAACACTCAGGCTCTGGCTGTACGGTGGGTTATGCTGTGCAGCAAGAGAGGAGTAAACTGCCCCATACCCACACAAGACAGCCACTGGGTAACAGCATGCATTTCTAGTTCACATGCACATGAGTTTTGGGGAGGGAAAGGAGCATAAAGGCCTTTAAAGTCTAAAGCAAATACAAGTACTGACAGCAGCAACAAGAAAAATCATTGTTGGCCACATCATTGTAGAATAAAGACATAAAATATGAAACTCATCCAACCTGATGGCCAGGAAGTTCAACACCAGAAATTTCCGATCTATCCAGACAGGCCCTCACTATTTTCAAGTAAATCTCATAATTTCTGAATGTCTGAAATTTACAGGACTGAAGTGGAAATAAGAAAAAAAGACCCAAAAGGTACCAGGATGGATCTTCAAGCTCCTGAAAACATAATAAAGGAAAAGCTGATCTATAGTTTACCCTCCAAACATGTGTCCATGCAATGTGGCAAAACTGCATGCTGAGGGGTTAATCTGGCCCTGAAAATCATGTGTCCATCATCTTTCTGTGCACACAGTGAATGAAATTCAACCCCACTCAGTTCAAGGATCTATGCACAAGGGTCATATTTTCTTGTAAACTCCAGCAGATGAGTAGACGCATCTGCAGAGGGCTCTGCCAGTGAGTAAAGCACTTTCCAAGCCTGCAGTCCAGATCCACAGATTAGGTGATAAATGATGCCCAGAGCATCTGACCTCTATACAAAAAGCGTGATTTTTTTTTTTTTTTTCTCCGTACAGTCATCAACATGTGATCACCATATTATCCGGAGGCAGATGATCTGGTTCACAACCATAGGCCAATACAAGTACAGGCACGCCGAGCTGCCTGTGTGAAAAACACTCACATGGCCCTGCATAGAGCTGGTGGGCTGCCCAGGGCCCGCACTCACCTCCACCAGCCCCACGCTTTCAGTGCGATGCCTGGGTGCCTCTATCTCCATTTGCAAGGGGCTCGTATGCACAGACACTGCACCGTCCACACGCTCTAAAGCTCCAGCTTCAAGCTGGACTGGGGCATGCATGAGGTTCTGCACCCAAGAGAAGAGCCCTTTTGCAAACAGCTGCAGCAGGTAGCAGTGCAGGAACCAGCTGTATTGGTGTTACCAGGGACTTTCCATCATCTGAAGCGTTCCAGCTCCGCTTTACCTCATAAAACAAAGCTGGCTGTGTTGCTAACCCTCAGCATTAGAAAACCATAAAGCAGGAGTCACACACATAAATCACACCTAAATGCCTTCTGGGTCTTGAGTCTTTAAAGTTCATGTTTTCAGGCTCTTCTCCATAACCATAAGAACTAAAAACTGTCTTTCTACATGAAAACTGAGATAATTTCCTCACTATTGGAATCCACAAGCTAGAACTTTAAGTAAATAAGGCAAGACTGGAGATTAAGGCTAAAAGCTGATGACATTGTGCTGGTTGTGCACCGGTTTCTGGCAGTCTGCAGGAGAGACCAGGTGTGAAGCCCTCTGATGCCCTTTGTGGAGCAGACCTGAGGTCCCCTTTATGCTGGGGTTTGTGTGCACCACCAAAAATATGACAGTCTGAACTTTGCACCTCCACATGACACCCAGCACTAGCCTGGAGGGTTAGTCTGCAGGTCAGCCAAGCTTTGACACAGGTCCCTCTGTGAAGCATATCGCGGTTATTTTGCCCACCCTACACTCACCTTGCTCTCATGCGATTGAGCAAAACCCTCCCACTGTACCGATTTTAAAATGGCTCTGTAACGGGAACCTGTAATTTATCAAAAGGTCCAATTAGGAACTCCTCTTTGTTGCCTTGTGAAACCATCCCTTCAGAAAGTCAAGAAACATATCCCACAACGTATGAGGCTATAACACTTGTAAGCAAATGGTCGTCTTTTGGGTATGCATCTGGGTCATTATATAAACAAAGCACAAGCAACACAATAGGCCCAACGCCTTATTGTCTATAGGATACTTTCAGGCAAATATTTCAGTTGCAGATGGTAAATACAGCTTCAAAGCATAATGATATCTAACTGTGAAATAGCTGAGTCAGGTGCATTTACTGAAGTGTGGCAAGCCAAACACTAATTACAGTGCGGTTGCACCAAGATTAGTGTTACATCTGATATATTTTAAAAGTAGGCTTAAACCGGTGCCAAATGAATTCGATGAACCTCCATGAGCTTCATCCATAGGCATTTTATTGTGGCTAAAGAAGAAAGCAGCAAGAGATACAGTGCATGTTAGAAGATCTGCTTCTCGTTTCTGAGAATCAGCACCAAGTTTTCCTGGAGCTCTGACTAAGTGGCTGAAAAGTTTAGTCACTCACAGGTGTTTTGCTGCCATCTGTCAACAGCTGATTATTGCAAACCTGTTTACTCAGTCTAGTGCTGTGAGAGAGAACTTGCTATCTTTGCTCAATCTCTTTATACAGCTCTTGAGCATCTTACCCCAGAACCAAACCGCCCCAGGGCTTTGGGAAATTGCAATCCACATCCCTAGATGAGCTTCACAGCTGGCCCCCTCTATGAAGTTCCCGAACTTCAATTCTGGCTCAGAGTCCTGAATTTGGAGACTTAATTATAGCACTGTCATTCAGAGCAAAATCTTCACAGGCTGGGGTATTGCCATTACTTGCCAGATGCATCCACACCCTGGTACTGATTACATGCATTACTGACCTCAGCTGAACCATGAGAACAATAAGGCTAGCCCTGGTCAGGAATCTTTCTGACAAAACCTGGTTTCACTAGAAGAGGCAGACGAGAATCTAACATATTTCAGAGACACTTGCTGCACACGCACGGAGCTCCAGACAAATCACAAGCAGGCTCCGGCTGCGCCGGCTCAGCAGAACCCTTCCTGCATGCTGCTTAGCAGCTCTCAGTGAACAACCAAGAAACCTGAGTGTCCAAGATCCATCACAGCCTGCGGAAGAAGCCGTGCTCTGCCAGCTGCTTCAAGGCCAGGCCCAATATGGAAGCTAATTTCTGTTTGAATTGGAAGAGAACTTCAGCACATGCTGAAGGGCTTTGGAGAATACAGGAGCAGGTCCAGAGCTGTAGGGTTTGCAGCAGAACGTGGGTCTCTGCATGGCCTCCTGCTGCCATGGATGGAGTTGGACACTAAATGTTTTTACTTACACTTGTAGATACAGAACACTTGAAAATCTTCCCCCAGCAGATTGCTAAGCTGGCCATAAAGATGCAGCCTGCTATGTCTGACCATCACCACTGGATTTTTCTAATGTGAGCAGGATTTTACTAAATACATATCTATAAGTTTCTATTTATAAATATTTATAAGTATAAATTGTATAGGAGCACCTCTAACTACTGGTATCTTTTTATCCACAAGCTTCAAACAGAGTGTTCAGCCTTTTCCTCCTAAGTACAGGCACCGCAGGGTTTGTTTCAATCTGATTACATCTCTTTAGGTAGAGAAATTCTAATCTTGCTCAACAAGCATTTTGCAGAGTGAATGGGGTGATATGCTGGCCATCAGTCCTGTCAGAAGGTATACATGCTAAACCTAAAAGTTTCCAGGCTTTTGGTCTCTCTGCCTCCCTGAATCACCTTCCTCATCAACAGCATTACAGTAAGTTAGCCACGAAGGAACAAAAAGCAGGAAAACACTTGACATCAAATCGTCGCAGTGTAAGAAACCAAGGTTCAGCATCACTGCTCCTTCCCATACAGCATTATCCCATGAGGAATACTTTCATTTGATTAGACTGATCCATTGGCTCCTAGTCCATATTACTTAACCCTCAAACCATTATGCCCTATTGAAAATAATTGGTAATGGCAGTTTTGGGTTTAATATTTAATACAGTGGTTAAATGGAGTTCTACTGTTTGTGGTTATAGTTTCCATTGACTAATCAGCAAGTCAAGAGCAAAATGCATTTTTATTTAGCTGTTACATTAGCAGAAAGCTAAACACCACGTTACTCATAATAGCCTTAAACATTTTCAGAGAAATAGCTCCCAAAGCCAAGTCAAATATTACATTGATTTGTGGTTTACTTGTTTTCCTTTTTATTACTGGAGGACTGTCTTTTTAGTAGCTTTAAGGAATGCTGCAAGGTGGATGCATGGACTGAAAGGCATTTCTTTGCATGTCAGGCCAACTTTCAAACACCCTTTCACCCAGCGCCTTGTGCACAGGCTCCTCCCTGCCTGTGCAGCTGCAGGGACAGGGTGCAGAGTCCTCCGACTCCCACTGCCCATTCCCACAGCAGCTCACTCCTCTTGTCCTCGGCTGTACCAGCACCACCCTCCTTGGGGCTTTGATGCATGCCAGTAACCTGGGCTGGGTTAGAAAAACCTGCAAGGAAAATGAGACAGGACCTTCCTCATCCAAAGCTTCCATATTGTGACGCTACCATCTCAGAGGAGAAGCCTTCTGCACATTGCTCCCTTTTCTGCACAATGGAAGAGGAAGGTTGTGGAAGAGCAGGGCTTGAGCGGCTGTGAGATATCTTAAAGTAATGACAAACATATGGAGGTTTGTCCTGTAAGGGCTCACCCACCTGTACAAATTTTGGGTCAGGTTACCTGGTGTCTCGCCAGTAGCTTCAAAAGAGCTTTATTTATTTACTCTAGCCAAGAATTTGGCGCTCTATTTTTTTAATCTGCCCACATCTTTCACCTCCTCCTGTAGCGCCTGTTCTCCCAGGGCTTTTTTTGCCATTAACACTCCCAGTTCTGGATGATTATTACATTAACAGGGATTCCAGCTGAGGGTGGGGCTCACTCCCAGAAAATTAGTCAATGTGGATCTCCACTCCCCCATGGCTTGGTTCCCACCAGTATCTGAGCAGCCTTGTACATACTGCAGCCGCTGCTGTGATTTACTGGAAAGAGACCCCTCATATGTCATTCATAAGCTGAGCGGATGAGACAGAAATGACACCCAAGTACCTGAATCACAGAAAGAAAACTGACATTCACTAAACACGTTTCTGTGTTTTACGAGTGCCAGATGGTGCTTCTGCAAGCCTTTCCTGCTTGCTCCTATGAGCCGAGCTTTTATATATTACCTTGAATGCAGAAGACTCTAAAGACTCTAGATGCAATCAGAAGCACACTCCAAGGACCAGATCCTTCAAAGAGTTGAGTACCTCCCTAGATGTGCTAACTACCTGTCTCTATAATTTTATTTGGGTCCTCTAAAGTACTGAGCCTCAGAATTCTTAGAAAAGGATTCGCCAGCACCAACAAATTAGTATTGGAATTTGGTCTTACAAATCCTTCACCACACTGAGACAGAGATGATTTGAGAACGCCCATAGCAGCATGCATCCTTCCAGAGATGAGGCTCCTCATTCGATAGCTCACACTTGAACTGAACCTCAGATATATTGAGCGATAACTCACACCACTTACAACGCAGCTGTCCCTTACCCAACCTCTACCATAAGAGTACATGCAAATGAACTTCCTGAACTAGATGGTCAAGCGAGGTTACCTTCACAGATCCTAAGGTGGGAGAGGAAAGTGATTTTCTATCATTGAAACTTCTGAGGCCACACATTATAACAGAAAGATCAATTTACCAAAAAGGGAAATAAGATTGCTGGGTGGACCCAATGCTTAAAATGGACTTAGCATTGTTTTTGAACTTATTTAGAAGCACGATGGAGAAACACAGCTTTGTTTCCATTTATAAATGTCCAAAATGACAACCTGAATTTAGGACTTGACAAGTGCCAGGCTGACCTAATTGGTAACAGAAGGACCATATTCTTAGCTGAAACATAGGTATGCCATGGGCAGCAGTCAGGCAACCTGCCCCAGCTGACCGCAAAGCTGGCTGGAGA
This sequence comes from Burhinus bistriatus, assembly GCA_013397275.1. Lineage (NCBI taxonomy): Eukaryota > Metazoa > Chordata > Aves > Charadriiformes > Burhinidae > Burhinus > Burhinus bistriatus. Next base: position 280,273 of record VYXH01010972.1, on the reverse strand, counting down.
AAACCAAGATGGAGAGACCTTATTATGTCCCTCTGGTGTTCATTTGGGGCATGATTCTCCCATATATACCTGTACCTAACCAGTGATATCCACAGACTCACATTAGGGTAGCATTTTGGATTTATTTTACCCTGATATCAAACAACTAATAGCCATACCTAGAGTTGTCAAGAAGGAAAATAAAACACATTTGAGATTATTCTTTCGGTATCAAACATACTTACTGTAGATTGAGATAGTTTAATCAGAAATTCCCCATAGACGACTTCTAAATTTCTTCTAGTTGAACATAGAGCTATGTAATTCAATTGCAGGGGGAGAAGCCACCAACATTTCTCTTTCAGAAGTGTTCCGAGAACAGCTGCAGTTGCTTCCCTGAATTTTGCTGAAAATTGAGGTTTCTCACTGTCAACTGCCCCAGGGTGTGTGTCACCCCCAAGGGAGCCCAGCGAGGGGCTGAGGCTGAACTCCCCTGCATGGGATCTGGGCCTTTGGTGGCAAGCCCTGTTCCTGCTGCTCCCTGTTTGCTATCAGCACCTGTGATAACGCAAGCACTTCCGTGCCACGAAGCATGGCAACAGCAGCAGGGGTGACCAGCTCCTCTTCAGGCAGACCCAGTTTCTCAATGTTTGCTGGAGAGCTTCTGAAAGCTGTCTGCAGTTACTGACTTGCTTCTTAAGAATTCCCCCAACACAAAGCCATGTAATATAGATCCAGTCAGGAATTGAAATCATTAATAAGTATAAATTATTATATCTTTCATTTTTACCTATTCACAGAGGGAAATGCACCTTGTGCACCATACAAATCCAATTTAAGCTCTGAGAATAGGCTCTAAGTAGGACTTAAGTGGTGCAGAGGCTGTTAGGCTGACCCTCTACACTGGGGTTAATTTCATCCAAAAGCTTTTCCAAGAGATAAGGAAACAATCTTTCATGTACAAAGTGCTTGAGGAAACCAAGAAACAGCAAAAGAATCTGCCTGCTTTGAAAGCTTTGTATCTCACCTCTACACTCAATAGAGAGATGTGTTGTGTTGACGTACTGTAGATTATACCTTAGCCAAACGATGAAGTTAAAAGGAAACAGGATCCCTTGACACTGTTTTAGACAACCCATAATACGGCACTATCATTAAACGAAGTTTACAAAAGGCTTCTATTTACATGTCTGCAGAAAATAGAACAGAGCGCAGGATGCTGATTGCAGTGTAAATGTTAACTGAGGGACTGAATGGCACTCGCTGGGGGCGCGGAAAATCCAGTGCAAACAAAAGGAGGAGAAAATGGTCTCGCTGTCCAAAGCAGCCCTGCATCCCAACAGCGGGCTGGCTTTCAGTGGAAACAGAACAGCCCTTATTATTGAACAACTCAGTCACCCTACAGGAAGGGAGGGCAAGATCAGGATTAATGGGAGCTATCTGGCAATTCAAAAGATGGCTGTGAAAAGGTAGCTCGATGCTGAAAGAACAAGAGACAGGCGTAGACATAACTCAGCCTCTCTATTGGCTGCTTCCAGAAAAGGTATCTAGAATTGGTGGTCAGACAATAAAAGGGATGGCAATGCACATCTCTATCTTGGGAACGAAATGTTGTTTTCATGGCAAAACCTCACTCTGTTGTTCAAACCTGGGCCACCATCTGTGTGTAAGTCTGTTGAATTCACATTGGAAAGGTGGGGCTTGACTATGGGAGACTGAATCTACATCTGTGTGCTTCTGGAGTGCTTTGGAATTGGGAGGAGGGCAAGAAATCCCAGTTCTAGACAATTTTCTGGATAAAGAAGGAGGAAATACCTTTCAACAGGAGATAGGTGAATTTAGGTGCCTATTAATTACTTCTAATAACAAAAAATGCACAAGGAACAAAACCTCAGAATAGTATTGGTGACGGGATATGACCAGCAAGGATCAAGACACCAAGCTTAGATTATTTACAGACCGGGGTTATTTTGGGCAGTGCTGCGTCCTCATTTTCTCTTGCTTCCGAAAACATTTCCAACAAGGCTGTGTATAAGGACCCCTGGAGAGGTGAATGCTATTTGTGACTTCGCTGTTTGTAACCAACTGGTTTTACCCACAGAAATAACCCTAAAATGACCTCCATTCATGACTAATCTAGGGCTGAATTGAAAGTGGTGCCTTTGAGGAGAAAGCTCTGCATCGCCCAGAAACAGCAAGTACCAACTTGTGCTTCCCCATTGCAGTCAGCAGAGCCAGGCCACTTACAACCACCGTAGCTCTTGCCCCCTAGTTGTTATATGGAAGTTTGTAATGCCGGGGTTTGCGCTTCACCCAAGATTTACCAGAATTTGACCCATTTGCAAGTTTAGACATCACTCTGAAAGGCTGAATTCAATGCTTTATTCTATTATGTAGCTGTTAAGACCCAGCCCTGCAAAGAGCTGCTGCAAACAGCTTTCCTCAGAGGAGCACTTCCCTGCAAGGCCTTTGCATCGTAGATGTGCTGTGTCACACAGGCTCTAGTATCATGTGTAGCCAACACATCGTTATTAACCACCCTTCGGTACGTAATAGGGTGAAACATGTCAGTGAACCATAGACCCAGACTGATTTAGAAGATAAATTGTAATGGCCCAGAAGTAGCTGTTACAGTCTTTCCTGTCAATACTTCACCTTTAAAAAAATTCCCTAAATACTTACTAGTACCATCAGATGTAATGGCTGTCAATAACATTTACTTTAAATAGTCCCCAAACACATTACATAATCTGCATTTAGAAAGTCCATCTTGCCAATATTTGAAGGAGTGGCAGCGGAGCCATTCTGTCACCTCTGGTATGCTCCTGGGAGCAATGCAGCTCTTTGCTTTTTCACGTTAACCCTTCCTCACTGCCTGGCCCATATCTTGCTGAACTTTAAGGCAAGGATAAGAGACAAGAGGCAGAAATTTTGGGTGTAGCTGCATGACGCATCAGGTCCAGTGGCAGAGCCAGTGTCAGTTGTTCCTACTCCCTCCCCTACAAACAAGGGTCATTTCCAAGCAGCATCATTTTGGTGATGCGGGCTGCGGCGTGGCGACACTGACGGCAATGAGCCCTGAAACTGGGGTGGGAAGGAAGGGGAAGGAGCAGCCCAATGGGGTAGAGATATCTTACAGCAGTTTCTTGGCCCTCTAATTTGTGTTACGTTGCTGCATCTGCAGAAGGACAGCAGTAAGCCTGAATGGAGGCTCTGCCCTTGCTTTGTCCCATCTCTCAGATCCTGGTTTTGTGTTTTAAGTAACAGTACCGCAGTACTGCCATGCACAGGTGCCTGCTTGGCATGTTGTCAGCTGTCTGATCTGGGCATGTATGCAACCCAGTGTGCATTACCACTGCTGAAGATTACTGTTGGTTAGGAGGGCGAATGAGTGGCACATACTGCGATTACACAAAATAGGGATCATGACAATTACTGGATAGCTTCAAAAGGGAGGCAGGAGGAATAATTTTTCACACCGTAAGTATTAACTGTCAGTGTTAATTATCAGTGTTTATGGCTGCCACTTCTGGGATTAGCCGAGTAAGCACGGCCTGATGAAGTAGAGCCTTGCTGCCAAAAGTGGAATCACACTCCTCAGGGCAACGGCGGAGCCACGGGATAATCCCAAGTGTCTTTCAGGTGTCATCCACCTCCTCTGCCTCTCTGGCAAAGCAATACATTGCACTTTGGTACGTCAACAGCATTGAGAAGAAAATATCTTGGCTAAGACATCTGCAATTTTTGGATTTCACTGAAGTAGGGCCAAAGCTCCACAACCTCCAAAGAAAGGGATGATCCTACATCTGTGAAAGAAGTGGACCTAGAAATACATATACCACATACAAAAGAAGTTATACGTCTAATCCTTCTGTTGGGAGTCAAGATTTGGACTCCTGCAGTGTTTAAGGGCCTGGGACTAAGGTAGCCATATAGAGGATAAAGTCCTATTTGTTATTAGTGCAGCCATTTCAAACTCATCCAGATGCAGTTCCATCTGTGTGGGAGGACACAACGGGAACAAAACCACACTTATGCCCAGAGCTACCTGGATACAAAACAGAGTCAATGCTGACAGAAACATCACCCTTTACCAGAACCATTTCTGAAGGAATTAATAATCTAACTAATTCAGAGGCCAGCGTTTCCAAAACCTTGCAAGTAGCAACGGGGCAAGTTAAAGATGGATGTGGAAGGTGACTTGTTGCATGCCAGAAGCGGGAGACATCAAAGTGTTTTTAGGGAAGGTGGGAAAGGTAGTTTTGGCAGCAGACAGGAGCTGCACCCCCAGGGTTGGGCACTCTTGGATGCCATCTACTGGTACCTTACCTGCTCAGTCAGCTTAGGTACCGGAGCTGGTCTCCTAGCACACACCTCTGCACCAAGTCCATGGGAAGGAGCTTTCTGACTTACTAACCCATACACACACCACTAGAGATGAAATTGCGCACAACTAATTGTATTCACATGCATGTTTACAAATCAAGGCCTGTACATGCTCCTCTTCAGACTAAGTCTACAAAAACAAATTCTTAGGCCTGCTCTGAACCCCACAGATGTCCACCCGCAATGCCAAAGCTTACAGCCGAAGGCACCAAGGGTGCAACTTCACTTATGACATGCCTCTAGGTCACTCAAGTGTTCAGAAATGCTATGCTGCATACAGTTGTTGAAAAAAGGAAGATTAAAGAACAGTGCCAAGAACTATCATCCCCAAAAACCAATTCAACAATAAAGGTTTTCTTAAAATACCACAAGTAAATGCTGTATTTTCTATTTCATCTTTCTAACATACTTTAAGTAACAGCAGGGATGCACGTGGTTCCGTCTCTGCAGTAAATGCCCAAGACCAGTGATAGCTCTATGATAAAGACCAGGCATACTGAGTTACCATCACAAGACTTGTTGTTTTGGGAGATCTTTTCAACTTATATTTTTGAAATGGGTGCATTTGAAATTATATTGAGTCATCCTGGCAAAGCACAGTTTGTAGGCAGAGGCAGTATCTTTCATTACACTGACTGACACAACCTAAAAAACTTTAGGGCAAAACAGGGATTGTGGTGAAGCAGCAGAAGAACCTTCCATGGACTAGAATAGTACAAAGCTATTAATTTGCACTGCATCTGTTGGAATATGATGAAACTATACCTCTTCCAGTGTAGGCAGAGGTAACTATTAGTTTGAAAGATGCCTGCTAAAGCATAACTAATTGTAAGCTTGCAATGTAACAAAGGTGGTACTTAGAAAGCTTAGATGATACTTCCCCCCTAACCTAGATCTGAAAATTCTCTGTTATTTTAATGAGCTAATTAATCATATCTTATCCTGAGATTTCCGTTTTTCTTACGAATCGTAGAAATGACAAATGTCATATGAATCAGTCTCCTGCAAATTTATTGTTTGCACTAGCGTTTCAGAGTCTTCTAGTATCAAGGCACTGCTGGGAAGGAGGATGCACTTCCAAAAGAGTTAAATAAAGCAGGGTCAATTATGACTGGAATGTTAACCAGAACTCTCTAGGGCAAGATAAATCAATAGTAAATACAATCTTACTAGGAAAGTGTGTGTCATTTTCAGTTCAGTGTACTAGAGAGCACACTGCTCTGTTAAATTAAGTAAGAATTGTAATAATATCATGGCATGTAGTAGAAATAGCAGTAGGTGAAGTTTCCTCCATGAACACAAGAAGTGATGCAATGGCAGCTTGTATGAATATAATTGTATATTTTGCTAGAATCAAAAATAAAGGTTTTCATGTATTATTAAATTCCTTGCTTAGAGGCAGGCATTCACACACCTACAATTATTTTAATTGCATGTTCCAGATTTTTTTGTTTTTCATAATTTTATGACAGAAGCTGAAGTTAAAATGAATACCTCGCAACATACTTTCCTGAATTTCGGTAGTAAGTTCTCTTTGGGTAATGGAGTGGTTTGTTCAGTGTGTTATATTTTTAGTTTTATGGAAAGGTTTTGGAAAAAATTGTGCCAAACAAAATATGTGTGGTAACCAGTATGCAAACTACTGTAAATTAAATAAGTCTGGACAGCAGAAAAGAACAAGTTTGGAAGCTGAAGACTACACTACAGTCCAGGAAGAGGTGACAGTGGATTCACCCATTGCAGTCTCTGTGAAATTGTGCCTCTTAGACCTAGGGGGAAAATGAGCTTTCTTTAGAAGGATATTTGTCATATTTGTAGGTGAACTGCATCTTAGGAAAGATAAAATATTGTATTTCTTTTTGAAAGAATGACCTTGTGACTACCTGAGAAATTTCACAAAAGAACAAAACAACATTGAGAACTGATGCTCTTGCGTTTAAACTGCAAGAAGGGGATCAGCTATGTGAACTTGGTACCTCCTCATGGCAGGGTAACATATGGGTTTGCAGCATGTTCCTACTTCGCAGTAACTTTTCATATATATTCCTGGTCAGCAGGATGTAGCTTAGCTCACTGTCACAGCAGGATGGTCACTGGAAGGACAAAATCCTTCTGCTCACCACACAGAGCATCTGACACACTACACACATCCCACCTGAGCTCCTGGGAAGGTCTGGTGGAGCCTTTTACTATGACTTGGCCTCAGTTCCTGATTCTGCCACTGAATTCTTCCAGAATCTGGAGAAAAACAGTCTGCCCTCCCTCCCCAAAGCCTGCTGCTGGATCCTCCAGACTGACATTTTCCCAGATCTTACCAATAGATAATATCTTTCATCTCCTCTACACCTGTGGACCACAAGAATTACCAAGACCAGTGCAATTTCACTGATGCCAGTGGTGTTTCTCCTGATTTATAGCAAACTAAGTGGAATGGGAATTGGGTCAGAGCTCTGGGGGGTCACACACATTGTCATTTGCCACCCCTTCCCACTGGGGCAGGAGGCTGGATAGCAAGTGCTCATATTCTCAGGGCAAGGGCACCTCCTCAAAGAAAAAATATTCACATCTACCCAAATCTTGACTTTCATTAAGCTTAATGCATCTGCAGCCAATTGAATTTGATAGAAAGCCTTTCCCAGATAGTATTTAAGCTCATCAAGAACACTAATCAATGGCCGGTAGTTAAATGCATTCTTAACTTTTTATGTGCATTGTCCTTGTGCCATGTGCTGTGATGTCTTTATAACAGGATCATTAGGGAAAATCACAAAGATTAATAAAAATATAAAGTGAATTGGGTGCAAGGGGTTCCACTAAATACAGCAGGATTACAGACAAACGAGGCTCTGTGGTATTTTGAGCTGTAATATTTTAAGTGGGTTTTTGCTACGCTCTATTGTTTGTTGGCCTTTTTCTTAGTTCTTCCTTTTACAGTTGTACTGAGCTCATGTAAAATAGGCTGGTCCCAGGGCAAGCCTGGAGTTGGAAGGAGAAAAAAACCTCATGTTCCCAAACTGTCATGTTTCTATTCTCCCTCCTGGAAAGAACATGAAACCAGGACTTAAAATAAAAGGCAGAAATTCTAAACAACCTCTTTGACTGTTTTTATCCAAAGGCAGAGTTTACAGCTGAAAAATTCCATTGATCCATCGATATGTTTCTCAGAGAGGAGTGGGAGAGGAGACTGCATTTACTTCAGGAAGATTAGCTCTATTTAAAACCAAACTATTCAGCTCCAGGCTGAGCTCCACACGCTGACTCTGCCCATTACAAGATGTAAAAGCTCAGCAACAGGCGGTTGCGCACACCAGCCACCCTTCCAGCAGTGTGAGCAGCAAGCCCTGGGAGATGGAGCCTTTCAGGGCACCCTGGGGCAATGCACCACATCTCCCTGTGCCTCAGTTTCTCATTGTAAAATGAGGAAAGATGGCTTCGTCTTCTACCTTCTGTCTTCACTGAAAACGCTACAACACATTACGTCTCTTGCCACATGTTATACACAGCACCTAATATAATGAGGCCAGAACTAGTCTGGAGCCTGTAAATAGCAATGTAAGTACGATACTAATAACTTATCATAAGAGGCCAAGCGATAAGGACAGTCTGGGAACCTAGGAGTGACTTGCGCCTTGGTCTGGGGTGGAGATTTAAGAATTAACTCTTTCAGCACCATAATAAACTTCAGGGTTTTCATTCTCTCTTTTTTTTCACAGAAATTCTTCTACACCATCTCTTTGTTTTAGTGAAGGATTAGCTAGTCTGTTCTAGTTCTGCTGACCTGGGAACAAGCTTCAGCGGTCTTTAAGGTACCCAATATTAACATGAAAATCTGTAATCACATCTTCACAGCTGTTAGAGCCCACAGCGTCACTGGGAGTTTGCATGGCTAAAACAGAATTTGCTGTATAATCCACGTGCTGTGCTGTTCAGGCATGGTAATTATGTATAACAAAATCCGTAAGGAAGGAAGCAGCTACATATAGTTTACTTTTAAAACCTGAAGGGAAAGACTTATTTTTACTATCCAAAGAAACCAGCTTAAAATAAAATCATTTCCTACTTTTTTGATGACCAACAACCACTAAACCATCAGTGGCTCCAAATTTCACAATGCACTTTCTGACCATCCTTTCTATTTCAGATGGTCCACTATTAATCTCTACCGGCCAGCAGATACAAAGTCCTGTGTTACAACTATTTTCTCTAAAGAGCAAATCTTTGACTACACTCACAATGCAACTAATAGGCCCACATGCTGGGAAAAAAATGGTATAGAAATGCTAGAATAGAGAATGGCCCCCATTTCTGGCTACCAGCATCCTGCCAGTAGTGCACAGCCCCTCCCAAGTAACCTGTAGAACACAAAAGATCTCATTCCCATGCAGACAGAGAGATATGACCAGCTTTCCAATTTGACATAATTTCTGAAATACTTCTCCATGGAAAATTTAGGCAAAACAAAACTGTCACTCTTACATTTCCTAGCCCCTCACCCATGCCTTTTCAGTATTTCATGTGAGTTGTAATTTGGGTGCCTAATTTCGTTTTGTGGTCAGCATCTCGTACAATGTATTACTTCTGAGACATTAAAAGCTGTGAAAAACATGTCCTGCCATAGCAGAGACAACCTGAGCACAGCCCCCAGCACACAGATGGCAATAGATATGAGAAATAAATGAAGCAGAGGCTTCCACTAGTGAGGCTCTGGGGCAAAATTTGGTGCCCCTAGCCTCAAAAAAAACCCAAAACAAAAAGCTACCCCCCCAACCCACCCCAAAACCAAATCAGATTCCAGCAGAAAAGTTTCACAATTTTTTTTATATCACTACCAACCTAGTTAAATGTCAGAAAAAATAATTTAGACAGTAAAGCTTGGACTAGCTTTGCCACAAATAACCTATGACTAAATGTAGGCCTGACACACGGAAAAACAGATGATCATAGGAACTGCTTTATTTTTAGGCCCCGTAAGAACTAACTGATCTTGATCTCTCAGTTGCATTTAGTTCTCTGCTTCCAAGCTATGCCTTGCTCCCCAAGTCCTTAACTGCCCACCTAAACAGCACAGTCTTTTGGAGGGGGTGCGGTAAGGGGCGAGGAAAAGAAACAGCCATCAGCAGAGAAGTAGAGCATTCAGCAGGCAACAGCCTGGTGCTCTTGCTTTTGAGGTGGCTCTTGGGACTCTGACATTGCCCAACAGGAATATTTCTGCTTTGTTTAACACAGTGAAAAAATATCAGTCGACACTGTAATGTTAAGAGCGGTAGATGCAAGTACAACCAATAAACAAACACATCTTTGTTTTAATAGTGGGGAGTGACTTATCATAGTTAATTATAGGAATTTACAGCTATTTATGTGAACTCAAGAAAGCAGAAAACATTCATTTGTTGGTAGTGTAACTGCTGGGTGGAGGCAGCCCAGATGCATGGAGATGAATGCTAGACTGTATCTTGTTTGTCTTGTTACGCACAACTTTACTATGTAAATTTGAACTTCAGTGAGTAGCTCCTTGGCATATTAGAATATATAATTATAGACACACAAAAAACCCATGGAAAGTGACATTTAAACATTGTTTATTTGTCACATATCAGTTAAATATAGAAAAAAACATATTTACTTTAATCCGCAGTAGACACTTGGTCTCGCACCTGCTGCTCACATGCAAAAATATGTCATTATCACTCAGCGTCCATCCTCTTACACAGAAAAACCAAAGTCACTTTGGTTCAGTTTTGTCTCATTTCAAGCCTCAGAGGAGCTGCGCTTATGGAGGAATGTTAAGCAGAAAACAAAACCAAAATAGCGCAACATAAACTACAGTTCATTTGCAGGGAAAAAAAAAATGCTGCTTTTGTGTGCATTCAATAATTATCCCAAAACAATTGTGATATGATGGCATGAACTCCAGAAACATTTTTTCCCCACTTTTCGAAGACTGTGCTACTGATACAACATTGTTGTCATTAGCAGGCACACCACTAGTGCAGAAAGTGCTTGGCCAACGGTACAGAGCTGGCAGGACCAAAGACAACATGGTACACTGCACACTGCTGTTAGATAATGCTGCTTATGTCCTACATATTTCTTCTGGACAGGAATTATTGTGAACAATTATTTAAAATATGCAAACCACCAGTTTCTAATGAGCACCAGAACTTTTGCTAGGATAGACCTAAAGGCATTCCTGGCTCTGTAAGGACAAGTTTCAACTAGTAATCATCTACATCTAAAACCCTTAGATACATAAATAATTCTCCAATACTGCAGCAGCTACATGCATTATACTCATCAATGCATTTATCTTTAGGAGACATCATGGAATAAGGGAAATTGATCTTTTTACAGAGGGAGGACCAAAGCAGAGAGACATTAAAGGAGGAGTAGATCATCTGAAGCAGCACAAGCACAGACCTCCCTGAGCTAGCACTGACCTACCCTCATCCTCTGTATGGTCCGGCGACATGTAGCTGTGACAGCTCATGCTCACAGACACCAGCTGGCTGTGCTCGCGCTGGGCTATTTTTGAACTCAGACTCTCAGCAGGGCTTGCTGGAAAAGGACTAGATGGCAAGGAGCAGTGGCTGGAGCCGGCTCCATCCCCACCGTGGACATGTGACTTGCCCAGGACTATACCTAAGGAAGCTGTGCAAGGAAAAGAGCTGAACTAGAACTTGCAGGGAAGCACTGAATCACCTATCGTCCCATAAAAATGACACCCACATTGGACCAGATCTTGGAGATTTTCCTTTCTCTTAAGTAAGGCCAAGGATTAAAGGGTCACAAGGACCCAGGACTTAGGATGTTGCAATCCAGATGTTGCAATCTAACATAATTTTGATTTAAACTTTCAAATAACTCTTCTCCCAAACTCAGGTTTCTCCTGACAAATAGCTAATATATAAAATTAAACAACTGAGTAAGAACAAATTTTACACATTATCCCACAGAACATGGGACGTGTCTATAAACTCCTCAAACTATCTATGCAGGATGCAGCCATCGCTGGGGTGGAACAAGCGAACTGTGTGACTGTCGCATAGCAACAGTATTAAGAAGCAAAAACCTGTCAAAATTAGTCAAAATTACAGCAGGGGATTTATTGAGTAGTCCGTTAGTGCTGAGGAATCACACAAGCCAACCAGTTTCCCATGGCTGCCTGTACCTTTTCCTCATTCTCTTTTTTTAAAGAATCAAAGACATGTAGCTATTTTTTTCCCAAACAGTCCTTGCCTAATGATATCCTGTCTTGTTTTCTTGTTAAAAAGCTTTCAGCCATTTATATATTACACCTCAAACCTGCACGTTGTGCATTTCAGAAGGAAAAGTTAGCAGCATCTTCTGGGCTACGTTCCCACATTTTTGATCCACTATTTGTTTTGCAGCTGTAATGATTATTTGTAGTTAAGAGATCAATGGAAGTTCTAAACATATTCCTGTGACATCCGGTGTACAGCTTGCGTTCAGTCACAAATGAAAATAACCACACCACGCGTGGGTGTCTGAACAGGTAACGCAAACACCCAAAGCATAACAGGCCTGAGGAGATACCACAAGGAATACCAATTCAGACTTAAAATGTCATATGGCATCATTACACTATGTGTAACAAAAATAAGGGAGCAGAATGGAAAGGTTGCAAAACTGCTTGTAAACAACACTACCAGGTGGGATGTTGACGCAACCTCCTGAAATGGCAAGTGAAGAAAACTGTGTAACCCACAATTAATGTGTCTAAAACCAGCCCCAGTCCCAACACCCCCCTAAAAAAAAA
>VYXH01010972.1:256150-268083 GCA_013397275.1 Burhinus bistriatus | reverse complement strand
AAAAAAAAAAAAAAGAAGTACCAACTAGTTGCAGGGAAAGAGAAGAGGGGAGCGAAGGGAGGAAAGAAGAACAAATGATAAATATTCTTAGGGATTTTATAGATAAACATACTATAAAACACCAAAGACTTATGAAAAGTCTGCTTCATTCTATAGTAATAGTATGCATCACACAGGGCACTTAAACCTTTGCACTGTTTTTGATTTCTCCATGTGCTTCATTTTCCATCCATTAATTCCTTTAAAGCCATCTTATGCACACCTCCTACTTTAACGAACCTTTACAAAACTGTACTGTTTCTCAGGTCACTTCAATTTGAGAAGAAAAAAAATGATGTCTGATCTTTTTACATCTTTCCTTTATAAAATAATACTTATTCCAAAAGGCTTTCTACTGATCTGGTTAGGTTTTTCTTTTCTCTCTTTCTTTCCCGGGGCAAAAATTATAATTCAACCTGGTACTACTGAGCTCCTCTTTAGCAAGTGCTAAACAACCAGAAATACAGTGGCTACTGGCTAAACTTCAAAAGCCTGGAGTGTAGTCCCAGCATGGAGGCTGCACATACACATTAGGGAGAGCTGGATGCATTATACATTTGTCTGACATGAGTATTCACAGCTGAGGAAATCAGGTTGATTGGTTCTGGGTCTTTTGTGAGCTCCGACAGAACCTGACGCACATTTGTCATCCTAGTCATTTTATTCCAACCATAAAGGCGACTTTATTTCCACTCCTCACCTGCTCACTGGGAGGCAGGAGACTGGTTTATTAGGAAAAGAAGTAAGCATTAATCAAGTTATTCACACAACAGAGCCAGGGCTTTGTCTATCTGTTATTTCACATGTTGGCCTATAGCCATGTTTCAACTCAAATACATCCAGCATCCAAATGCAAGTGCAGCCTGACCTCCACATCTAAAGGAAAAGCACACGAAAGCTTCACCTTTCTTTACCTCTCAGCACTGGCCAAAACGGGTGCCTACATGCAGTATTAATGGGCCAGCCTGGCTAAGGACTCCCAGACAGACTCTGCTATCATCTCTATCAGTTGCCTACTAGCCCCATGCTGCCTTCAGCACATTGGCCAGTGAGTGCACACAGATGAAAGACTTTCTCTGTTTTCCCACCTGCTGACCTTCTGCAGAAGCAGGGACACAGGTGAAGCTCTGTACGCCCAGACAACGGGACCCCCCTTGCACTCACACAGGTCCTTACTTGACCTTCACACAGCCAAAGCTCAACGTTTTCCTGCACAGAACAATTTGGCAGAATCATAGGTCACCTTTCACATCTTCCTGATATGCATGCACAAATCTGAAACTTCCCTTTTGCGGATAAGCTGAGTTGTTTGTTTTCACAATGTTATCCTGCCTGTGTCAGTGTATGATGTTTTAAGAGGTGAGAGTACCCATTCAGATCATCCCCAGACTGGACTGCGATTTTTTTTCCTCAGTGTAACCTGAAACAATGTGTCCTGCTCATTTTCTGATTGTGTCCAGCTTGCTCCTCTCTCAAGAAAGGGGTGCTTCGTGATTTCTGACACTGAGTCAGAAGCAACTAAATCGTTTGACAGTTTGCCTTTGAACAACAGGAACGGGAATTGATTGTGGCTAAGTGAAGCTGTCAGACTACAATTTACTAAGACAAAGTCATCTACATCACCTAACTCCTTACAGTGTTTTGAAATTTGCAGACGTGTTACTAGTGAGCGTGTATCAATTACCATTCCTTGAACGTGGCAGAGAGGATTTCCCTACTGAGTGGCTAAATGATGTGTATGTTGAAACAGATTTAATTGAATGTAAGTATGTTCTTGGTAATTTCATTTAGAATTCCCACATGAGACAAATCACACCCATTACTGAGAAGTACAGCTCCTGGAAGGGGGCCCAAAACTGTATCTGAAGTTAAAGGCACTGGAAAAATATAGGGTGGGGGGATGGAAGGAAAACTCTTAATTGCTCAGGAGTATTGCAGGGACGTAAGAAAGGGATTTTTCTTATATAACTTAAGCCACTTAAAAATTGGGTGTCCAGACTCCTTTTCTACATACCGATAGACACCTATTTTAACTATTTGAAGATGGAATGAACTGTCCAATGAAAGCAAAGCTAATGGACAAATTAGAATAAATCTNAGTAAGGTCAATGGTTGGACTAGATGATCTTAAAGGTCTTTTCCAACCTAAACAATTCTATGATTCTATGAAATAAGGCAAGATGATTCTACTCGGTAGCATGAGTCTATCCTAAGATATTCCTTATTTTCCTTTCCTCTCGCAAAATATTTCAGAAGGTACAGAGTAAAATAGGTACAGAGTCACAAGGGTAGGAATTAGGTAACTGATGTATGCAGGTATGGTCTGTGATACAATGGTTTGGGTGTTTTGACAATACATATACAACAGCCTGAAACATTAATATTTCCAAAGCAAGTTCCTAATTTTGCAAAGTGTGTGGAAAACACTACACTGAGCTTGCATGAAAACAGTAAAATCTAGAAGACAACTAATACAGTCTACCCTTCACTTAACATGCAAACGATATCATCACTGATGTTAACAAAAACTGCACATGCATGTTTACAAGGAAGCGTAGTTTGGAGTGTCTACAAATCAATATTAGGGCTGAAAACACTATTCCAAAGAAATACACAAGCTGTTAATTCAGATCCTGATTCAGCTGACAACCACTGAATTTTCAGTTGTTGAAATGCCACGTTCAACATGCAAGAGAGGGGAGAGATGCATGTTGTGAAACTGCATTTATGACCAAAGTAAATCCTGTGACTGCTTACCAGTGGTGTAAAGCAGCATGCAGGGCTTCTCCGACTTCCCTCTGTGTGGAGTAATATCACATGACAGAACCTTTACTGGATGCAATGGCAAGCTGAGGAAAATAGATAAGGAAAGCATTGGTATTGAAATACACAAAGAACAGCAGATACTCTTTATTGTGTAGCACGTTAAAACGTAGTGGATGGTATAAGTAATTCGTAAGTGTCACTGAAGTATGAAAAAAGCACTTAAAGGAAAAAGTTTGCGAAATTCATGAAACCTTTCTTCCCCCAGTTTCTGAATCCCCCCTTTTGAGATATCCTCAGAGTACAGATGGGAACATGCAAATTTTTAAGTTGGAGTATGTACATTTCACAAGCCCAGCAAAATCAGACAGCGTGCTACAAAATCCAGACATCAAAATGGTAGGAAACAAAGACAAGATTCAAACTGACACCAAAAATGTAGCCCGATTCTTTTTCCCCCCAGTCCACCAAAGGAGAATCCCTTTGCTTCATGGAGAGGGGAATGGCACCTGGAATCACAATTCTGTGCCTGTTTTCTTGCACTGAGTGCGAGCTGGCTTATGCTGGTCCAGCACCAACTCAGTGCATCACCCAGCTTCACAGAGGTCTCAAAAAATACTAGGCATGGGACTTCTGTGAGAATTACAGATCAAACAGATTTTACTAAATACCACTGGCTGAAAATTATTAACACCAGTTATGGGTAGATATTCTTTCCTGTTCCTTTACTGGATGGCAGATGTCCATACCTGACTTCCTCAGAAAACTAAGAAATGCCATAACAATATGGATGCATACTGAATTGCCAAATTGCCCAAGGTCCCTGCAAATCAACAAAGAAACCAACTTCTTATGTCCAGTGAATTCAATGTATTAAGATTTCCAAGTCTAAGTTCCAAGTCGGTCAAGCCCAATAAATTATTCACCTTTTCATTCACCTTCAAAGCTGGAAACAAACACATCACAGGAGTATTGTTTTGCACTCAGATGCAGATATATTCCTTCAGGAAGGGCATATCACCAGATATTTTCAGCTCGCAGATAATAATCTTTAAAATTTAAGTCTAAAGTATTTACCACACTGTATGAAATGATAACGCAATCTCAGCTTGCCTGCACTTGCCAGTCATAGTGAACAACCCCACCAGACGCCCAGTTCTTGGACCATTCCTCCTTTACTCAAGGAATGTAACTTTGCTAACAACCTTCCATTAGCATCTTCTCTTCAATAAGCTACTAAAGCCCGAGCACTTACACCCAACAACTTGGCATACAGGTCTTAAACAAAGAATCAGATGATCAGGAGCAGGACGGCTCAGCCTCCGCAAATGTTTGCATTTACTCCTTACACAGATGCTTAGCAGAGGTTCCCATGCTTTGAGCTATGGGATTTGGAGAACATGGTCGGTAGCTGCTGCCAGTCATAGTCTGCTCAAGGTGAAAGCTCATTAGCTACGACACAGGCTTGTAAGTAGAAGCTGTATTCCAAAAACATTCAGCCCCTGTAAACAGCTTCGTGTTAGTGGCCCCGGATAACTAGCCAGAACCAGCTGCCGTGTCATGCAATGCCCATCAGTTGTGTTCAGACACAGCAGCAGACTTCTGTCAAAATCCCTGGCTTGGTATGATTGTGGCACAGCTGAGAGCTGCCAGGTCCCCTGCATCTCATTACCTAACATCTCAGCCATTTTGAAAACTTGGATGTTTAAACATGAATTTTGTGTTGAAAGAGGAGCCAAATATTTAAAACATCACCCACCAGCTGACTGGTGGACCTGCACACCATCGTTTGACTTCTGTTGTGGTGGTCAAGAGGCCTAGGCTGGGTGGGACACCAGCCTCTGGCAGAGGGTGGGCATCTGGGGAGGAAGGAGCTCCTGAGCCTGAACAGAGTGAGATCCCAGAGAGTCAAGTTAGCACTCCTGAAGTATGTGCTGTGACTCTCCTGATGACATTGTGGGTTTTAGCCCAACTTAAAACAAGAGTGGAGCTGACCCAAGAAAGCCTGCGAGTTGCTGATCCTGCTCCCTGCAGACTTCACTATGTCAAGTTTAGAGTCGCCAGGTATGTAAGCAAAGGGAGCCCACAGGCAGCTTTTGCTTGCTTGGCCAGCATTAGACTTCAGCTTTCATTGACCTTGACAGCAATACACAGAAACTACTTTCACATGAATGAACTATTCTTGAATAATTTCACCAAATATTTTAACATCCAAGACACTTGCTTTGAAATACTAACCTTTGCCTATCCTCCTTTTATCTTCACAAACCAGTAAGAGGAATTTTGCCAAGGCAGTAACCTGTTTGGCTCACGATGAGTTCCTTTATAGGCTCCTTATAATATTACAGCGCACCGCAGGCCTCTCGCTAATCATTAAGGTGAACGAGCTTCAGTGGCTGCCTGGAGTGAGCTTTAGGAGGGTTTGAACCCTCCAGAGGACAAAATTATAAAAAGAACATGGGCACCTATGGCCAAATCACTACAGCATGAGGGAGAAACATTTTATTTTGTTTTAGTTGGTTTCTTTTGAAGTTGTAATCTCTCAAAAGTGAAACCTAAAAGCCATATCTTTCATGTTTTTTGCATTTTTCCCCATATCATTCTGTCTAGTAACTGCCTTGATGTCTCCTTTAACTGTCCTGGACACATTTGATTTCCACACATTGATTTTTTTCTGACCTTAATTTGTATCAGATTTTTTTTCCCCTTGTCCAACTCATGAAATACTTTTTTCTCACTACTGAATTTCTTTCCTTCTCAGATTTTACATACAGTCTGGCTACTCTGCTGGATGAGTGCAACAATAAAGCTCTTCCTTTGGATCCCATTTGGAGTTTGGATTCCCGATCTAACATCCTCTTGCATGAAATGCTCAACGCTACAACTGTTCACTTATTTTTCACGGCACAATTGTTACCATAACTCTGCCAAAATTAATATCAATACCAAAAACATAGCTTTATTTATCTATTGCCATCCATTTGCATGAGTTTGCGCACTCTTCTTCTGAATAGCCCAGTGACAGAGACTGCTGGCAAGAAACAGGCTACATGACAATATCTGAAGAGAGCGAGCCCCGCATATGCAGTGGTACCACACTCCCAGCTTGTGATGCAGCTCTCCAACCTAATTAAACCAGTTGACACTTTCAATTGGGAAAAACAAACCTCTCAGTACCTGCTTTTGAATAAGCTATAAGCTAGGAAGGCAGGAAAATTAAGCAAGAAGCCTGTTCTGCCACAGTCACTCAGGTCACTACTGTTGCTCCTTTTGTTGTCAGTAGGACTATTCACAGCTTTTCACCATGCCACACATCCTTCTCACTACAGAAGAAAAGGGATAAAGGGTGCCTGACATGCAACGCCTTTGAAACAGCCAGAAGGCAGAAGTTGTAAAAGTTTAATTCCTCTGGTGGTCCTCAATTATCTGTGAAGATTAGGACTACCCAGAACTATACAACAAAGTGACAAAGAAGCATCAAATTGCATCAAACTTGCAGCTGTATCACCAGTGACCATCTCAGTCCAAGACTAGTTCAGAGCCTGGAAGAGTGTGCGTAGGGCCCCACAGATGACAACCTAAACATCCAATGGCAGGAGCAGTCATTCCTTTCACTACTTTACACTATTATGATTCTGCACTTGTTATCTGAATTAGGATAAACTTCTTTAGATTTATTTGTTTGTGAGTTGTGGGGTGGGTTAGGGTTTTTTTCCCTGAAAAGAAAGCCTAACAATAAATAGAAAAACAAGGACCTTTGGTCTTATTTTCCTTCATTCTCCAGCCTCTTTGTTTCTGCCTGCATTTGGTGTGCGGGCAAGGAGGTCAGGTTCCCAAAAGAACAAAAATTTTCCTTGAGTCATAGCTGGGTTACCGAAGAGGGAGCTGAAATCAGGCTCCAAATGGTTTGCTTAGAGTTTTTCCCTCTGCTTTGTTATGTCCAAGCTACAAGCAAGTTTGGCATGAGCGTCTGTAGTCCCTACTACAAACACACTAGACCAGAGGGAGGTGGTGATTGCACCACTATGCTTCACACACGTGTAAATAAGAGCGTTACATTGGGTCACAGAAGACAGAATTAGTAAATATGCTGTTGCCCAGTGGTTGGGAGATGCAATTAGATGTCTGCTTTGAACATAAAATATTATCCATTTTGTTTGCAGAGCTTCCCATATGATTCCCTTGAGGAAACAAGACACTAGAGCAAAGCCTTAAAGCTTTTCACACATTCACAGATGCCCAAACCTGCATTATTTTACTCAGCCTGAGCTATTGTTCATAGGCCTTCCTGGTAGGCGTTCTCACCCACTGGGCCCTCTCGTCAGTTACTGACCTAAGAAAGCCCCATCCCACAGCAGATGACATACAGTGCAAAAAGCCAGGCCTATTAGGAGGAATTTCACCAGAAATGACTGTTGTTTTTGCTGCACAGACTGAGTCACATTACAAATGTTCCAATCAGATTTCAAATAAAACATAGTTCATGGCAGCCTGAGTCAAGAGCTTTCATTCTTTCTGTTCAAAAGACAGGGCTGATTTACCAGCAACCAGACAGCAAACCCAACACATGCAAGCACTTGTTCAATAGCTCTCCCATTAGGAGTCTAGTTCCATTAAGACTAATCACATAAACCTTTACCATCTGAAGTCGAGTTCAAAACTTGACCCAGAGTCTGTATCTGCACACAGCTGATGTCAAATATCTTAAATCTTCCACTTTGGGTCTAGGATTTTGTTTAAAATAACTTTTGCTCAATGGATAGAAAAGGCTAAACTCCAACATACGAATGTTTCCTATTACAAAGCCACTGAATATTTCAGGCTTCCAAGGGTAAAATTTGACAAAAGCTGGAGCTGAACCTTGGAACTGTGTGGATATCCCCCTTGGTATAACCGCATGCATAGTACTTTCTCCTTTTTTGCCTACCATAGCAATATGCAAACTCAGAGACAATAATTGCTCAGGCTATCAGAAAATGGATGATCAAAACTGTGTAAGACCCACACAAGTAACTGGAGTCCTGCGTTGCTTTTATGCAAATTTGCCAGCCAACTTCAAACACTTACAGGGCCCATAACAAACCTCACTCTCAGAAACACCTCTGATTTCCTTTTTGCAGTATTTCATTTAATGGAAGTTAACAGAGATTTAAATATTATTTTTGGCTACAGACATTGTAATGCATTAAAAAAACCCAGTAGTAACAAGAATAAACTTAAAAAGGGTATTAGAATTAAGACAGTGCCTAAGGTCCTCTTACTGCAGTAGACTCTACCTGGCAAACCTTAATTGACATCTCTCCACTTAACATCCTTTTGAACAAAAGATACTCTTATTCCAGAGCATAGTTATTGAGACAGCTATTGGGTTTTAATTTCACACCCTGCCTTAATAACAAATTAACTTGAAAGCACAGATAACCCTTTGTTAAATTCAGGTTGCTCTGGGCCTGCCATCTTTAGTTTCAACAGAAAATTATAAAGCCAGGTTTGCACTGTATCTATAAGCAAACAGTAAAATGTAGGAACAAATTCAGGGGAACTGTGGGTTTTTTCTGCTGAACACCAACATGATCAGCTCTTACTCACACTGTCTGAAAGTAAGCCCAACAAAAAGGACCCTGGATCTGCCTCACAAATTTTTGCAGAGAGCCAGTTTAAACTCTCCAAAGTACTTATGGATAGGAAAAGTGCCAAACTGTATTGTTGAAATTGTCCTTTCCACAATGCGAAGAGTGGCCCCTTTCCCCAAGGCCCAAACGTTGCTCCACCTGGAGACCTATATATGTTCACGTGCACAGTGGATTTCCCTTATCTCCACAGCCGTGGTTAGGCTCTTCTCTTAGATGTCAAAGGCAGGAAGTATGTTACGATACATGACTTGGGACACCTTCAGGTTCCTGACTTGAACACTCCCATATGGCCCTCAAGGTGACCACACAAGGAATACTCTGCTTGCTCCACTGCTAAGACCCCGTGGAAGGAGAGAGGCACAAAGGCGTCATCAGAGCCTATTTCAGTCTCCACCTAAATGTGAAAATAAGCAACAACAGTAAGTCCTAAAGACACTGTTCATTTGCTGCTTGCTGCAGCTTTGATGGGCTGCAGTCAGGCTATGGCCAAGAACTTCTGAAAATGCCCTTCTCACAGCCCAGCTGTGCCTATTCATCATCTGCTGCTTCATGGGTATTTTAATCTGAGGGGCGGGGGGGACCTAGACTTCCGTGAGTACTAGGAATGTTATGTAAAGAGAAATCTCACTGTTTCCACTGTGAAATTTTGCCTCAGGCAACTTATGAATGTTCCGGGGAAGATATTCACCATTTTCAGCAAAACAGCTGACAGATCCATCTGCTGCTCTTGGTGATATTGGGTGCAATTTCCAAGTGCCTCAGTAACATACGCTCCTACAGTCCCAGTGAAAAGCCAAGTTTCCCCTGCATGACAATTGCAAAGGCGGGGGAGACAATAAACTTTTGTTCAAATTTTTTAAATTTTAAGGGTAAATTACTTTTAAAATATCTCAACCCAGATGAGTGTGAAGTTTGGAGGAACTGGTTTTATATAGTTACAATGAGTTTCCCAGGAAATATGGATGCTCAAGACGGAAATTTCAGGAGCACTTAGTCTAATTCTTTTACTTTAGAAAACCTAGCATTTATTTTATCCAGAAAGATACCCATGGAATTTTATTTGTCCTCCAATTATAATATGGAAACATTTTTATCTTACACTTTTTCAGTAGTAAAAATGTAGACTTAGATCCATTGCAATATTCTATGAAAGCCACATGGATAACACTTTCAGGTAGTTTTTTTTAATGAAAAAGTAAAAATGCTTCTTTTGATATCAAAAAATGAAACATTTCAATTTGAAATTTATTTTCCCTGCATAAAACAGGTTTGAAGATCAAGTGCTTGAGTTTGAATTACATGGGTTAGCTGAATGCATATTAGATTTCTTCTTTTAGATATTGATTAGCCAAAGAACCAAATTTTTCTTGTTTTGAAACATTTTCCCCCTAATTTTTCAGAATGACTCTGAATTCAAAGTGAGTCACAGGTGTCACCAACAAATTTATGGGTCAGGGAATTTTGAGTCTGCTCTGCCACAAACGTGTGAAACAGAAGGATTTGAATCCTGCTGTATGGAAAAGCTCCCTGTAAATTAACCTGCATCGTAGCTGCACAGGCATCTACAACATAATCACAGGCACAATCACACACACAGGGTTAGCTGCCAGCAACCTCAGTTGCCAAACATCCTGCAGACGGGGTATGAGGGACACAGCTTACATTTAACCCATAGGGGAACACATCACTACATCTGTAAGGGAGCCTCAAAGCTGGCAGCCTTTCTATATCCTTTGTGCCAGGTTAATAAAACAAATATTGACACAATTTGTCTCATCTTGGTCACTACTGCTTTGGTCCTCTTGGCCTATATCAACAACCAGGGACTAGGAAACTACAGCATCTGATGGTCTCTTCTCCTCGTGTTATTCAGCCTTATTAGAGGAGGAAGAAACAAAGGAAAAAAATAGCCCATCGAAACTCATGTTTGGCAGCTGCCAGCCTCTCTTGAACTACCATGGTGGCTTTCATCTTTCTACGAACACTGCACGACTGCTGGGGGAAGAGATGGTGACAGAGCAACAACAAAAAAATTACACACACAGAACCGTGTTCAATGGTGCCAAATCTGACTCTCCTAGTGCTGGTTAAAAAGGCAAAGTTTCTCAGGCTTCCCTGTAAGGTCACAGCTGGTACTTCTATGAATCTTCTTATTACATGGGAACGAGGCAGAGGTTCATAGAGAGAGACAGATGGCGAGGAGCAATGTTACTTATCCTAATGTGCATGTGAGACAAAGAGCTTTTTGGCATACCTCTCGATCCCAGTCTTCACTGCGCCATGTCAGGCAGCGGATCCCCGCCAAGTGTTTGTTCCCCTCCACTTTTTATTCCTCCTCTCAGTATGTCCCATCCTACTTGTCTTCGGTGTTTACATGAATCACACTAGATGTTTTTCAGAGATTTAGCCTCTGATGAGCAAGGCCAGCAAAAACAGCAGCAACAAACAAACAAACCGACCCAAGCCAAGCTTGCCCACCACCGCACATTTGCATTCGTGTAGGCCACCACCTCCTCCTGCCCCTGGCTGCCAAACCATGAGAGTGGTGGCAAGAGTGGGAACGGGCAGCCCCAGGGACAGAGATTCAGGCTTTGGGCTGTATACGGACGTATTAATCACTCAGAAAATACAAATTGTGGCTGGGATTTTCAGGTGGGAAAAGCAAGGGATCTTCGTGTTGGAAGGAGGGGGGATATTAATCGTGGCTCGGGTCAGGACTTCAACTGTGGGAATCAGAAGCAGGGAAAGAGAAGGTAAAAATGTAGTTTGCATATTGGTTGAAGTGTAGCTTAAAATACGAGGGTAGGGCAGACTTTGATCTCTGTGGTATAAGGCTATCGCTGGGAGGACCTCCCTCATTCCAGCTGAATTATTTTTGGTTTTCAGCAGCAATGGAGAGGAGAATCTGCTCTCCTGAGCTCAACCTCCTTATCCTGCTGCAAATGGCAAAATTCACATAGCAATTCCACTGCCATCACAGTGGAAAGGCATCTGGAGTTAACGCTGAAACCATGTGAGCCGGATCTTCCAGAAAAGACCTTGCAGAACCAGAGGTGGTACTTGTAGGAGAAGATAAGACAAGATATGGCTCCATCACATGGCAATTGCTCTTTCAGACCACTTGCCAAGGATGCAAGCTCTCCATTCAGGCAAGTAACTATTTATAATCAGGCTGGCCATGGGGAAACCCATCCTACCTCCTGGAAACATGATAGCCAAAAATGTAAAGAGAGATCCTCAAACTGGCACTCAACTGGTGGCAGGAGGAGGAGCTGGACCGGAAATTGGCAAGTTGAAGTGAGAAGATGAAGGGAATTGCTTGTCCAGGGTATTTTTAGCTTGTGCTTCTGTAGGCAGGAAGGCAAATAGAAAGGCAGATCATGATTTGCAGCTTACGCAGGACTTTGAGCAACTCCTAACTGGCACTCCATGGTGAAGGGAGAGAAGGCAAGATGAAAGCACAGCCCTTTTTTCTTTTTTTTTTTTTTTTTTAAACTA
>VYXH01010972.1:210938-256145 GCA_013397275.1 Burhinus bistriatus | reverse complement strand
TTTTTTTTTTTTTTAAACTACCACTAAAACAGGCCCACTTTAACTCCTCAGTGGAGCAGACTATCACATTCACTTTGATATGAATTAAATTTAACCAGGTTTTACTTAAAATTAACTAGAAACTTTCTCCCAAATAAACCAAACAAGATTTAGTATGTTGGAAATGTGACAGATTGACAGCACAGGAACTTAAGTGCCTACAGGAAAAAGAGTTTATGATCAACCCTGTAAAAGCTCTGCTAATGCACACATATTTATCTATACATTGAGAAGCCCATGTTGATTTTTGACCAGTGTGTTTTTGCAGCTTCAGCAAAGGGATGCTCTAGATCTCAGGCTTTATGGCATGTCAGCCTCTGACATCATTCTGCCTGCAGTCCGCATCATACAGGCCTCGCAATCCCAATAGTTCTTCCTGAGTAAAATACCGTCATTCATGCTCAGATGCAGTGATGATGACTTGCTGACATGGAAAACCAAGGAATGGGGTCCTTCCTGGAGCAAGGCTTATGCAAACTTATTGACGCTGATGAGCTACCACAAACCTAGAGACAGTGGTCTGAGTAATAACTTCAGATTAATAAGTATCATTTCCCTCAGGACTAGGTACATGGCAACCCCACAGGTATCAACATTCCCGTGACTTGCAATCAAAAGGAGAAAAGGCAGCACACATGCATACATCCAGGTATGTTTAAAAAAAATAATGAAAATATTTGACAAACTTTTGTGTTTACTATTTAGTTGTGATTTTTGTAACAACCACTAAGGAGGAGGAAAATAACTTTTCTTTTGGCATCATTTTGGTTTCCTTCATGTTTGTAAGCAACTCCCACTGTCTCCGCTACAAAAGACAACACTGCTTCTTCTGGATGTCCCACAACACTACATGGCTAGTTTCCAGCTCCCGCTACAACATGTGGGAGTTTCCCTATTGACTTCAGTGGGAAATATGTGCAATCAGCACCTCAGAAAACTAATTAACTTCCATGAGTCATCTGAGCTTTGGCCTAAGCTTGTCCAACATCAGGGGTAGAAGTCTATTGGCACTGACTTTAAAATTCAAAGTGCCCCTTCCACCTCTTGATATAATTTCAACTACAACCTGCTGTAGCCAAGTGCTTCAGGATTGGAGAGTGTCTGAAGTTTATGGGGCTGCTAACAGGTTTACAGCTATACTGTTTCTTCAGCATCTTGCTGGAATGGGTCCCAGGTACTGCTGCTGTAAACCAGGGCACCGGATTCATGATAGCACATCATCCCTGCAAACTTACCAAACCCAAGCACACCTGTAAGACAGGTCTTTGGCCAACAAAGATAGATGCAGCAATCTGAGCTATTGTATGCACAAGTCCTCCGGACATAAGTACATTGTGTGGTAGGATTTGAAGATGTAGCCTTTCCATACGCACAACAGCCAGGCTGCAGCCCTAGATCCAGCCCGGATCTCAGGCAGAGCAACTCTGCGGGCACAGATCAGCTCCACTGCTCACGGGCAATAGGCACATGCATTGTGTCGTAGATGTGCTGCACAGTTAACTCATGCCCGGCAAGTCCTGGCCAGAAGCATGGCTGGAGTGCACCAACCTGTACCAGCACTATAATAACTTGTGACACAAACACCATGCTTTACACATATGTTGTCATGAACAAAAGGTAACAGGTTAAATATAGTTTGCTCTCCTCAATGATACAAGTACAGATTACAGGGGGTATTGCTTGCAAAAGGTGCCCATTTTGCATGTCCGCTCAGTGGAGCAAATAGATTCATATTTATATACCTAACCCAGAGAACATATTCACCAGATAATTTTAATAAAAGGCTGAATTTGGGGGCTAAATATTCATAGTATTCCAATATGTCTCCTACTTCTGCCAAATATCAATTTTCCTAAACTGCACTGAACACAGACACTGCATTTCCAGTACAAATATTCAAACTTGCACCTTGATTTTTGCACCTCTTTTACCATTGCAAATAGTTGCAATAACAACAACACTGGCAACAGAAGTCTATCAATATACTCCAAACTAAATAACTATAAGAAAAAACCCCACAGTGAGCTGAACTGGCATTCATTATTCTAGTTGTTTCATATCTTTAAATGATTCTGGTAAATCGATAAAGCTTTGCAAAGTGGCTGTTGTCTGCTGATTTCTAACTCTAGTCAGTGGCATCCACTCTTTAGTGCACCACACACTTGCTGTGTAGCCATTAGATGAAAGCACTATCACCTGTCAAACAAACTGCTAGAACTGTGATAAATTAATGATCAAATAGTACAGTCTGATGTACAGTAGCAGTGCCGAGGCTAGTTACAACCAGGCCTCATGCTTTAAAAATGTAGCTGACATTAAAAAAAAATCAGCCATTAAAGAAAAATGTCACACAGCTTTTCAAAAAAATATCTATTTAAAAAATGACCACATACTGATATTCCAGGATTTGGGGTTTTACTTAAAAAAAAAAAAAAAAAAAAGTAGTGAGTGTTACAGTAAAACCTTTCTGTGTACCATGAATTTTCAAGGCAAGCAACAACGTGCAGCTAAGCAGAGAGGATGTTTGTATTTTTTTGGTAAGTAGTGCTGTGTACAAATCTGTACCTCAGAGGAATCCTCTGGTGTGTCACGGACAGAACTCTTGTTTGCAAGGGAAATGTCCCAAGTTCTTTTTTTCCCCCATAATGCTTTTGATTCTTGACATCATGGGTAAAATATTTCAAGGGAGCTCCATATCACTTCTAAATATAAACAATACAAAATAAGCCTTTGCTTTTGAAGCACTTGACATCCTTTGAGCTTTGAATTTCAACTCCTAATAACTCTTGATGCTCACTGCATTAATGTATAAAGTCCTTTTTGTGAGCTAGAAATGGTTCCTCATGTCCCTCCTGCCATTGGCTTTATGAGCTTAATTTATTCTTTTTAATATAAAATCTCATTACCTGAACATGACACCACCACTTCCATTTTATCTTTGATACAAGAACAGAGAGAAACCAAAATCAAACCCTTAAATAAAGTCTGTAATCATCCCTCACTTTCTCTTGCTTTTCAAATTTCTAAACAAAATTAAGTAAAAATACCTTCCAGGGCACACTAAGAAATGTAAAGAGTGGGGGGAAAAAAGAAAATTACTTTACAGTGAACTAACAAGGGACATAATTACCTACACAAGCAGCATAGCTTCTTCTTGATGCTATTCCTTCATGTTTATTTTGCTATATTTGTGAAAGATGCGGAGGAGTGCTGAGGAAGAATGGATATGCCGGAAAGCTTGATCTATTGAAATAAGTCCTGAACAAAGATTAGCTTAACCTTAGGCAAAACAGTTTTTCTAAACTTTACTGTTGCATAAGACACTTAATAGACTTAAAATAGATTTTAATGGATTTTTAAAATTCTTTAAGAAACTAAAATAATTAAGAAAAAGCTACCTCTGAGATAATTCGTAGAGATTGAGGATTAAGTTAGGACTTCTTGAATCCTGATTTTAACAGAAAATTGGAGTGATCAGTGTATCAGCACATGAAAGCATCAGTTCCATGCACTAATGGCAGTTCCTTTATGTTGTTGTTGTTAGAGATGTGACTTAAGCATTGACTTAAATTATGAATTTGGCAGGGATCAAACTCCATGATCTAATTATGTCTCGTGGCTTTCACTGAGTCTTTTGAGGTAGTTGGTTGTAAAGATAAGGACTTTTTCACAAGGAACATGTTTTTCATGAGAATCCACATCCCAGATCCTGCAGGATCTTAATGTTCTGTCCACTTATGTGGAAATCTTCACCCAACAAATAAAGGCTTACATACCTGGAAAACTATATTTTAACTATGAAAGGTCAACTACTCCCTCAGAGAGCCTAAGACTTGTAAATATTTTAACTCCTGTGCTGTGGTTTTTCCTCTGATACTAACAATAATCAGGACTCTGTTCATCTGGGGCTACCATGCTGCATCTATTGCTGGGAGCATCAATTAGAATGAGTGAGAAAACTACTATTCAGTTTGTGTTGCTAAAGCTTAATTTCAGATGGCCTACGACAACCCCATTTCCTACTCGAGCACCACTCAATGCTTTGGGATTCAAATGTGTTTTAAAACCCTAACGACTTCAAACATTTTATATATCAACAATAGAAAGCTGCAATTTGCTCTGTCACCAAGGGGAGAATAGATGAATCCCACTGAAAAGTAGTGCAAATGGATATGTGAGAATTCAGACCCATGAACTCACTATCCAATCGCACTGCGAAAAGAAGAAAGCTTTCTAAGGGGGATGAGAAATTGATAGGCCGTTGAATATAGATTGGATACATTGATTCTGATGTACAGGCACATACTACAATAATTACACAAAAGGGTACAACACTTGTGAATTAAACCATTTAGATGGCTTGAGCTCATTTTGTCATTTATCCTTTGTTTACTTTTCCTATTACTAGGTACTCTTACACTTAATTAAACATACTCATAACATTCCTTCAATTAGATAAATAATGCAGCTGCTTCCTCTGTCATATAAGGATAGAGAAATCAAGATAATGCAATATTTATTTTTATTCTAGTTCTCTGTCAGACACTTTACATTGAAACCCATGCAGCTGCAAGGTCTATCAGTGGTATTTCTAATCTATGTAGATACTAAAAGAAGTAAATATCTCATTACCTACTTAACTATAATAATATCTTTGTGTTAAAAATTTTGGTAGGTAAGGGCAAATTGAAAGCGGCTTTAGACAAATGCCTTATTAATAGACTCTGCAGTGATGAAATGCTTCAAGATAAATACCATAGATAGTAAAAGCTAGCTTAAACCACTGATTTGAAACTCTTACACAAGGTTGATGGTTTTTTAAATAAGTAGCAATTAGTCTGAAGTAATCCATTTATCTCCTCTGCAAGTGACTGAAATAAAGAGAAATTAGATAAAACTACATGCAGAGAAACAACTAAGTGATAACAGGAATGCAATCAGATAGTACTGAACAAAAATTATAAAGGCAGGGCTATAATATATAGTTCATTTGCTTATTGGAGGCTTTGATTCATTCCCTGTGGTAATTGTAAAATTTAATAATATCTGTATACTTACAGTGTTCTGAAAAAAGCACTACCATTACACATTGTTATCCCTGTAGGCTGGATGACAAATGCCTGGGGCAATACTACCATCAAAGCGTGTGACATAGCCAACATGGATCTTCTAATCTTCATAGGGACAACAACTGTCATTTTTAAAGTGCATGGCAAATGAAGTGGGCATAAGAAAGGAAACTTCTAATTTTGGGGGGATGCTAGTGGTAGGCACTGTTTAAGTCTACACTGCGCTTTAAAATTACAGTAGCAAAACCCAGATAATTCACTTGAACAGTTGTATAGATTTCTTAATGCTTAAAAAGTGCTGTCCAGGCTGGGAATAACCATCTGTTCCTCCGAGAACTCATACTCTCTTAGCTAATATATACAGCTAATACACTATATAGCTTATATGTGAAAAATAGATCAATGACTGCCAAAGGAAGATACGTACTATTCCAGCAAACTGCTCTGCTTAAAGCTTTGTGCTTTTTTTTCTGATGTGAACTAATATTTTTTAAACTCTGAAAATGAAATAAAGAATCAGTAGTCTGTTGATTTCCATTTACATTTTTTTGCTTGTGTAATTTTCAGTACTGGCCCTTGTCTAGTTCGTTTTGTTTCCCTGTGTTACAGAATGTGGCACAGACGGTGAAAATCACCCACCCCGGTAGTTCGAACAGAATTGTCACTTTAATGTTCAACATGGAGTTTTCTTCTTAACATTTTTTTCTCATTATAGCAAGACTCAGAACTGAGAGATGCCTTTCGTTATGTATATATGAACAAAAGAATTCAGAACAAATTTAGTACAGTGGGCAAGGGAACTAGGAGTTGACAACAGTTAATGGAGAAGATGTTCTATACTAGATTTAATCTTCCCTTAAATTTTTCCTTCCTGCGACTGCGTAATACATTGGTCAGACAGATTAGTGTCATATGCTTTCAGATGAAAAAGCTAATGCAGAATCTAGATAAAAACAAACAAAAAACTCCAAAACCCCCAAAACGTGATTTCAAGACATGTTTTATTCTAAGAGCTCCCAAAATAACCGACTGGCATTTTCCTGTAGCAGGGCAGCTATAATTGTGTAAATACAGATTTCACACGGAGTCTGTAAGCCATTTTTTCTATGACTTGGGCAGTGAAACTGTAGTCCAGGAAAGAGGATCATAGACTAATGAAATTAGAGCAGTTAATGATACCTGAAAACACAATTTTTAATTTTTTTAATTCCATTAAGTGGCACTAGAATCACCAGTCAAATCTGTACATCCAGCAACCTTTCCCTATATCTTACACTAAAGCCAGTGGGCTTGTTATACCCACTTAGATTCCTTCCACTGATTTCAGTAAGATGATGACTGGACCAACTGTCAATGTGTTTCTGCAAGTAGCAGATGGAGTTAAACATTAAACATTTTTGTTCAACCTGTTAAAAAAAATACAGTGATAAAAGCAGCCATCTTTCACGGCAACTTCTTTCTGTTGCTAAGTACAAGATTTCTCTTCTTTAAAAAAAACAATCCAGAATGGCAGAGACAACAGAGCTGTTCTCATTTTGAATCAGGCCTGAAATTCTCAAAGAGTATGGGTTGGTAATTTCTTTAAGTGGAGCATAGTACTGAGAGACGAGACAGAGACTTAGATCTGTCCTCAGATGCTGTGATGCGCAAAATTCCACAAACTCACTAGGGCACGGAAGGCTTTTTCTGTGTCTGTTCATCACAACTTGCACAATGGGCTCCCATTCCCAAGCAGAGCCACTGGGTTCTGCAGCAATAAAAAATACTAAATAGTAATAACAAAAAAAAGTGTACTTATATTGAATTTTTAAAATATATACATGGAATTTAATGCAGTCTGCATTTCATTAGTTTTAACCCAGATTGGATTCACTTGAATAAAGTGAGTAGATACGACCATTTTAGAATGAAATGCCTGAAAACAAGAATGCTAGCTAAAACAATTCCCCCAAACTCTCTCACATCATATAAGACTCATGTTTTTAAGCTGATCTATCACTTCAAAAAAAAGCTTCATGTGAAGATGCCATTTGCATCTGATGTGGAGGTTTTGGATGTTGTTGTT
The DNA here is from genome assembly GCA_013397275.1 of Burhinus bistriatus. Classification (NCBI taxonomy): domain Eukaryota; kingdom Metazoa; phylum Chordata; class Aves; order Charadriiformes; family Burhinidae; genus Burhinus; species Burhinus bistriatus. The sequence continues at coordinate 248,972 of VYXH01010972.1, read as the reverse complement.
TAGGAGTAGGATAACGCAGCAGCAACACGCTTAAGCCCAGGAACTCTGAATGAGGCTGGACTTGCCTACTGGCCAGAGCATTACCAGCCAGCACTCGCCAAGCTGGGACGATTCAAATTCTCAGTGCAGAGGGAATGAATGGGCTTTTCCAATCAGCTAGAGCAGCTGAAGCAAGCATTCCTGGGGAAAGCTGCGGTACAGGGACTGTTAGACGCCATGCAGAGAGTCAGCAGCTGATGCTTCCCACTGCCCAAGGGTCAGGGTATTCACATACTCTGAATACGTCCAGGAGGGCAGTGACTACTGGCAAGGAGGACAGAGAACAGAAAGAAGGTGTCTTCCTCATTCTACCCAGTGCATGGACATGTGGCTGCTCACTGCCTGACCCACAATTTATGCATGGGAGAATATACACACATATCTAATACATGTGTATGTTCATTAATGATACCTCAGTATATATTTCACAGAAACAGTGCTAGGTTTTAGGTTTAAGGTTTAATTGACCAAACTCAGCAGACCCCTCTGCTACAAATTGTAACACCCCCAGAAGCAGACTCCAGGCACACCTGGACTTCAGTCTGTTTAAGTGCATGAATGAAGTTTTGCAGGACTAAGTTCATGTTAACAAGATGTGGTCCTGCTCTGCCAGCGACTGAACTAGGTACCATTAAAAGTAGCTAAGATGGAAGCCTCGTATAAGATCCACAGTGTCGCCGATTGTCAAAATTTTGTTTCAAATCTTACAACACTGAACGCCTTTATTTTAAACCCCTACTCCTTAAGTGTTTGAGACCAGAGGAAAAACTCAGCTTAAGGCTTCTAGCCTTATGCTTGTGCAAAAGCCTCAAAAACAATCAAAATGTATCCCAAAGACTCAAAAAGTAGATTAAAATCAATTCAACCTTAATAAAAACATAATTGAAAATGTTATGGAACGCTGCCCAGAAAACAACACTTGCTGAAATAATCTGCAATTTGATTTTGTAGTACAGTGAAATAACTAATATTTTTCAAGATGTAAACTCTTCAGAGTTCACAAAACCAAGCCTGGTTTTCTGTTCTTGTATCAGTCAGTCCAATTCAATTCTAGAAACATTTTGTCAAAACATTACAAGAAGAGTTTCCATGTTGAAGAAAGATACGTTTTATAAGCATATTTAGTCAGTCCTCTATGCTGTGGGTCCTAAGTTATGGTTTGGGTTATCATAAGGTTCACTCAGGGACATTGTTGACAAAAACCGGATTCAAGTACCAACATTTTTTTTTTTCTCCAAACAAAGTTGGGATTTCAAGTCACTGTCCACGAGTCTCCTCCAAGGCCCTTTTCTCTGGCCTACAGGTTTGTGCTTTCTATTCACTGTGGTGCTGAGGTTTTAGGCTCTGTTTGTATCAGAACAAATGTCTTAAAAACCTGCTTTGGTACACTACTTCAGCATACGCCATCCTTCCTGCAGGACACTCCTTGCACTGACAGAAACATCTAAGATGACTGATCTGGGAGCGAAATAAAGTAAGTATTCACATTTTCACCTCACACAAAATCAGTCTTTTTGTTTTTAATTTGGGTTTTCACATATCAAGCAGCCAGGATGCAGAGTTTCTGTCATTTCATCTTTTTTTTAAATAATCCTGAAGTGAACTCAACATCCTTACAATTGAGTTGGTAATTCCACAGACACCTGTATACGTCTCAAACACTTACTAAAGTATTTGACAGAGCTGCCTGAAGATTTAGCACTAAACTTTGACCAGCGTAAAACAAATACCACCAAAAACTATGACACAATATTTTATTTGGTGTGTGTAGAACTCGCACGTGAAGAGTAGCCGTTGACAAACACACGTTGCAAAGATCTCTCAATGATTTATGCTTGCACTTTTGCAAGCCTGACTTACACAGTCTGGTGCTCTCTCAGCCATGAATGTCCCCTCTTACTATGAACTTACTTTTTGTGTCCCAGTTTACTAGTTACCGAGGTCCTGGTGCGCAGAGACAATGGCAACGTACTGTTTGCTTCCTAAACCTCCAGCACAGCATTCTGCCCAGATGTAAAAAGGTAACTTGATCCCAATTAATGAAAGTGACTGGGTCAGCCTGTCACCTCCCATGCTCTTTATGTGCTGTTCAGACATCTATACGCTTATTAAAACCTCAGGCACTCTACATAAGCTCTGCCTTGAAACCAGTTGCCAGAGGCATCACCGCTCAGAACCTGTCTACAGGTTTCTTGGTTTCAGATCTGACATCATATAAACCTCTCTTATCCGCCTTGGCAGCACAGATCAGATGAAAAGCAGCCCCATCCTCACAGAATAATACTCACAAAAAGGATGGAGGTGCACAATAATAAACATTTCACTGCTGCTGTTCCTCACAAATGTACCTTACTGCTAACATGCTCCAAGGTTAGAAAATGCCCACAACACTTCGCAAACCTCCCTTATTACTTTTATCTGATTCAGAGTGGGGAACTTTTTACTGGAAGCTTTTTTCCCAACTAATTGTCTCTATACTGTTTAAGGCAAAGCTGGCGCACAAGCAGTAACAGAAAATGATTCCTGGAAACATTTTTGCTTCTGAACAATTTTTATCCCATAGATTGTTTGATGACTATTGTCTGAGTTCCCCTCCTTGGTTTTGACCGTCCACCAGTCACGCAGAGTCATTTTTGTTCCACAACAGGATAGGTAACTATCATCATCACACAGTCTGTAAACCTAAATCTGGAATGCCAGTAAGAGTGAGGTGACCTTGATTGAAAGAAGAAAGTGTTTTGAGGTATCTGCCTTATATTTGCTTCATCCACTTAGACTCAGAGCTACCCAGTGTCCAAATAACACACATGGCAGCACAAGCTTCCTTGTCTCTGCAAGCAGCCCAGAGCTGCTGCCTGTCCTGCAAGAAGCTGTTCAATGATCCTGTGGCTGCTCAGTGGCATTCATCTCTCTAGCAACAACGCAACAAAACCCTTCAACTTCAGAAAGCAGCTTCCTAAAAATGCTGTTGTTGTAACCTGTTCCTGCTGCTCCCAACCCGGTGACCTAGAACAACAGACAGTCCATCTTCAAGAGATAAAGCTTTTTTCTTTTTATGTATATGGCACTCAGCGTAACATTCAGGTTAGGCACATAAGAAGAACAAATGGCCTCTTAAAAAGGCTTTGAACTTTATTTCTTCTTCAAAGAAGTTTGGCTCTTGGAGGAAGTGGTTTAATAACTAAACTTGCCAGCACAGGCAGGAAATAGTATTTCCTATGTACATCCTGGCACCAAAACTAGATTGCAGTAGTAAGAGTTTCTGATTTCCTTTAAAAAATGCAGTGGGCTGGGAAGAGCAAAGCATTGCCTTAGAAAGGAGTTCACTCGTTTGGATTTTCAATTGCTGATTCAGAGGAAGAGTTTGGACCTACTCTGTGGTAAAAATCAAAGGGACGATAGCCTTTACCAGCACCGAGTGATAGGGACGGCTGGAGTTCTCCAGTTTTAACAAGAACCTGTGTTTATTATTATCAGAATTTCCTCCTCTTTTGCAGGCTCATTCACAAACTGGCTAATGGGTTTCCATAAATACTAACAAGTGCTGCCTTAAGGCTTTGTTGTGCTGCACAACATTAAGCAACAACAATAGGGAACAGCTGCTCCTGAATAGCTGTGCAGTTAATTACACTATATACCTACAGTATGTCTCTGTGCCCTACATTAAGAGAGCTATTGCATATGTACCGTCCATATAACAATGGAAGATATTCAAGACGGCCCGACACATTCCAAGCAAAACAAATGGGAACCAGACTCAGATGCTCACACTGCCCTTGCTGCAGAAGACATGAAAAGCAAAACAAATTAATGTTACAGGAATAACATTATCATCGTAACAGAATAAGTTTGCATGTATTTTTTCATTTGTGTGTGTATCTTTAAGTATTAGATGGTCTGACATCTGGTTTGTCAAAGAAGTCTGTCAGGTATTTCACAGATGTGTAATACTTTTATTTTTACAATCTGGAATAATCACAGTCTGGCATAGAAAGAAATAGCTTTTATAATCGCGTTCCTCACCCAAATACATCCCAATCTCCAAGATATGCACATGAAACATTTAAATTAAGAAATAACTCTAGGATGATAAAAGCTATACTTATAAGTGGTTTATATTACAATTTATAACAGGCACATTTGCTCAGATCTTGGCTTTCTTTAATAACTTTTCAATTCTTAGGCCCAGCTGGAAGCCTAAAAATAGGCAATAGAAAATTGGCATGTTTTGTTCAAGGTAATTCAAAGGATACCATGTTAATCTTACCAGGCCAGGTTAAAGCAGTTCTGCAAGTCTGCAGAAGAAAAAACATACAGCGTTTACAATGTACACGTTGGCAACAAATGCAGCCATTTAATGTGGGATTTGAAATGGAGAATTCATCTTAAATCTCTTCTGTTCTCAAGCTTGATCAAGATTACCAACATCTCTCTCAAAAACACTCCCATCTCAGCCTGTTCCCTAACTCTGCCCTAGTTTTGTTACCGTCCCTCCACTAGAACACCTTTTAAGACACTTGAACCAGGGGCGTCCAAAGGCAAACATGACAGCAGCAGTTGGCTGGAGAAGGAATAACTGCAGCCCCTAGCACAAGGCAAGGTCTTATCGAGAATTTTGTTCTAGCCCAACTTTTTCAGTGGCTCACTGTGCAAAGTTAGGAAAGTCATTTCACATCTATGGGCCTCAGTTACTACACACCTACTATGACGCTTGTAATATTTGCCTTCAAAAAGGCCTTTATAAAGAGATGCTCTGTAACCTCTGTATAAGAGCTAGTTGCCATAATATTTTTTTGAAAATATACAATGGTATTATATTTCAGCAGAAGAAAGAAAAATAAAATTAAAAGGCCAATTTAAATTCATGAGATAAAAATAATCTAACTGCTCTCGAGTCATTCCTTTGAAACTTGAACTGTGAAATACTTGCCTTGCCATCAGTCACTAAAGTGAATTTCAAAAAGTTGTCTTGTTTTCCTAAGAATTAGTTACAATAAAAGAAAAGCACAAATATTTATGGGTTGATCCTATGAGATGCAGACACTAGGCGAAGCAGATCTCCTCTAGTTGGTGAGCAGTGATCAGAGCCAAACTTTAAGAAGTATTGAGGTACTTATAGCTGTAGAAAATCACAGCTCCCTTAGTTGTCCCATGAAAATATTGCCTTAGCATCCTACAGGCTGGGCCAAGCCACGCACCTCCAGCTACGCTACAGTAATGGCACCAAGTGCAGCTACATTAGACACTACTCAGGAAGGAACTGTTGCTAATAAGCCATAATTTAAAATTCTTTAAATTACAAAGTACTCTTTTGAGTGAAACATGACATCTCTGCCAGAGTTAGGGTGCCTGGCCCTAGACACTACACACCAAGGCTATGTGTGAGATGAAGCTCCATTAGCAGAAGGCTGTCATTATGGTTACGCTAAAGGTCCTGCTGAGCCACACCATGCTGACAGACCTTGGGAGAGATGAATCAGCTGCTGCTTGTGTTTGCAGCGCTCGCTGGAGTTCATGAACTTTCCCCTGACCCCTCTTCTAATTCAAGACTTCGTGGTTTTTCAAAGAATTCAAATTTTAGCTTGAATGCATATATATATGTGTGTGTGTGTGTGTACACAGACACATATATATATATATAATGTCTACTGTGCTAAAATTAGGTTCTCCACAGCTAAAAGGACCAAGGGACAAAAGTAGCTCTCGTTTTAGTTTCTGCTAGGGGCCAAAAAGCCATCCTCTTCCTGCTCAGTATTACTAAAAGCAGCTTAGTGCCAACATGACAGACTTAGAGGTACTACCGTCTTAGAGTATGTCTGCCTTGCTCAACATTTCATGTTAACCCATTACTTCTGGTCACTGCGACACCTGATTCGGAGCCAGTGCTGGTATCTCTGCAGTGCCCTGCATGTGCCGTGTAAGGCTTGCAACCAGTGTGCAGGCCATGGTGCCTGCCACATCCTTGGCTGTAGATAAGAGCATGGAAAGAGCAGGGATAGATCCCTCTTGTCTGAGTTAAATTTCCTTTTACTTGGGAAACCCAAATTTTCTCTTTCTACAAGATCTGTGCTGCACCTATATTGGCACAGAGGACAGCCTCAACTCTGTGCTTGTGCTGAAATCCTAATTGAGAGTTTTTCCTTGGGATACCACTGATACATCCCCCAGCACTCTAGGATGAACAGGTGCTCAGATGTAAGAGTTATAAGCCCTGTACAGGTATGTAATGAGGAATAGAGAGACACTAAATGAAAAACCTATATACAGAAATCTGAACCTGTCCTGTAACCAAATAAGGAACAAGACTCCCTAGACAACACAGTTGCATGCCATCAGCCTTTGTTTTCACTTTCTTATGAAGCAACAACTGAAACTACAACAGAGATCTCCCTTTTTCTCCACGTCTTGGCTGATGGTCAAAGAGAGCATAAAGAACAGAAATATCCATAACCCTACCCTGATACAGAATGAAGCAAGGTGTCTTTTTCCTGGTTCCCTGGGATAACCTGAGGAACTGACAAATGACACATGAAACTGAATTTGAAAAGAAAGTTGGAGCAGTTAAAAATGGCTGCATTTTCCTAATCATCTTCCTACAAGAGCAGCCAAGCACCCCACATTTACTCTGTCTAATGCCAGCACATGTCGGCAAATAGAGAAGCACAAAACATGCAGAGAAGTTTCACCATCTGCATTGCACAGCTTCCCCCTGCGAAGACCAATGCTAACTGCAAGAGTTTTCAGACCGAGTTTGGTGATTGAACTTTCTTGATTCATAAAAGGTCAACATTGTAACTGTACATCCTCTGAGCTTCCATATGTTCTCATGCAAGCAGGTCGGGATTTCTTACTGTCACGCCATATTATTTGCTCAGGGTTGCAATTCAAAACATGCTTCATTTCTTTCAGTAGGCTGAGGTCCTCCAGTTACAAAGATGAATCATGCCATCATTCTTCCAAAGGCAGGCTGGACCTACTTTAAGCTCTAAACACATACCTCTTCACAGTTCAAACACTGTACTATAAACAATTAGCATGCAAGACTTGTTGCCTGAGGATATTGTAGAGGCCGAGAGTATTAACAGGTTCAAAGTAGGATTAGACAAATCCATGCAGGATAAAGGTCCATCAGTGGATGATCACTAACCACTATTATCTGAAACCCACAGAACGTGCCAGGAGAAGCACTGCTGTCTACACGTCCTGCATCTTAGCCTCTTCCTGCAGACTGACTACTGGACACGGCCTAAACCAAAATGCTGCTCTGGACACAGTCTGGCAGTTCTTATAGTAAGCAGAAACAAGAACATGACCACAGAACTGTGAACCAGAAAGTCAATATTGACAGCAATGAAGGAAAAGAAGCAAAAATGTTTCTTTTTAAAGTAAACCTTAATTGCTGCAGACAAAACACTGACTATAAAAGCATTCTATCACTCTCCTTCCCCTTCTTTATTCCCCTCAGTCCTTGCTCCAAAGAGACATAGGCTGGACCTAGTTTTCATACCACAGCGAGTGATACTTGCCTCTCTGCTCAGGAGTCAGCTACAGGACAGCCTTGATGGATTTGACTTTCAGGAAAGCCGCCCTGAATCTTTGTCTCCTTTAAAGCACCTGAAGTTGATCCCTCAAAATCACTTACCACGCTGGCCCACAGCTACTTCAATTTTCAGACATTCAGCCTACTTTCACAGTAAATGATTAGTCTAATAGAATGAGACTGTTACTGGGTTATTTTCTCATTAGTTCTTTTAATGCGGTTGTTTCCTTCACCTGCTATCATAGGCATTTAGAAGTGCTTCCTTTTGTGAACATGGTTTCTTTAGTGGATGGAAAATGTGCTTTTGAAGTATTTCTGGTTGGAAACATTTTCAGAAGATAAAGAATACTTCAAGTATGATTCTATACCAATGCAACATTTTCATTTAAAGTAGCAAACAACAAAGTGTCTCAGTGTTTGTTTGTGCCTTAGTTACAGGCAACATTTTAATGAAAAAAGTCCTGCCTAGGTAGTTAAATAAGTATGCAAAAATAAGACTCAGTTCTGGCTAAATTCAGAGTAGGACATTTAAAGGTACATGCACTTCCTCACAGTGCCTAGGAAGTCTGAAATATAACTATGTCATGGTGCTATTAAAGCAATTTGAAAGCTACTAAATTTGGGGAAATCAAATTGACACACCAGTGATCAGGGGCACAGCTGTAGCAGTTATGCCAGTTCATTAGGCAGAGAAGAATCAAAAAGTTTTCTACATTTTTTTTTATTAAAAATTAAGCATTTGCAGGAAATATATAAACATTTTGGATACAACAAAATATTTCATCTGCTGCCTTAATTATATATGTAATAAATTTATACTTATATTTGTAAAACAGGTATAATTTAAAATATTTCAGGTAGCAATAATCATGAGAAAAATATGCCATTGAATTATGTCATTTTGAAGAAGTCAAAATATTTCATTTGGGAGGGGAGGGAATGGTGTTCAGTTTCTCTTCCCTCTGAAAATGTTTACTAAAATCAACATAATTCAAGAAACGTTTCAGCTGACCTGAACAGAATTATTTCAGGAAGGGGGGAGGAAGTACCAATCAAAATAGTTAGCTCAATTTTGTATGCTTTTAAGATGAGACTTTCTTTCTGATAATTTTTTATTCATACCTCCAGATTTTTATTGCTCTCTAAATCATGCAGCTTGAATGCCTGGCTTGTATTCTTCTCCAGCTACTCACGATGCAAAATTAGACATATTCTTTTGAATGCATCCCTTGAGGGGTTGTGGGTGGATCTTGCCACTGGATGCTACAAAATATCCCCAAATCAAGAGCTTTCTGTGTTAAACAATTCAAATCTCAGGAGGCCATCCAGCCAATTTACCAAGTATAAATATAGTCCCTCTGCCATTCACACTGAGCGCAGTGAATTCCTTGCCAAATCCCAGGGGAACTAGAAGAAATATTTGAATGTTCAGCAGTAGTCTTTAATTTTGTATTCAAATTATGTCACTGACCACTTTTCTCTTTCCTCTTGAGGCAAGCGTCTTCCTCAGAAGGCAGGTTTTAGGACAGATACCTCATAGTCCTTTTCCTAACCATGCTAGCTGACCCTAGGGCTGCCTCATTCCTGGGTTTAATACCAGCTAGCGGATTCTCTCCTAACACATAACCGGTAATAAGAACAGCAAAATACCTACGGATAGGGTGCATCCCTAAGGGACGCAGGGCTCTCTGCCTACAGTTAAGGTTACTCAAATGTTTCCCAGTATAAGATCTTATTTCTAGTTCATTACAGCTTTGCTAAATATACTGGCCTGAAGTCTTCCATAATGAGGCTCTGCCTCAGGCTGTGTGTTTTGGAGAACTGCTCATGTTACTAATAAGGCAATAATCCATATTGCAGCTCGATTAGTAGTCAAAATGGTTGACAAAATCTTTAATTATAAAAAGAAAAGTTTCTTGTGCTGACATATCAAAACAGACCTCTCGGACCGCAATAGGGAACAGCTCCATTAGCTGCAAGGAAAGCGAGTAGGAGTTTGGCCTGAATAAAACATACCGTGGAAGGAAGAAATATTAGAATCAAATGCTCATATTAAAGCTTTGCTGCAACATCAATAATCTTCAAAGTACTTAACAGGGGAGGTAGGCATTGCGATGCTGCTGACAGATGGGAAGATGGAGGCACAAAGAAGCAGCGTGGCTTCTTGCAGGCCAGTGGAAGGCAGCAGTGTAAGCCTCAGAGAGCCCCCTGGGGCACAGAAACAAAGGTGCCCAGAAAGAGATGCTAAAAATTCCCCCCCACACCACTTCTGAGAATATGTATTTTGCTACCACCACAGTCAGAAACAAGTTGTGCAGTGCCTCACTAGAACTGAAATTGCTTTATTTGGGGAGTACAGAAAATTTCTCACCAGAAATAGCAACAATTGTTCTCTCTGGGATGTACAATTTTCATAAAGTGAGCAAATAAATTGAAATATGAGAATCAAAAGGTATTATACTGAGCAAATTATTTTTTGCAGGTAAGAAATACCGAAAACTAACATGAAAATTGTATCAACAGGGTAATTGAGAGCGCATTGCCATAAAGGCAGAACCTCTTGCTAGGAAGGATTTAACTCATGACTTGACAGGCCTTTTGGTTTGGTAATACCTATGGACCAAGCCCTGCCCTAGGGGAGAGGCAAGTGTCCTGGAGGGTTGGAACCTGCAAGCGAAGACTATGACAGCTCCTGGAGGGAGGGCAGACTGGACAGTGTCCCCACTGGTAACAAGGGTGGCCTCTTCAGCAGCCCAGTACAAAGCTGAGGTAAATCTAGCTGTAAATTAATTCAGAAAAGTAAGCAGACACACAGGCGGGGTCTGCGCTGGGCTGGCACACGCAGCTATTTCCAAGCAGACGGTCACTTCCTGCTCCTGCCTGAAATGAGCCTCATCCCACGCAAAGTTTCCAAGCCTTTCATTAGTGGTTGTGTTAGTGTATAATAGCTATAATGAGAAGGCCATAAAAATCCAAAGTTAGCTGAGGGTCCTTAACCATTTTAAATATGGCTCTCTTTCCAGATTTTTATTTAAACTTTAATGACTACCACATAAGATCAAGCAACAAGAAACAACATTTGTATTACAGCTGTATTAGTTAATTCCCATTAGCTGAAAATGCCAGGCTACTGGCTAGTAGCTCAGGAAAATAAGTGGTGACAGGTGAAGGAAAAACACCCTTCCTGTACCTCCTCAAGCCACTTCAAAGCCTGAGGCTCTGCAATGTCATTTACACCTAATGAAACCTAGTGTCACAGGCCGCACTATTTAGTCAAACATTAGCCATTCAGAAAAAAATGGACCTCGCTACTTTTAAAGACATGGTGCTCTTTCTGGCCATAATTTCTACTGTCTAATTAAATCATGATAGAACTGATCCTTTTAGATTTGCTATTATCTTATTTCCTTCTGCTTTTGAAGGTGCACTTAATGCCACCTTATGTATTGGGGCATCTAGGTGTTTGAAAGCCGTAATTTACTCTCTGGTTTAATTAGAGCAATGGTTTTATTGGACAACCTAAACTGTTTGGAGTAATAATCACAGTCCAAACTTGATTATCCCTTTTAATTTTGAATCAAGCATAAAAGGAGGTGCACATACAACTCTTCAGTGCAAAGTGAAGTACTTTAAAGGGCTGCTTTCATCTCTAATGGCTGTATTATCATTTCTCAGTTTATTTTGAAATGTTTTGGTAACCCATATAACACAGCAAATGTAGAGTAACAACAGAGACTCGATGCTTTCCATTATGTACAGAGCTTTCTTACACTTTTCAAGACAACTCCAGCAAGTAAACTTAACAGAGTGCAAATTCATATTGATCTGCCTGGCTTCTGGAAAAATAAATTTTCTTTCAACATCAATTAAAGTTAACAAAGTGAGATTTCAGTCAGGTTACTTAAGTAAAAGGTCACAAGAAGGGGTTAAGAGAAGATAAATAGCAAACACACCCAACTATGACTTTCTTAGCAAAACATATTATGTGTTCAAAGAAAAGAAAGTAGCATAAGAATTTTAAAAGATTAAATGTAATCAAGTTTCATCAAGCTCCGTCACCTTTAGTAATATTCTTATTTGCTCATTCACTAAGCATGTCAGGTGTTTTACAAAAAGAAAAAAAAAAAGCAGGGGGCGGGGGGAGAAATCAAACCCCTTTAGGATTTGCAATACAGATATCTGCAGATTTTGTAATCCAGAACTTTGTGCCAAAAATAGTCCTATTGATTACAGGGGATTAAAATGACTTCTTAACATAGAAGCAGTAGAATCTGGCCTTAAGCAAAATCACACTAAAAACTCAGAACATAAATTAGAAAAAGCAGTCAATGAACTGAATATTCACGCTTTGTTGCAGAATCAAAGAAATGTTAGGTGGAAGAGACCTTTGGAGGTCTCAAGTCCAACCTCCCACTCAAAGCACAGCCATTGCCAATGCTAGATCAGGTTCGCCATGGCTTTGTCCCCCTGCTGCGCTACCCTCCTAGAGAAATATTTTTTCTAACATCCAACCAGAACCTCCCAATTTGTGCTGTTTTCAACTATTGCTTCTTGCTATGTTTTCTGCCACTACTGAGAAGACACTGACTCTGTCATCTTTTTAACTACCCTTTAAGTAGTTGCAAGCTGCTATTAGATACCCTTTAGCCTCTTACCTACAACAAAACAAGACCAGCTCCCCCCCAGCTGCTTCTTGCAGGTCAGGTACTCTGGGCCCTGGACCATCATGGTAGTCCTCTACAGTTCCTCCACATCACTCCTGAACAGGGATGGGATGAGGGGACAGAAGAGGGGCATAACTGGACTCACTATTCCAGGTGCAGCCTCATCAGCACAAAGTAGAGGAGGGTTACAACTCAGCTTCAACTGGAACATACAGAGAACATGGCTGTATCTTTTGGGAATAAAACAATTAACTGCCCTTTACCCAGCTCTTCACAGAGCATGGTTTGGAAGAATCCTTCCACCACGGGAACTGCCATCTAGGAAGAGCAGATTTATCCCATTTATGCAGGTAAACTCAGTTGCAAATGCCAGAGTTTTTTTGCTCTCACACTATAGTTTGATAGTAAGGCTCAAGAAATGCAAGCAAATGGAATTTTTAATGACTTTTAACTTATGACACTGTAGCACGGAAAGAACCATTTGCTTTTACAGATCCTTATCTCACCGGTTTCACTTGGAGGAAACTGAAGTATGTTAGAAAATTAGTACCTTTTCTTGTAGGATTGGAGAAAGGAGTGGAGATGATTCTGTATGCACTTTTGGAGTGCAGTCAGGCACGTGTAACTAGTGTAGTCAGCTACCAGAATCAGACACACAAATCTAAAAGGCTTCACACAGGCATGCATTTGTAAGTCTTCTGATATGCAAAAAAAATTAAGAATATGTGATTAGAGCCCTAAATTTACAAAACTGACTGAGTCTCCCTTATGCCAGAAATTCCTAAGGAGTATTTAGGATCCCTAAATATTTGCCAAGGACAATAAGGTCTCTCAATAAGGGATGCTTTGGAATTTAAAACAAACATCCTATCACTATATATTTAGAGTCTGTCTGTAGAATGACAGGATTCTTGTGGTTAAAGCAGAAACTGGGGACTTAGAACTTGTGTTCAGTTCTTGGACTTCCCACAAACTTCATCTGAGAGCCTGGATGTTAGTCTTCCTGCAGCTCTGCTCCCCAACTGCAAATACAGAGACTCATGTTCCCTTTCACCTCCCTTTGCACTTGTAATCAAAAGCAATTATCAGACAACTTTTTCACATAACGAATAAAAAAGGCCTGTCAGCCATAGGCAAGGACCTTCAGGCAACCAGAGGGCTTTCCTCTATCTTATGCTGCTCCCACCAACCTTCTCCCTTCCCTACATTTCCCCACGTGGGATGGAGAGTAGTTCCTGTGGATAGTGCCAAAGGAGCTGGGACAATAACAGGTGGAGATAGTATTTTGGGTCTAGAAAGAGGCTCACAGTTATTATGAGTTAATGGGACTGGAGACGAAGCTGTTCTAAATGTAGGATGGTTACACAGCTATGCAACCTGACCACACGCAGTGGGAACATGTGCCACAATGAACAGCCTCAATCGGAGATTGGAGAGGAAGAAGGGATAAAACCTTGCTTGTCTTCCAGTAACTCTGATGCTAGAATAAGTCTGGTCCTTCAGCAGGACCTACCCAGCCACACCACCTTGCTGCTTTAAATAAAACTGCTTCTGGGCTGGATTCAGTCAACCACAACTTGTAGACAACAGTATCAAGTGTACAAGGACTCTTCATCTGGGCTTCATGCCAGGCCTGCTTTCCTTCTTCTCTTTTCTTCTTTCTTCTATTCCAGCTCAGTTCCTCTCTATTTCTTTCCATTTATTCTCTCCTTACCTCCTAAGTCAAACTTTCTACCTCCCCAAGAAACAGGAGCTTCCCATAAAAGTTCTATCACATTGCTCACTTTGCTTGCCAATTTTATTTCTCTTCATTAACTTGCGTCTATCTTCTCCTTCAGAATGTAACTTTACTGACTCACAGCCTTCTCATAAAGCCTCACAAATAGGGTACGTCACAGTACAAAAACAAAACCAAAAAAAACCCCAAACCCAAAACTGTTTTAGCTAGCTGAGACTTTGACAAAAACTTGATGTGACACGGGACTTTAGACAATTATTCAGATAGCTGTTCACTCACACTACCGATTAAGCCATGAACTCGCTTTGGAGGCTGATTACTAGCAAATCAAACAACAAAACCAACATTACTTTAATTTGCTTTGTTTATTCCCCTTGCCCACCGAGAGGTGCACAGCAATACCATAAGAATTCTGAATTCTTCCTGTAGGGAATAATAAACAATCCTTCCCCAAATGTGTGATTTGCATTGTTAAATCCAATGTGTTCCCTTGGATTACAATAGTGCTGGCCATAATTTTTGTATGGTTTCCAAAAAACAATAATAATAAACACACCCTCCACCCCCCCAAACACATTTAGGGTTTGCACTCTGTGTTAAGAACTAAGTGCTTCGAATTTCTTGGCATAATGATTTATTAAAAAGAAATAACTGTAAGACATATCCAAGTAAGGGAAAAAAGCCACTGGCTGTTGTACTACAAGAAATCCTACTTCGGCTTGAAATAAACACACATAGCACTTGTAGATGTCAATGAAGACTGTGGATGTAAATCTCAAGTTCATAATGGTCTACAAAAATATTTAAAACCTTCAAATTCTATCCTGAGGCCCTTACCTTATTTCACTTCTTTTAAAACGGAGAACCTGATTCATCAACATTAGGGAAAATGGCAGCAATTTCAGGTAACTAACCTGTAAATCTTAAAGTGGGTTTTATGGATGAGAATATTAATAGTTACAAAGTCAAATACTGCAAGTCTTCCTTGCATGGCCAAGGGGATTTGGTTCAAATCCAACAAGAAGAATCAGGGATGAAAAAAGGTGCGTTTGAAATAATGCACCTATGCGTAACACTGATAGGAATTACTAGGAAAAGCTGTCCAGTTCCGGTTTCCAAACTTCAAGAAGAACGTGGAAACCCTCCAAAATGTACATGAATATGCTGTACGGTTAATACTATTATTAACAGGTAACAAGTTCTGGATTTCAAAGATATGGAGAACTATCCAAATAATCCCCAGCTTTGGGAAGCTGATGACCGAGGGAACAGTCAGCTGTTCAACCTCTCCCTGAGCCCCAGTGCTCCCTCTAGCATTGCTGCAATTCAGGTCATTTCACTAGATTCAACTTCTTATAATTGACAGTGCTTTTGTCTTTTGTTACAATCTTGTCATTCAAATTCCTCCATAAACCTGCTTTTTCCAAATACTCAAAGTTAGTGCAGAGTTATTCACTCCTGCCAGGCCCTTGGCAGATTTCAGTGTGTTTCAGTTAGCCCCTGCAAGAAACGCAGTGCTCTAAATTAAATCCATTCCCAGGGAAGCTTAAATTGTATACGTCTTTTCAGAAAAAAACTTGTTTCTCATTGAAGAGGGTAAGATTTTTGCACTAGTTTTAGTAGAGCAGGATAATACATAATGTTAACATTTTTATATATATTCCAATGTTTGTTTATGTAAGCAGTTTTATGGAATCCATCATGGGATTATGTAGATGGTTACAATTAAGCAATGCAGTGTATAAGTTTTTGTAGGATTAAACCCAGAGATTTGAAGCATATAAAAAGCAAGTTCTGTCTAGAGTCACTATGTGAAAAATTAAGAGCCGAATGCAGGACTAATACCAGCAGTCTGACCCTGTATTTTTTGCAAGCACAAGGACTACAGCCTTACGATCCAAATTTGAGGGGCAAAAAATACAGATCAAAGTTTAAGAATTCAGGAGGCGCAGGAGGACGAATAAGAAATTTTTGCAGTGGCTGCAAATCCTTGAACGTTTCAGGTTCATGGTGCACATTTCTGAAAACAAAAACTCAATAGTTCCCCACTGCTCGCAATGCAAGCAGTGCCTGGTGTTTGCTTCACCGTTCACTGAGTCTGAGAATGACAGGAAGAATGTTGACATTTTGTGCCACACGTACAGGAAGAAACAGATCATCTCCCTCTGAAAGGTGCTTTATTTTATGTGAGAAAAGACAAAACTCTGAGCTCCACATCAAATAAATCATACAATAAGAACATTATTTTTAAAGGGAATGAGTATTTTGCATATTAATATTAAATGACATCTGAGCAGCAAATATAGAAATTATAATATTCAGTATCTCACAGAGAGCTGACACAGGGTAGAGGAGTTCTGGTAACCAAGCTGTCTTAAATCTACAGCCTCAAAAAAAAAGCTTCATCAAAATTTAATATTCATGCAATAGGGACTCTTTCATTGTTATGAAACTGATTAGAGCCAATCATAAAATCCTGGGTGCTTCATTTACTCTCTTCCCCCACCAGTAAAGGGGGGAAAAAAATCAACCCAGTGAAAAAAAAACCTGGCAAACATTTTCCTGGCAACATTTCAGGGGAGCTACTATTTTGCATTTGGTAAAGATGCAGTCCTTACCAGTCGACACACAGACCCTTAGAAGGAAATGGAAGGGACATTAGGAATTCAAATAAGGGGCAAAAGAGACAGAATAAAATTAAAATGTGCACAATTATTTCCTAGCAAACCAGCAACAGCATATAAGCTAGTAGGAAAGGGGGAAGAGAGGACTGATAATTTTTTTGTAAAGATGTGGACAAACGTTTTTTTTTTAAGAAGTCACAGAGCTAAAATAACCATATTGTTAGGCAGTGACTCATGGGAACAAAGACGACAATGCTATCTAGGATCATTATACTGGTGCCTTTTAATCATGATGTTGGTACAGTTTTCCCTCACTCTGACCTAGTTTAACTAGTTTAGAAAGCTTAATAGGCATTGCTTCTTACAGCACTGTTAGGAAGACCTAAATATATACAACAAGTTCTTTTGTGAATGAAAATTACTGATTCATGGCCCGTTACACTTCATGAATCCAGAGAAACAACAGTGAAGTTAACTCACTGAAGTTTCACACAACTGAATCTGAATTTGTCCTCCACTTTCAAAACATTCATGTTGGCAATCTGAGACAGCATCGCCAGGACGGCATGTCCTGGAACAGCCACCCATATCACAGCGCTCTCAGTAACAGCAGGGCACAACCTAGAAGTAAAATGCAGGTATAAATTCTAATTTTAAAAAACCACCAATTCGAGCAGGAAATGTTTTTGTTCTTACAAAAAATATTAATGAGAACAATGCTTTCACAAAAGTTTTTCTATAAAAGTTTTTGTGTTTTAACTGACAGGCTGGAAATCAAGAATTTTCAGTCTTGGGGTTTTCAATGAAAACAAAAAAGTTGCCAGTAACCACCATTTCCAGCAGAAACATCCTTTTGGCAAGAGATGATATCTTTGTTCATTTTCTTATTGAAAAACATTGATCCGTTCCAGTGATTGATGTCAACTATAGGACACAACTCTATTTTCCATGGGATAACTGATGCATTTGCTTTTCGTGTTAACTAGATTAATGCCTGCTATCATCTGCAAGTTTACAGTCTATGAAAATATAGAACCCACTTTTCTGAACCTCCGGCTCTGAAGTCACATATGTTACTTACAGATACTGCTTGAACTTGTGCTCACCATAATTAAGTTGCTCGGTGTATTCCTGTGAGCTATACCAGTCATCGCTCTTTATTTGCAGGGTGAATTTTTCTCCCACTGTAAGCCCAGGCAAATCTATCTGAATCATTAAGGGGCTTTGCTCGGATGCAGCTGTAACAGCCCCACAAGGGAGATTCTGCCCTTCCTCTGCTGCTTAGGCTGGATCTGCTCCACGATCCCACAGAGACCAGCATAACGGACAGTGATGAAAATGAACCATAAAAGGAACTCATGAGGTCAAGTCAGTGCATATATTTGCCCTACTGGAGATTCAACACTGTAGCAGGGAGCTGTAAGCCCTACTCCAGTGATTGGGTTGGGAAAGGCAGCACCTAACATTTGTGTTCTGACTTGACTTAGCTATCTTTCCAGAATTATTGACCAACAAACCTATTTCACGAGATTGCACGCAACCAGGATTTTTTTTTTCCCTCCTATCTGTAACTCTGGCTCCTGAGAGGTATTCTCAATTACACAGAGAAAACAGACTCCTTGATTTCTCCATGTGGCTCAGTCCCAGGCTATTACATGGAAAAATGCGCCAGTTGGGATTTTCAAAAGCATTGGCTTAATCCTCCTCCCACTAAAACCACGGGTAAAAACACCCATGAATCTGCAGTTGCATGAAAAGAGGACAGTGCTAAAGAGTGTCAATAACCTTACTATTGACATACATGTGCATGAACGAATCTTATTAAAGTGCTCTTCTGAATATCAGATAGATTCTATTTTCTCCAACTGAATAAAAATTAAACCACAGCAAAAATTCTTTGTGAAGAGGGCTTTCTTGAGACAAATTAAGGGAAAGGATTTTTAGGTAGCACATTGGAAAAAAAACACAAACTAGAGTAGACCACCAGGCAGCTTGGAAGAGTGAAAGTTTACTTTGTAAAACCAAACTTTGCAACTTTCAGTTTGTTAACATGAGAGTATCCTCTAATTTTATCTACAGCTACCACCTTCTCCAAGTTGCAATTGCCAAAAAAGGTCAAAATAACTTAACGTTACATTCCACCGAGTCACTAAATGGAACAGAAGTCATATTACTGTAATTCATAATTCAGAACTCAAATTTCATAAAACAACATCAGAAATGTCATTTTAACCACACTAATTCCTTCACAGTTAACATGAGTGGGTGTTGGTGCAATCCAAGCTGAAAAAAGCCATCTAATTTCAGCAAGTATACCACAAGCCAACTTGGCAACCCTCCACGTGGATCAGACAAATGTCTGCTCTGTTGAAGCTGAAGGCACAGTGATAATTATCATAGCTGATACTGCATCAGTGGTAATGACAGTGTGGTTTGTAAATATGAACCAAACTAGGATCCTCTCATTCACAAACAGGGATTTGGTATTACTGTGGGAACCTGCCATAAACCTTGCAGATCTGAATGCGGTCCTTGATCCAAACTAGGGCACGTTTCTCTCTAACTGGAAAGTCATTAAATAGCTGCAGCGCACATTTAATTATCACACTTTTTGGTTCAGTGTTGGTAGAAGCTGGACAATGACATTATATGACAATCACACCCACCAGAAGGGAGAAGCCACTGGTATCATCACTCCTACTGGAAATGGAGATGCTGTGACCATTTTTCACTCTGCTAAGTACCTTGCTATTGGGGTCAGGTACCTCACCAGGAAAGAGCCAGGTCTTTCCAGAATAAGTAAGCATGCTCAGTTAAAGTTTCCACGGGCATTTAGCCAGTAAGAAAAACCTTCAGGAATCCTCACAAATTAAGTAACCAAGGAGGATACTCTCTCACTAATTTAATTAGTAGAAGAAATAAAAATGGCTGAAATAAGTATGTATTATTCAGCTCAAAACTGCAGCCACTCAGCAAGTTACGCCAGATGCCTAAGCTTTGACTCCTGCCCTGTCCCTTTAGTGAGAGCCGGGACTAGAAGTGCCCCACAGAGAACAGCAGTTTTGCAGAGGTTTTGGCTCACACAGCCCTTCTGCCACGCCACAAAGCACCAGTTGCGTACAGATAACAAGCTGGCTCTAAAGGACTCGCAGGGTGACCAAGCAGCCCTCCAAACCAATGGGAGGATTGGGCATGCCCTCTCCAAAAAGCCAATGGATGAAAAATAGCTTAAAATTCCTCATCTGTGGGACCCTAGCGTATAAAAGAGGGTTTTCCCCAGAGACAGTTCAGGTTTACTTACGTACCGTGCTTTGCTTTAACTGCACAATGAGAATGCTACTCTACTACTATATTAATTAATATTTGTAAAGCACTTGGAGATTCTTCATGGAAGGTGAGCCTGGCATTTAAGGCAACAATTATTACAAAATTTCCCTTCCAGTTACTAAACAATATCCAGTCATTACGAAGATTCCCTATATATAGACATTGGTTTGAATAAAAATGTTTTTGAAAACCAAGTTCTCCACTGGAAAAAAACAAAATCAATGGAACATTTTCAGTTGCTTCAAAATAATGTAATGTGGAAATGCAACAGCTATTTCCTATGTTTGATTTTCCCCCTCTTTGTTTCATGCTATCTCTCTAAAATACTAACAATCACTTAAAACCATGTGTTTTCACTTTCTCTCCATCTCTTAAGGTCACCACCAGACCATCTTTCTCCATTACAGAAGTCTTGAGCTCTTTCGCTCACCAAGAGGCTTTTGTGGGGGGCAGAGAAGAGCCAAATGAAACTTGACATTTCCTCCAGTGTTTTCTTTGTCCCTGCTGGCCTTGCCAGTGCAGGTTTCATCTCATCTCATACCACGCTCCTCTCCACTTGCTGCAGATGCAGGATTACCTGCAGAATAGCCGACTTTAGAGACGGGATTCAGGCTTCTCTGCTCCATTCTCCCTCAGTTGCTTTTTTGTTAGAGAACAATGGGGGAATAGACAACGAACTCCTAATCGTGAACACTATTAATCTATACAAGCATACAGCCACTGCAACTGAATTGCTGGATGGCTGTCAGCATCCACAATAAGAAAAATAACAAAATACTAGAAATCTTTATTGCTTGTCCTTAGAAGAATCAAATTAAACAGAACTGATTTGTGTATCTGGGGGTACTGGTGGATACCTGCATACGAAAACCAACCATATTTTAAAATAAGGATGAATTTTACATTTATGTCAGATTGTATCAAGCCAATAATCTTCATTATTTTATTATAATGATGGGTTCAGGTCTCTCAGAAGTATTATATCCTGAACTCATGAGTCTCCACTCTGATGACAGTTTTACTACTTTAGTTCATTAGTTGTCTGGCAAGTCAGTTTTCTAAAAATGAAGCAAAAGTGAGAGGAATTTGCTGGAAGACAAACTCCAAACTGGACTGGGTGGTATGCTTTATTCTGTCACTGCTAATGGAGTTGAGCTCTATTACTTATGACAAAACCCTCTGGTATGTAAAATGCTCAGTTTACTACCGTATCATTTTTAGTAATAAAACCGAAAGCGGACCTACTATGCACCCCACCTCACACAGATTGCCAACACCCACAGGGTTCATGCAGGCTCCAAAAGCAGCCAACAACTGCTAAACAAAGCAGTTCTCTCATCCCCTCTCCAGTTCATCTCTGGAGTGGTCTATGCTCAGGCTTGCACCATGTAAAAATAGCTTTAAATTCAAGGTAAATTAACCCACAGAGTTCTGTGCTAGCGTAGCTAAACTCCTTTGGGTAACGCAGGTTACCTTATGAGCACACTGCTAAGAGCCAAAGCCGTGTCTCCTGTTCTGTACTCGCACAAGAATAGGTAAGCCAGCAGATGCATTTTTAAGGCCCACACACACACTTTCTCCCTTACAACCATTACTCCACATTGAAATGCAATCTTGCTTTCATTAGGAAAGAGATAGCTTCTAACTGAAGTTGCTATATCTGAAATGAAAACGTATCTATCATGTGGCAGCCTCATTTTATTTCATTCCCATCACACTGTAGAGCCTACCTTTTCCTCCTCCTCCTTCATCAAATGTAAAAGAGAGTTGTTGTTTGTGTACAGCATGCACATTAGCACAGATAAACTGCTCACTGAGTGTAATGATTAATGATTGAATAGTGCAGTTGTTGCAAAAATAAGTCATGCAGTGAAGAGAGATCTGAAGATTATATCTAACACCAGGGGATGGCTTATTAATCTTACTTCTTGAAGAATTCGTGAGTAAATCATTCTCCTTTATTAATGATATTTCACTTTGCTCCATGAGACATCTTTTATACATCCAGAAGGGCAATTATCTGTTTAGGCCAGGAAACAATATTAGTTACAGACGGTGCTTGAATGTTTGATCTAAGTCACTTAAATAACAGAGGGGAAAAAAGAGTGAAGCACACTCCAAAGACCTACCCAAACAGGACTGCATTTACAGGCGGGTTGTTTTGGTTCCCCTCTATCTGGAAATGACAAATTATGTGTGTTTTCAAGTATCAATTAATGTTGAGCTTGCATACTCAAACGATGATATAACAACTCAAGGAAAATTACATTCCTTTTATGTCTTCAGTGTCTGAAGGAATTCCATTATATGTGAGGTGGTTAAACATGTCTGAAATGGTTTATTAATAGAAAAGTCTTTCAAAGCGAGATCTTAAATTCTTCATCACAATGAGATATTGAAGACAGAAAGTAGAGTCTATAATTAAAAAAAATAAAATCTTTTTCTAGGTTCAAAACTCTCTTTTTTCCTAGCTGTCCATCATCTGCTATCCACCAAAACATTGGAGGACTTAAGGAGAGAACATAGATATCTGTTTAATAGTAGTATTCTAAGAACTATGACAAAAATTTACATAGATCTAAATATAAATCTATAAATCATCCCCAATAGCAGCTTCATTAATTAGTTTTAAAGACCTTGAATATGGAAATTATAAACTTAAATTATATAGAAATTGCATTAGATAATATGGATTGATCACAGAAATGATTTGCAGGTTCACAAAACTTTGACAAGTATCTTACCATAGATTTCAAAATATTACTAAGCTGATTCATAGTTATCCTTTAGATTAATAGATCAATTAAACTGCAGCAGCTTATTGGACAAGTAATTCATTAATGAAAGGCAGCATGATCTAGTGAACAGGAACACGAGGAAACCCAGAAAAGGGGAAATTTCTATATTATTTTTCAAGTATGGATTAAGGCTAAGGGTAATCTCATCCTCTACAGAGATGCACTTGCATGCGTGGGCATTTCACAAAGATGCTGCAGTCTCTGAGAGCTGGTATTTGATATATAGACCCCTGGCTTGCCAAGCGTTTGTGTGGAGATTTGCACTCTCACCAAATGCCTCTGTGTATAACTGGTGCACACAGATGGATTGAATTAGAGCTGCTTAACTGGGTGTCATATTTGTTCTGCTGCTGCCAGAGACATCTTTTCAGCTCAAAGATGTAAAATGGCATTTACAGCAACGGAACCAGAGATCTGCCTTGTAAAGAAATCAAAAGTGAACCCGTGCTAAGGGATCTTTTTGGGTTTTAGAAACATGAAAGTGCCTCCAGACTGTGTTCAGTATCGTTTATTAAACTTTTTTAATTAAAAAATACTAATTTATCATAACTGTAAATTCTGGTAGAAAAAGACTAGTTTAATAAGGTCCCTATATGGAGAGGAGGAAAAAAGCATTCAGAAGTGCAATGGTCACATTTGCAGAATGAACCAGCTCTGGTAACGTGGCAATTTTCTGACAGTAACAGTCCGCCTGACAGTGAGAGTCCGTTTTTATCATTAAAAAATATGCTTTTGCCTGGAATCTGAAGTTGCTTTAAGTTTTTAGTTTTAAGTTGCTTATTGAAACAAAAGAGAAGTCATAAAAGAAACACAACCAATCCAATAAAACTGCTCAAGTATTTTCACTTGTGTACATTGTAGAGATTTCTAATTTTCATTTGGTGAGTACTCTTGTTTTGACCCAAAACCCCAGTGAGAGCCCCAGCCATATTTCAAAGCCAAAAACAAGCAGGTCAAAATATGAGTGCACTTTGCACCTGAGCCTTGGTCTGACCACAATGTATGTTCAGCACCCAGCTTCAGGTCACATGCATTTCATTTGTGTTTAGAGCATGTTCAACAAAAATGACACAAAACCCCTTTCCCCCTAAATATCCAGGGCATTATCAAGATTGTATTTCACTGTTTCATTTCAAATCTGAATTTTATGTTACCTGATAATCACTAGACTCCCAACACGTAAGACATACATGTTGTACACATAGCATCCAAAAATTGGGAAAATGGGGTTTATTAGAAGCAATCCTTTCACATTCCTGAGCCTACAAATATATGTTGAACCTTGTGGGCAGCTAGAAGACAATCCCACTGAAGTTTATAAAATAAAGATTTGGCCTACAATGCAGTTACCTATCACAAAGAAACCAGGCTATTACCTGAACTTGAGCTTTCCCACCACTCAGCCTCACATCACAGCACCAGGTTTAGCACCTGCCCGTTAGCGTAGAAAAGCCTCAACAGAAAAGTCACGATCCAAACCCACATTTCTGAAACAGAAGAATCTGTGCAGGATCTATAATATTGCCCTGGATTTGCTGACAGTAGTTTTAAAGAAGAGAGGTTAAAACTGGGGAAGCATATTTGAAAATAGCATTATATATTTTCATTGGAGCTATCTCCAGTCTCATGCAGGCCTCAGTGACTAGAAAGCAGGGTCTCAAAGTGATTTGAAAAAGAGAATAAACGTTATTAATATTGATTCTTCTCTTCTCTGAGAATTCCCTGCAGTCCTGCTCAGGGAACCAAGGTAGTGAACAGCGGCAAAAATCCAGCTTTTCCAGCATGTGCCTGGGTAATATTCAGAGAAGGAAGCAAATATGTGATCCCTTTAGGGACAAGCATATACCCCATCTGCTGTGTGAACCCATGTCTCATCCTGGTACTCTGGAACATTAGCAGATCTGTTCAGATTCCCAAACCCGACCTGCTTCTGAGAAGAGCGTTTTTCAAATAGGTTACACCAAAATAATAAGCCGTTAGAAAGGAACATCCATTGATAGTGACTCTATCAGCATTTTTCTCTTGTTGGATTTTTTTTTTCCTTAAGTAATTAAAAAGTGTCTCTGGAAAAGCAGTATGTACAGTATGTCATAAAGTCTCTCTGAACTACCTATATTTACCCCTGAAAGTGAATTCTTTATAAGACCTAGGATATCAAAGAAACGAGGGATCAAAGTAGTTTTAATAAGCAACCCAGTGTTTGTAGAACCTGCACTTTCATGTATCATGTTTTGTTCGAGTTCTTAATTTCGGTTCCTCACCACAGAAGGCACTTAAGATAACTATCTATAACCATATTGTCATGTTGAATCCTTTGATTATTTAACATGTACACCTTAGTGAAACAAAAATGCCTTTTTTCCCCATAATATTTGGACTTCATTGTATTTTCTCACATGAAACATAGATTTGATTTGTTTGATAGTTGGAACATATAGTAACGTAATTTTCTTTAGTATTTCTACTTATATATTAATAGAGTTTAATGTAGTACAGTTTTATCTACTCCCATACACTGATGTGATCTATAACACCTTGATCTTTTTTTAAATTTCAAAATAAACACATAACAAAAGATGGTAAAAGCTATAGAAAATAAAGTTAACTGGGCTTGAAAGAGAAACCAGAAGTTCCCCAGTGAACACCAGTATGCTCTTTAACATAGTAAAATCAATTCTCACCCGCTTCTTTTTTTGAAATCAGAGCTCTGCTATGTTTACAAATCGTTTTGTGGTGAAAACAAACTACTTAAAAAAAAACTCAAAACTCCCATCTATATTTGATCTACAATCATAATAAAATTGTCAGTAAAGACTGAGAATTATTACACTCTGGGTTAGAAGCACAGATTGAAAGATTGAAGGAATCGTAAGACCAGACTGTATGCAAAAAGCAATAATGACAAATGGATCTGGTAGCTGTTCCAACTACACATCTGGATATAAAACTTTTTATTTTGCTCTGAAAATTACCATACTGTCAGTTTGGAATATGAATGAGCAACTAGTTTAAAACCTTAACAGAAGTGTACTGAAACGTAAGCGGAGTAGACAAGTCTATTTTTTTATCTGCCCTTTTTTTTTTTTTTTTTTGACATGGTCAGGAAGTAGAAGATTGCTATGCTGTCTCACTATGTCTTGAGAGTTGGTAGCCAGAAATATCTGAAATGCACATGGTACTGCTTTTGTGGTTGCCTTTGAAAAGTCAAGAATATAAAGCCCTACATAGGAAAATCAAGATTTTACAATACGTTGAAGGACAACGTATTATAAATATTGTTCCAAATCATATCATATTCCGAATGAAATAGAAAAGACAGGACATAAACCACCATATTTGTAGTTTGTGTCTACTACTGTTTATATAGTGCACTTCTAAATTTTCCTCTAATGCCAGATAGAAACAAAATATTACTAGATGATGGAATTGTATATTTGACCAAGAAAGAAAACCTCCAAATCTATATATGTTCATGAGCTGAAACTTTTTTATGTTACGTCTTTGTCAGTAAATTTCACAGAGTAAACCATGTTTTTAAAGAGATTATGTATGGACACTTTGCGTCTTATTTGGGACTAGTATCCTGTGGCAAGCGTAGCAATTACTTATTTGAAAAAGCAATGTTAGGCCACTTGGTGTAGTTTGAGATGTCTGTCTGCAATGTGCAGAACAAAACAAAGAAACACACTATCATCTGTTTAGCCAAATCTATGGCATATCTATATGAAGAATTCTGCCAGGTCTTTGTAAGACTTCCAGTAGGATCCACAGACCTAGAGAGAGGAGATTGTTCTATAGAAGAAGATATACAAGATTAATTCTGACCCTGATGGGAAGTAAAAGCTTGTGTATAAATACCTAGATGACAGTTTCAAGGATCCCTTACAACAGTCTCTCATACAAGCTAACAAGGACATTTCCTTGGCTTTCACCAGTATGACTCCAGCAATCTTGTTTTCACTCAGCAAAGAGCACTGGAATGGCTTTCTACTCATTTCCAGCACCAATGCCTTCCTTGAGCCTTCTTGAATACCATGAAAAACAAGGAACCTCAAGCCCAGCACCACAGTAAGCACAGCAGCATTAACAGCAAGATATCCCAAGAAAACATTGTTAATAGAAATAAAAATAGGATATTTGGCATCATATAAAAATAAGATGTCATCTCACACTTAGCTTGTAACAGCAGTTTTCTCTGCAGTTCTGCAAGTTTCTGTTTGATCACATCTAGTGCTCACCTGACTCAGATCCCAAACTGTGGATCTTCCTAAATACAATGCGATCAAGTCTAGCAGAGCCTTCAAAGTGAAACAACAGCTTTTACTGGAACGACAATCAGTGCTAATCAACAGGACCAGCCTCAGACTACCTTTCCGTAATTCAGATGACATAAATGTCGCGGACCCAAGTCTTCAGCTATGGCTCCCTGAAATTCCAGGGTGCTACACAGGAGTGAGGGTGATGTACGAGAGAGGGGAACTGGGCAAAACAGCTTCCTTGGCTTCTGAGTTTACGAAATAACTTCAGGGAAAAGTTCCGAAAGAGGATTTTAATTCCCTGACAATCCAGGCAAGAGATTTCCCTGTGTTTCTTATCTTCTAGACCAGACCTAAATCAGGCTGTCATGTAATCAATGGACTATGATAGGCTGATTATCATGTAGGATAAGTGATATCTATTAGAAAAAATTGATCCTGACATAACTCAGAAAAGGCAGCAGCTTAAAGCTAGAGGCCATAGGCCCTGGACTGGCCTTTGTACATATTTAATGGCTGTCATTTTCCTGGAGGTGCCTGAAAACAGCAAAACTCTCAGGGTAAATCTATATTGATTGAATAATCCTTGTCATCTGTTAGGACTAACAAAGCTGTCACAGTACAGCCACAAGCAAACAGATTTTATTTGATAACTTTCTTTCCATTTCACCATCGAAGCAGAAGCGCTAGAGTTTCAAGGGAGCCCCTTCATGTTTGGTCTGTTTTCACTCAGGTAATTCCCCAGTGGAGGCCCTTGTTTTCAGTGGCTGATTAACTGCCACGTACTTAATTAAACCTGCAGCATCAGAATTGCAGTTTATGAAGGAATCAGAAGCCGGCTGCCAGCGAACCCCTGATTCTGCAGGGCTTGTGCTATATTAGGAGCAGAGCCTGAATGATTATGGCTGGGAGCTTGATAAAGATTGTAGGGGTGGGTGTGCTTGAGGCTGTCCCTTGTGAGAGCATCTCCTTTTATGAATACAGAAAAATTCATCAAACAGAAATCATTAAATGGAGCAGATGGGGTTTTCTGTGTGGCTGAGGCATAAAGAGCCTGGAGATGATAAGCATTACACAGGGTGGACGGGCAGATCAAAATGACAGCCCCATGAAGGTGGACGGCACAGGACCCTTCACTATTGTTGTCCTCTCCACGCACAACTCGCTTTTGTAGGGTTCAGAAACAGGGCTCCCCACAGTCACGCTCCCCTGCAATCTCCTCCGAACCTCGCCTGCTTCCCGTCTGCATTTGCCTTCTGAAACCCTAGTAAAATGACTGGAAAAATCAGTGTTGGGAAGAAGGAAAACTCCCCAGCCCCTTAATTCCCTCATTCCATACTCTAATAGTATTTAATACATGACAATCGTTTTTATTTTCACTGAATATTTTTTAAATAGGTCTAACTTTTATTCTATTTCTGTTTTTAAAACCTAGAAATTACTTTGCTTCCCATGAGATTCAGGTATCAGCACCTCGACACAGAACTGTATATGGACAGATTTGAGCTGTATTTTATTTGGCAAGGTGGATAGTCAACCCTTCTTGAAATGTAAGCACAAATCCAGGCATCTGAGTGTCCCCAGACAGGGTGGTCACGAGGGATGTGCAATCATTCGTGGGCCTTGTCCTGCCTCTGAGAGCAAATTTCACCCACAGAGATTTCAGGAATGCTTTCTCTTATTTCAATAGAAAATTCTGCCTCCTAAGCCTTCAGATAGCACCTTGATGCAAAAGTGCATTTGCAGTTGCATCATCTGCTTTTTTACCTGTCATTTAAGGGAGTGTATTTCCACCCTCCCCTCAAAGTCCATGGAAAGAAAATGATTTAACAAGGAACATAAAGTGGTAGATTTGGAGTGCCAGAATGATGACAGGCAAAGGTAATTTTTTTGTTTCAGTGGGAGGGTGAAATGTTGATTATTTTAACCTTACCTGCAAGGAGCAGAAGTTTCAATTTTGCTTCATCTTCACCTACCAGATCTTTTTTTAAATTCAAAAGGCTAGTAATTTTGTTTTATATTTCATCTTTATAGGCAGCCATAAAATCTATCAGTCTTAATGATCCTATTAATTGCCTCTGATTTTTAGCACCATTTTCACTGATTTCTTTTCAGGAGTATACATATGGTCTTTCAGTGCAATCATCTTACAAACATTATTTATAGAAAGCTGACCCATCACTGAAATACTGCCACTCAGGAATCTGGGAAGTTAGCTTGACAATTATCAACATTTCCAAAAAGAAAAGAAAAGTAAAACAAATGAAAATCAGGGTTAAAAGGTAAAGTAATACAAAGTAAATAGCCCCATAGAAATGTTCCGCAGAAACAAGGTCTGTAGGTCCTGCATGCTCTTAAAAACACCAGGGTTGTTTTAATGATTGAAAACCATCCAGAAGGACTTTGAATTTTTTTTTTTTTTTTTTTTAATAATTCCCTCATCTAAGAAGGCAGTAACTCACAATACAGCATTCCCTGCTGTTGAAACCTGGGACAGTGTCTCAACAGAGCTTTTCCACAGGATGAGTTACAAAGCAACAAAACGAGGTTTTAGATGAGCCAGAAAAGTGCTCATGATGCCACTGCATTAACTGATCAGATTAACTGATCATAGGTTAGTACAAATTGGGAGTAACTCCTTTGATCTCAATTAATATAAATGATGGGGGAATCCTGCTGCTGCTGTACCCATGTTCCTGTATGTCAGCATCCCATATTAACCAACCTCCTCCTTGGGTCCCTGCATTGACAGCTCTCCATATACCCCAAACTGCACAATCTTCACTTGCAGTTTATTAGGCTTCTAAATATTAATTATCAGAAAAGAAAAAAAAATGAAAAAGAAAAAAAAAATCACACACTCTACTCTGGGATCTTGTTCTTCACACGTACTAGGGGTAGCAGACAGCACCTACCCATGTTTTACAGCCCGTTTACTCAAGAAGCCTTTCATGGGGAGATTTTCAGACAACCAAAGTAGCAGAGCTTGGTTCTCTCCTAAGGAAAAAAATAAGCTTGATATGCTTGGGCATTAACTCTGTGTGGATCTCATTTGAACCACCTTTAGATCAAAGCACAGGTTTTTCCTGGTTATGCTTAAAAAAACCCACTTACTTTCTGGTTTCAAAAGGAAAAGATCTGCTGACTTAGACATCAATAGCTAGCTTAAAACTCAGTGAATAGCACTATTAACTTTTTATTTTTTATTGGGCCACTTGTTCCACTCCCACATCCAAATGCTTGGAGCTCTTTGTAAGCAGCCAGAATGGAGGAAATGCAGCAAACCCCCTACACGTCTCAGAAACACCATCTCATTAGACATTGCTGCTGTGCAAAATGACTTCACGTGCCCTTGTTCGTTCAGTTAGATCACAGTGCCAAATTTTTTAGATTCTCAACTGGAAAAAGGGAATGGTCCTACCACAGTAAATGCTGCCTCTCTCCCCTCTCTTAGTTTCTCCAGTCTACTGATGGAGTGTTAATGTAACATACCTGCCAGGAGGATTAAGCCTAGATTGCATACAATCTGTTTTATGATACTAACGTGAGATATAGCGAGATAGGCAAAAGAAAACAACAATTACCTGACACATCAGTTTTTCTAACACAGAGAATTGTTTACATTCCTCTTAAATTAAAAAAAAGAAAAAGGAAAAAAGTAGAAAAATATTCTTCCTTTTTTAACTAATGCAGCCCCAATCTCTTTCTGAGCTTTCAAACTATGTACTTTTTTTGTAAATATGCCAAAGTCAAGGCCTGTACAGCATGTGATCTATAATAAACTTCAAAAGAACACCTTTGACATTTTAGATAACTTGCAAATGATGATGCAGAAAGATCTTTTGCCACTACAAAGAAAGAACAAAAGAACCAACATGAAAGAGAAATCAATAAACATATGGCAATTAATAAAACATTTTCTATGAATACCCTACAAAGAGTTTTACAACAGTATAAAAATCCAACAGTTGTTTCAATGTGGATTTAAAAAGTATCAGCTGTTATATTAAGATATTCTTTTTAAGCAACAAAATGTACGTAAAATAACGGATATGGATTTTGTTGTAAATCCATCAGTTGCAGCGTTATGGATCAACTGGGAATTTTTTTTAAGGTGACCCAACAAATTCTGTAATGAAACCATCCATTTTTCAGAGTATAAAAACAATAGTTAGAATCAGGAGCATTTGTTTGTTGACGTATGGTTCAACTCAGCAAGTTCGGCCAGTTTTAGTGGCTTTAAAAAAAAAAATAAAATCATGTCTTGATTTTTTTAAAACACATCTATTGATTTTTTTTTATAAGTAACATTACCCTAACCATTAAGATGGACATTACAATACCTTCATTGTAACCTAGAAGCAATAGTTTATCATCATCATAAAGACATATATATTTGCACATTGTTAACCTACCTTCTCCCTTTTCAGCAGTGAACAGTTCCAGTTCCATAAATATTGTCAATAAACCTTGTAAATTCTGAGCAATCCACGAGATAGCTTATATTGTCACGTGCTTCCCACACTTTATTAAACACCTTGATGGCCTCCTCAGCCTGTCTACTCTGGTCTCCATAAAGACACCCGCATCTATTCTGGTGTTTTGTTTGCATTCAAATATTCTAATTCTACATTGAGGCAATGAAGTCTAAAGACATGTTTAGAATATCGGCATTACAACAAGATACTTTATCTTTTCATATGTTGCAAGGTCCAGTTTGTCTACATTTGTTGGAAAAGATCAAAAATTCAGGAAAACTGCTGCTGGGTTTGGCCTGCCTTGCTTCCAGACAGGAGAGTGAGAAGCTCATTTCTGAGCCAAGCAGACAATTCATTTCATTGTCACCTATGCAAAACTTGTGGCTGGGAGAGCCCAGAGAAATTTGATTTCATGACATGGTTTTTAAAGGGGCCTTCTACCAACACTAGAAAATAAATCCATGAAATGGCAAAAGAATGTGAATGCAGAAAATTCTCAGTGCCATAAAGGAAAGGCTCTGTATTTCTTTCATATAGTCTCTATATTCTGTGTGTGCAGGGCTGGGGGAGAGTTCGCATTATTATTCATTATGGTTTAATTGATTTCCCTCATTGTCTGTTATGCAAAGATCACAGAGTACAGGAGATGGGTGGCCAAATTTAACATTTTTATCAAGACCATTGTAGATCATGTTTATATTTTCAGAACAGCACAAAGCAGCTATTTTGAGGATGTGAGCAGAAGTAAAAAGCCAGAAGGAGCCAGGTTACTGTAGCTCAATTAAACCTGCTTAAAGTTTGTCCAGCCCCTGTATTAAGCTGAAGAGAAACTATTTTTCATAACTCATGTTTTGAAACCTTCTCCTGAGTGAGAACTTACAGGTGTTCAATTTAACCTTCCATGAAATAATGCATTTACCTCATTTCAGATTTGTCAAGTGAGTCTTAGAGCACATTTTGCTTTCCACAACTCTGTTATCTTTGTTCTCTGAGCACCGATAACTGGGGGGAGCCCAGCCCAACAGCAACACGCACTGTCAGCCCAAAACTTGGTGTTAAATCCTCATCACAACGACCCAGGCAGGACGAACAGTGGCCCAAAGAACTTCTGGAAAACTGACAAACTAATCATGCATATAATTGCTTCTTGACTCTTGCTCCTGCTGTAGCAGGACTTAATAATAACCTCAAAGGTTAGTGTTGGAACACACACATCATTTAAATGACTCCAGGATGACAGACTGCAATAACATTATTAATTCTTGCAGGCCTGCTCCCCAGCGCTTCCAAAAGATTCAAAAGAAAATGGCTTAAAAGCCAGTAAGAGGAAGCGTGTGTCAGGTTAGTTTTGCTAATTAGAACTTGGGGCTCATTGTAACAAACTTGTTTGATAGTTCCTTGAAGGCAGATGATTCAAATAAATATGTAAGCCAGTTTCTATAACTGCTTTCACGTCACATTACTTAGCAGTTCTCTCAAACAGGAGTCATGAATAGAAAGCATCTATATTTTGGTTAATTTTGATAATTAAAGACAAATTGAGAATTAAAGACAATGGATTCAAAAAGACTATTCCTCTGTATACTGTTTGAAAAAGGAACTGGCACCTAGCACCACATTATGTGTCTAGTCCAAAGCACTGAAGTCAACGGGAAGTGTCTTTCAACAAGGCAGTGTTTTGGATAAAGCCATGCAAGAAAATTATTTGAATGGAAAATGCTTCAGATCTCTAGAATGATTCAGTGCTCACAAAACCAACCACACTTATTAACTATAGACCACCAGATAAACTGTTTCATTAGTCTCAACTGCAAGAGATTATCTGGCAACCCCCCTGCCAACAGGACTCTTTCAGGTTCGTTATTGTAAAATATTTCCTATTTTCAAAAAGCTCAATATTATATACTTCAGTGTTGCTAGACACTTTGCTTTTCATATCAGAAATTCAGTTTTAACAGCTTACGTACAAAAGTGGACAACTTTAAAAAATAATAAATGCAAAAAAAAAAAGTTTTTGAGAAGACAAAATTACTATTGAAGTTGAGTAAAATGCAGTGAATGATATGATCCCACAGGTAAACGAGGGAAGAAAGCATATTTAACAAATGTTAAAATAGCTGACACTTTGAAATAAAAATTTGACAGTTCCAAGGTAACTTGTTCTCATTTAAGCATAGATCTAAATTAAAAGGAAAGATTAAACAAGAGCTACGTTACTCCCCAAAAGAAGCAAAATATTTTGCTTTGAATCAACCCAAATGCCTGGCTTGATCTTAAACAATATTTTTAATTTTAAAAAGAATCCTTCAGTAACCACTGCAAGTTGTGGGAGCACGTGGGTATGTGGCCAGGCTCAGGCAGCTCTGTGTGCAGCCTGCTTGCTACAGAGGCACAAGGGTCTTTGCTTTGAAGAAAGCAGCATTAGAGGTGTTAGCAGAGCAAAGTACCTGTGCTTCCCAAGAAGAACACATATGCCTTTTTTTGCCAAAAGAAAATAATATTGTTTCCAAAGCAGTAAAAACTGGACACTCTTAGCTGTCAGAGATTTATTCTATTTTCCCCTTTTATTTTATTTATTCTACACTCCTCCTATGTTGTAGTTCAGATCTTTCGACTTTATTTATAGCTACCAGATTAAGCTGGAGAAGTTATCATAATTATCCAATTCCCTTCTCTTTGCAGTGAAGCAGGTAGCCATGTTGCAGGAAAGTTTTACATGGATGCATGAGCAATACATATGTATATGTATAAAATCATCAAAGAATACTTGACTTGATTTACCAACAGAATCTAACCACAGATTTTGGCTAAGTTAGCACTTTACAAACCTGTGATTTATTAAGTTGCATAGATTTTGAGAGTATACTATGGCAAACACTGGACTTCGGGGATTACAAGGGATCTCTTGTGTTTTGTGCTTTACGAGGGTGGTGGGACCTCTGCCAACCCTTTCAATACCATGGCCACGCACACAGCTTGAATGGCCTTTGCCCTTAGGATGGTCAGAAGCAAACCTCATTTCCAAAAACCAAAGGGGAAAAATATTGTGTTCACCCCAATAGTTTCTAACTGTATTCATCCAACCAGTTCTTAGTATTTCAAACATGCTCAAGAGTACTGGTATTCAGAAAAAGTAGCTAATACTATAACTTTTTTCCCTTCTAGAAAGGCATCGAGTTGTTAAGAGCAAATTAATTTTCAGTACGAAATTCAGTTTAAGCAAATTATTAAGCATAAAGCAGTCCTTCTTCTTTGCTTTTCAAGGCATGTATTAACTTCTTTTCTGAATTAAACATCAATAAAAAGGCATGTCATTAGTGTTTATTCTGAATGGTATTTTTTTAATATAATTTCATCGACTTTCAAGTAAGTCCAAATTCTAATATGATTTCCATCCCTCTGTCATGTTAATTTCTCCAGTGCAGTCCACCTAAGCCATTATATAACAGTATTATAAATAATCTTCTAATATCCACTTCACAACTCTTTAATTGATAGTACTCACCAGAGCACATTATGCAGGTGTTCACTTTTTTTTTTTTTTTGAAGGATAAAATGAAACATTTTAAAACAAGTTTCATCTTTTCTTTATCAGGCAGTTCCTCGTTCAGTGTAATCAATGCTTACATTGCTGGTACCTTCTCTGCATAATGCCCCAAAGACAGAAGATATCTACTGGCAACATTCAATTAAACCAGGAGGCAAGCGAAGCAACAGCAATATATACTCCTAAACAAAGGTGCATATGTGTAGCAAAGAGACCTGATGCTGTAACGAAAACCTTTTAAAAAAAATTTTAAGTATAAAATTTCTTTGGTCAAGTTCTTTCGGTGTATTGTTTAATGAAAAAAAGCAACAGTTAAACCAATCTTCTGCTGCCAAAATCTTAATACTACATACACTATATTCTAGAGGATGTGTTTTTAACCTGCCTTAACGTTGAACATAGACCCAAATTACCCTTGTCTGATTTGCACAAGCCTGACCTATACATCAATATCACTGGCACATCTAAATGGAAGGCCCTATTAGGAACTAATTTTTTCTTTGACTTCTGCAAAAGAAAAGGAGCATCTTTCTCTCCCAAGTACTGCAGAGGAAAAAAGCCCCAGTTATTGCCAAATTCTATGTAAATTTTCCAAGTCTAGATTCTGATTCTTGGCAAACCTAATTAAGCAACCGAAAGCAAATTTGAGACTTCCTGCTGCCGTGGCAGGCTCTGAATAAAAAGCTGGTAAGTACAGGCTGTATTTATGCTGCCTCATGTACAGAAACTTGATTAACTTCAGTTGCTACTAAAGTTGTCAGTTGTCCACCTGAAATATTTAGATAATACTAGTGCACTATATCCTCTGGTTAATCCTACACTTTCCATTGACCATCTGTTGTTCAGGAATCTATAAGTGAAATTTCAGTACAAACCCTACAAGCTCATTTGTAATACCTGAACACATACATTGAACGTGTAACGAAGCAGCTATGTGATGCATAACTTCCTGGCTCCTGGCAATCAGACACCAGTGAAATACCTGCTTAGCTCTCGCATACCAGAGTGAATTTTCTGTTGCTCCACAGATGCATCAGGACCCTTCAGCCAGAAGCAATGTGTCCTGCACTGGTTAAAATACCTAAGAGAAGTTGCCAGCTCTGTAGCTACTAATACTTCAGGTCTCCCTTCATCTCAGTCACTGAAGTTTCTCATTCCAACTCACCCCTCTCCTACAGGCTACAGAAAGCACTAGAGTAACACCTTCTCACAGCTGGCTATATCAGCCATTTACATTTTTAGTTGCTTTTATTTGCTGTTTCAGATTCATTCTTATCATGTTGAAGCCTCTTGTCTGCACCTTCGAAGCTCTGATGCATATCACTTTTCCCCTGTACTATCACTAATGATTTGCATCCCTCCCAAAACTCTTTTGAATTACAACACTTCATACCTTGTTCCCTAGTCTTATTATACCCCTGTGACTTTTACCTCTGTGAAAATCAACTCACAGCTGGCTTGGTAACCCTCTAGCTCAGGGAAAATCACACACTGGCACAAGAGGACACTTGGTTCCTAAGTGAAGGCAGCTGGGAGTGAGATGAGGTGGTTCAGAGCTGACTACTGAGGAAAGCTGGGGGAGCTATGGGTCTGGAAGGCAAGGAGCAAGGTTTGGATGCAGCCTTTGCCAGGGCATGGGCAGGTCGATATTGATTTGCCTGGAGTGCAGGAAATCAGGAGACTGGGGAGACTGACCTGAACAATTCTACATATTTCAGATGAAAGGACCGACTGTGGGCTGGGAATAAACAGGCATGAGGGGACTGACTCTGGAGGAGGTGTGGGGAGGGAGGCCCCACCTTCATACCGCGGGCCAGACTTCCCGTCCTCGGGAGCTGGCGTGTGCTGCTTCTCATCTGCGCTTGCAGTTTGCGGCAGCTACACTAGTAAAGCAACTCTGTTCCTTATCAGGCCACACATTTATGGGAAACTCTCACAGGCCCAGATGCTGGAAGAGCTGGTGCTCGGCAAACTCAGAGCATTTGCTTTCAGTTACTGGAATATGCACGTTTCCAACCAGTCAGTGGGACTCCAGTGCACTCATACAGGGGCCTTCAGTAGGATTAGTTATGTCTTCCCTTGAGTTAGGTCCTCCTCCCTTTTTCTCTTTCTCGCACCCTCATATTACAGAAATAAAGCTTTCAGTAATATGCAAACAGATTGAAAGATGAGGCACACTAACTTCGCCACTGCTCCTAAATGTAATAACACAAACTCAGTCACGGGAAAGGTTCCCACAAGTAAGATTGTTCACAGACTTGGTCTTCAAGAAGCAAAGAATGAAGGACAGGTGGTTTTCTATAGCTTCAGACAGCAGTATGTTTCCATCTTCATGAAACCATATCATTCATCATAAAGAAGGCATCACTACTGTCTATACATATAAATCCAATCTTAAGAGAGTGAGTTTTAAACAAAGATCATCTTTTAAACCATGCAGATCTGGTGGGGAAAAGCCCTTTTAAACCATTTATCTGTCTAGGAACATGGAATGGATCAGATACCAGAGTCATGTCATCAATACAGCCCCCCAAGAGTGTTATGCACTGGCCTCAGTGGGTGTCAGCAGGATTTGGCCATACAGATTTTCTTGTGCTATATCGGCACATCAGTCTAGTAAGCCTGAAATTCTGCTGGGGAAAAAAAAAAAAAACTTCAAAGGAAAATGAGTGTTTTGATTGATTTTGTTTCCTCTGTAAGTCACAGACATTAGCTATGTTCAAATAACCTAAATGTTATAAACCAGTAATAAAAACCCACTGTCCAGAATGGAGAATTCTGCTTTTCTTTCTTGTCTTTATATTGAAGATCAGCTTTAACTTTTTTCCTCACATTTCAGCTAAGTCAGATGCTTAAAATTATCAAAACATAAGATTCTCTCCATTTTAATAAGCAGATTTCAGCTTTTAGCTTGCTGTTCTGATTAAAATAAGGTCTTACAAAGTTTTAACTCATTAAATTAATGATAAATACTTGAGATCTTGACACTTCTATGACAATTATTTTCCGAGATCCATTTCCCC
>VYXH01010972.1:1347-210912 GCA_013397275.1 Burhinus bistriatus | reverse complement strand
ATTCCCCTGCACCCATCTCCCCCCCCCCCCCCTTAATTGCTAACATACTAATGTTGCAAAATGATATTTCACGGGCACATTACTTCTGAAGTTACTTATTAATGCCAGGATTTTCCCGTAGCACTAAACCTAGGTTGCAGTTGTCTCCTTCTTCTTAGTTCTGGCATGACTTTGACCGGTTGAATCCCCAAATATGTATCAGTAATCAAAAGGTATATTTCAGTACAGGAGAACCTGTTTGGAAGAATTCTTCTCATTTCTTCTCTGCTTGTTTTATCTTTGCTTGAGATGTGAATAATTCATAGGCCTCTGTCTGCTTTACAGTCAAACGCATTCTGTCCACCCAAGACTGTTCGACTTTGTGATTTATTATTTAATAATTTGCAGGGCTGCGCTGTTGTAAGGTGAGCATTGTGACTGCTTGCAGAACTGTTACAATCTGGTCTAGTTAGCTGTCCTTTCTTTCCCTCTCTCCAAACAGCAGCAGTTATTGATTTTTTTTACAAACCTCTGCCATGTAATCCCACAGCTGCTGATCTCAAAGCTGTTACTATAAAGTAAAAGTTGGCCCTTCTTCTTGAAAACAAGAAGTCATGTTTTGATTCACTTTTTCTTTCTTTCTTTTTTTTTTTTTTTTTTTTTTTTTTTTTTATCAATTGTTTCTTTTTTCTCCTTCTTTTGTGCCTTAGTCAATGACAATATCCAGGAAGTGCCACTGGCTTCTCTTAAGGATAAAAATGAAAAATGAAAACCTTTGGGGGAAATACATGCTGATCCTTTCATTACACCTGCAAAAAATGCCTGTCTGAAACTTTCCAACCTTTGAAACTTTTCCAATGGAAGTTGAGCTATTTCATCTATTATCTTGGCAACAATTACACATAGTGTTGTCTCCCAATAATATGGTATTTGTGTTTAAATCCCACTGCAAGTTATCAGTCACACATAATAGTGAAAAGAACTACCCCAAAAAACACAGTGACTCCTAATTCTTAAAGATTTACTATGTTGCCAAGCACAGTGATACTAATCAGTGTGCAATTAGGGCCTGATCGATTGGCTTCAACTGACTTTGGATCAGGACTGTAGCAGGCACCGAAGGCACAGGCACAGCAATTGCAGCCCCTAGTGAATTAACTTCTGTACAGGCTATTTTCTACCTGTCAATTAATTATAGGATTTGCAACCTTTGAAGACTAAAGACATTGTAGGATAAAACCTAAATTATTTCTCTTTTGTTACTATGAACCTTCAGTAAAACATCTGTGGAAATACTCTCCTACTGTTCTCTTCCTCTCTAGTCCATGCCTTAATCACACAGTTGCACTAAAGCATTTAAGTTTATGCCTAAACTGGGAGATAAACCTTTCTGGGCCAAGGTGTGCACTTCAGTAACATTCTGACTTCATTTCAGCATAAGACTTAGCATAAACAAGCTTGTGGACTCACCCTACATTGGGAGGGAAACCTAGTCCCTTGGGCAAGACTGGAGCTGGTCATTCTCTGGCTACACGCCCCGAGACTTGTATGGAGGACTCAGGACCAGGATTCCTAGATATTTCTGGGAGGTATTTGAAAGTAGGTTTAACTGTAACTCAAGATGCATACAGAATTACCTCAAATGGAATCTATTTCTTATCCCTAACTACAGCGCTTTGTTTTACCACTTTACCACCTCGCACTCTTTAGTTTCTATTGTGGTTATAATGGCCTATCTTTAGTAATAACTTAGAATCATAGAATCACCTAGGTTGGAAGGGACCTTTAATATCATCGAGTCCAACCATCAGCCTAACACTGCCAAACCCACCACTAAACCATGTCCCTCAGCACCACCTCTACCCCTCTTTTAAATACCTCCAGGGATGGCGATTCCACCACTTCCCTAGGCAGCCTGTTCCAATGTTTGATAACCCTTTCAGTGAAGGATTTTTTCCTAATATCCAATCTAAACCTCCCCTGGCACAACTTGAGGCCATTTCCTCTCGTCCTATCGCTTCTTACTTGGCAGAAGAGACCAACCCCCACCTCTCTACAACCTCCTCTCAGGTAGTTGTAGAGAGTTATCTCTGGTAGAAAGATTTTTGTACAAACCTAGAGTCTTGTAAAACTTTCTGCAAATAGATAGATTTGACTCAGCCATATACCTTAAATCACATAATTCAAGAGATGCTCATTAATACATAATTAGTTTGACTAGATACTGTAAGACATGCCACAGTTGTTGCATGTGTATCTTGGTTGGCCATGAATGGAAAGGCCTGAAAATAAACTCCAACCTATAGAGAGTTACTGTAACAAGCAGAGATCATCCCCACAGTAGAGGCTGGGTTGCTGCCTTGTGTGCTAGCTGAAGTTTCTGAATTACTTGTACCATCAGCTCTGGAGGCATACTGGAGGAAGAAAATACACATCTCTGCAAAGAGAGCCTCAGCTGAGAGGGATAATTTATTTCCCTTTTCTACTTATTTCTGTCTTCCATTATTTATTCAAGCCAGGGAGTGAAAACAGTAGGATTTTGGCAATGCCTAATGTTTTACATTAATAGTATTGGAAAATCTTTATGATAGCAGATACTCACATTGCTAGAATACTTGCACTCTGCATATTGCTACTCTACTAGATTTTTCTTTAAAAAAAATAGACAGTGAAACAAAATAGTGCAATAATACAGCAAACCTTTCAGCTAGCGATGAGGTGGGTAATTTGATTGTATTCCAAAGTAAAGCCCTAAAAGGTGCACCTTCTTCCCTTGAATACAAAACCCGCACACACTTAATAGTTTTTTCTCTGGCATTTGAGAAACCTGACAGATT
Source organism: Burhinus bistriatus (assembly GCA_013397275.1). Classification (NCBI taxonomy): domain Eukaryota; kingdom Metazoa; phylum Chordata; class Aves; order Charadriiformes; family Burhinidae; genus Burhinus; species Burhinus bistriatus. The sequence continues at coordinate 208,096 of VYXH01010972.1, read as the reverse complement.
TACCTACTTAAACTACACATTGTCTTCCACTCTCTCCCACCACCCCTCAGTTTCAGCTCACAGGCTTGATTTTACACCTGGGAAAACCACTACTCAGAAGCTCTTCCTTTAGACCTCCTAGTTTGAAAGGTCTAATAACCCAGATAAAGAAGAGTACTTAAACTTGCATAATACCTTTAATGACTCCCTAGGGGAAGCTACTGCACAATTTATTTAACTCTTTGTATATAGACTTTCATCCTGGGTGCTTATATGTTAATGACCTCTAATGTGCAAGCCATTAGCACCTTTCACCATAATCTCCTCCCAATGTCCATTTAGATTACAGTAATGGCCACTAGTAATGTAAGTAACGGCTACGAGCAATGATATCATCATAATGACTTCACTTCACGAGTCTCCTGATATATGGTAATCACATACCCTTGCACATAGTCCCCTAACACATGGAACTCGTGCACCTTGTCCAGATACTCCAATTCCCATCTTTTATACATATGGACCTTCACTTTGATGTGGCTACCTCCACAGACATAATCTTATAGTCAAAAAATGAAACAGTTTAGCCTGTATTTCCAGGCCTAAAGCAGAAGTAACCAAATTAAAAATTTAAGCACCTGTTTTTTCAGATAGGAAAGACAAAACTATGAAGGTTAGGGATAATTTTGATGGCAAAATAACATTACTGAAACAAGGAATTTTTGAAGAAGAATCAGACCCTTAGACTTGAGTAGTGGGACAATGACATTAACAGTTAGCTTCCTTCTGTATAAAAAAGTATGCAAGTATACTGCAGACAAAGTGCTGCTCACACTGCACAAATAATCTCGCTGATTAAGATAGGTAAGAATCGTCAATTATGTACTTTTTCAATTACCTTGGTCCATAGATCTATATTGTACATTAACGATTTCCCTGCTAATAAGCCCTTTTTCAGCTGAAGAGCTAGCTCACTGATTTTCAGTATCATGCATTTCCCCACCTCTTGTTCTACACACAGCTTAACTTTGGAAAATTCCAAGCACAGTTTGAAGTGAGCTTTGCAGGGCTTTTTTTCCCTTCACAGTGTAAGGGGGAAATAGTCAACTCTAACACTACCAACTGCAATACCCTTTTGCAGAAATGGGGACAGAGCCAATCACACAAAAAATTCAAGCATATGCCTTCATGTAACAATATTGTTTGTTGTATTTACTGCAGAGGAGCAGGTGTGTACTTTATGAGATGCTGAGCGGTCTGAAGGCTGAAGGTCTTCAGCATTCAGTATGTCACAAGATGACACCTCTAAAAAAAGGCCAATTCTGACAGTTTCACTCCCAGCATAATTTCACTTTATTACATGAGAGCAATATGTAGATTGCTGGTTGAATATACAGGAAAGAGATATCTTAGGTTATCAGGCAACTCCGAAACTTCATCAATCTACACAGACAGTTTAAAATGAACTGAGCTACTGATGGGGGGGCTTTCCCTCCTTTCTCTCCCATTTATAAGGTCTAAATGAGTTCATATATCAGAAACTTCTCTTCATCGTTAGGTCTGGCAGGTAAATCCCAGCCCTTGGTACAATAGCTGCTAGCACGCTAGTAATCGCCGAGAGCTGGATGAATAATTAATAATAGAAATAAATGACTGATTATTAAACAAGTAAATGTTTTCTTCTGTAACTGATAATGCAAACAGTTTCCAGGTTATATTCTGCTTTCCAGTGAAGACTTCCAAACGTTACTTTCAATATAGACAAAAGCACCTCAGATAGTTCTTTCATACAGAATGGTAAATTATGTTATTGCTTTTGTACACTATTCCCAATGCTTATTGCATATTCACTTGTATACATCTAGTGCAACATTATTATCTTGTTTTGATTTTCTTTCTTCCCCCACCCATATCCCCCTAACCTCCTGTCAACAGTTGGGGAAGCTGCTAATACTGTATTGTATATTCATTATCCTAGCTTTTTCTTTACAAATATCATTATAACATCCTGCATTTGTAAAGTAAATAATTAAACGTTCTAGAAAGTCTTATAGGACACAGTAATCTAACAGATGAAAGACATCAGAAATGTGAAAATCAAATGGAAGCACATGTAATATGTATCTTTTAAAAGAGTTTTCATAAAATAGGGTTAATGTGTTAATCAACCATATTTAAAATGCTAATTAATCACTGGTTTAGAGTCTATTCATAAATAATTGAATGTCCTATTTATGCAGAATTTCTTGTACTTGGAAATTTGTGGCATTCATTCTGGTCTTGCTGGATGGAGCACAGCATTACGCCCATTTAACTCTCTTAGCTCTGTATTTGGATAGTGCAATCACAACTGCCTCCTAGTTGGATACGTTTGCCAATCATATTCTTGCAATTAACCTAATCTGTCCCATCACTACATATATCATCATAATGGCAAAATAGAAAGACCTGCATTAACCCTGTCATTTTGCCAGCACTCCAACCATGGAAGCGAAAGGCACAGGAGGTAAATTTTGGGGGAATCAAGCAAGTTGTGGATATTCTATGTTTCTCCCCCTCCCCCCCCCTTCTTTTCAAGGCATCTCCCCTTTCTCCTTTGAAGGCTAGTCACACCTCCAGACATGAGGAAGTAGTCCACACTCAAACAGCACGGGGTTTAGAGTCAAGTTTCTAATGTTACAATACACATTTCTTTCTCTAAGGACTCCATCTTAGAGAATGTATATATATTAGTCTTCATGTTTACACCTATGATACTGGCTGTAATGTGAGATCTACACATTTGCGTAAAGGCAAAAATAGTGCTGGTAAACATAGCATCTTTAGTTCCAGCTAAACTGAAACTCCTTTTGATAGGATGAAAGAGGTGATCCCTGACAAAGAATGTAAGATTCTCATAGAACCAGTTAAAAATTTCTCTATGAAAACCCCTGTGTCAAAACCTTAACTCTTCATGATTTTGATGAAATTCTCAAATGTGGATTGTTTTAAAGCTTCACTATTACTTAAAATGGGTGTACATATACTTCCAAAACAAAATTAAAAAGCAATTAGGGGTAATATACATTTTCATGCTAATAAAATGCTAACTCTTAAGATAAAATTCCAGTAGCACAGGAATTGTCTCAATTCTCAACGCATGTCCTAAGTGGGAGATTTTTTTTTTCTGGTTTCTCTCTACTTTGGTATGAAGAGGTAAATTAGCCCTTGCCTAATGTGATTTAGTGGACAGGCTAGCAATGTAACTTGTCATTAAAGAATGAGAAGAAGAAGAAGAATAGACCCCTCCTTCTAATCCTTTTTGACAGCCTAACAGAATACCAATTTACTATTTGATGAAGGCTTCAGGATGTTATGAAACCTCTACAGGGACTTCAGAGTTCTGTACAGAAAGGGATAAAGATGAGAAGCAGCCAAAGTTGGTGGGGAAAAAGTGGCTCTGGAACAGGACCTGCTCTATAAATAGCTGGTTGCAAGCCAGTTGGCATCCTTTAAAATTTGGACACTCCAGCTCACCCAATGGAAAGGAAAGTAGCTGGTGGACCTTGTGGAGAATCATTTGGCATTAAAAGAGAAAGAGAGAACTGCTTCAAGGGACAGAAAGCTTTCCAAAGAAAGCTTGGGCTGATGATTGCCTGTCAGCATGCTTGGAAATATTTGATATGGTTGGTCACGTTTGCATGGTACAGCAGTGTGATTATCACTATTAAATGGTACATTTTTGCCTTTAAGACTCTCTTAAAAAAGGATTCATAAGCCAAACACATGACTTCAAAACAGACAAACACTTCTTTTCCCTACTGGGTAGGGTAGTACCTGCACAGCTAAAGCTGACAAGGGGCAATTCTAAGTTCAGTCACTCTTTCTCCCCACAGAACAGCCTCTGGGCTAGCGTAAGCAAGTAAACAGTGGTCTAGAAAACAGCTAGTTCTGAAATATTTTGCTTTTATCATGCTACGCAAGAAATACTGATCAACACTAAAGTAGAAATCCAGTATCCAAATGCTTTGGAGTTCTCACTTTGGAGGAGTTCTGTGGCAGTACCCAATTTCCTATTCCATTCCTATTTCCAAGGAAAAAGGCACCTATATTTGAAATGCAACTTATTGCCAGCTGTCACTTAAAGGTATTTTTCAATAGTCTTCTTCCCTCAAGAGCCTAATTTAAAAATAATGAACTTAAATGAGCATTGCTCATAACACAGCAACATGTTATTTTCAACAACAAGGTAAATTGGTTTGTGATCCAGATTACTCTTTTCTGGCAGCTCTGTAATTCAAAGAATTACAGTGACAGTGCAAGAAGCAGTAATTCTAGTGGAAATGATCCTTAGTCAATATAGGGTTTTGGCAGCGGTGAGAAACAGAAGGTTGTCCTGCAATCATTACGCCTTTTGCCAATCATGCATGATGCGGTTAATATGTTGATGATATCTCTCTCTAACATATTGAGTTAGTGTTTGTGTCTATCCGCTTCCCTCTACTGGACAAACTCAGAGCTGTTCAAGTGTCTATGATATCTTGTCATTATAAGTGGTTGGCCCAAGAGAGGGATACGTGCCCTGTGACAATGAGCAACTACTAATGGAGATTCTCCTTTAGCTCAAGTGATAGAAGCTTGTGCTGTTGGAGCAGAAGGTCATTGAGTGTAATTCTTCCTGTTAAGTTATGCTATTAAGCTGATAACCATGATGGCTGCATGCCAGCAGTGAACAGATACACCTCCACCCTTTCTGTTCTGGGTTAGCACTGTTCAACCTCCTTTAAACTGCCTTCTTTTCTCTTGTCTCCAAGCTCCTTTTTCAATCAGAGATGAAAGGATGAGAAAGGAAAAGAGAAAAGGCTGAGAGAAGCTCACTCAAAAAAACCCAGAAGAAACCCTCCTGTGCTGGTGGGCCAGCATAGCTTCCTACTCTACAGAAAGCAGGCCGTAGTTATGCCAGAAATGCTAAGTGTTACTCTAGATGTTGTTTGGGAGTTTGCTTGTCCCAGAACAGTGAAAAAACACAAGAGCCTTCTCTATATCAGTGTATAGCTGAAAGGGGGCTATGATGGTGTTAGATGCAGCTTGAAAAGAGACTTCCCCATCTTTCTATTGAAAACATGGCTCCTGTGGCAATCCTCCTCCTGCAAGTCAGCACTAAGGATCGAGGACACAGTGCTCATTGTTATCACGCCCTTGTTCTCATTCTATACATTTTTTTTTCTCCCAAGCTCATTTCTCTCTCCGTTCCACCCAGCACGTAACAAGATGGAAGTGAAAATCAACTTCCTTTGTGAGCTTTGGTACTAAGAACCTAACACATTGCTTTCCAAGTACTAGTGTGGTTGTATAGGGTATTTCAGTCCCAACCCATCTCTATTTCAAAGTCATACTTTAATCTGGAATGTCAGGTAGAACATGAAACAATATTAATCTATGCTACATAAATAATTTCCTTCAATTATCAGGAAAGAGCAGCAAGACATGAATTTTCAGGTTGATTGAGTTTTAATCTCCAAGTTCAAAAATTAATAATTTAGGTAGGTGAGTTGTTTTTTTAAACAGAAAATTAAAGGTTTGATATTTCTCTTCTTAGAGAAAGAAAAAAAACCCCATAATTTGGATCCAAAGGTCAGGAAATGTTCACAGGTTGGAAATGTGACAATTATGAAATTATTCACAGAAGGAAATACTTAGAATTCAATGCAAGACACACAGATTCATCACAAGGCACAAGAGATTGACAATCTATTATGAATGCCTCACATCACAGATAAATATTTCAATGCAAATAAATAAAGGATGCCGAGTGTTTCTCTTTTGAATGACTTTTCACAGCTCACCGAACACAATAGTTCTGGGACTCCTCTATGTCTCAGACTCCTGTCCAAACTTTGGCATCCCCAAAGGCTTCCTGTGTTGAGCACAACCAGGTTACACTGTGATTTCAATTTGGAGTTACAAAGAACCAATTAATCAGTTTCCCTCTAACAGAATGTAAAAACATTCTTTGGTGCATTAGGACGTTCACAGAGATTGTGAAACTGGCCTGGTTTTGTTTTGTGCTCCCTTGTAATTACTACAAAATGTACCATTCTTGTCAAACCTAATGACTTTTCTTTTTGGTGCAAGGGAGAAGAACACAGAAAAGACAACGATGTCTCTAAGCATATGGCTGTTTTGCTCTGCAGATGGATACAAGAATAAACTAAGACGTACGTCTGGTGAATTGTGCTCAAATAAAGCTTTTCTGTTACCGGTTTCTTACCTGCCACTGTGATGATTATTCTCGATTGGTGTTGTATGCCAAAACCCCAAAAGAATAAAAATATTCTATGCCGAGATTGTTTTTCCCTTGTTTTCAAGCAAATGTTTTAAAAGGATACTTTCAGAAGAAAGGGGTTTTCTTTTTTTTATATAGGGACCTGCTTTGGATCCTTAAGTGTTTTCATCTGTTAAAAGTAATTGTATTATTTTAACCACCAGCAGGAAATTCCATGCTGCGTATTGCTTCATATGAAGCCATTTGTAACTTTACAGCTTTTTAATTTTGCAACAGCTGCACAGAATACGAAAATGACAATGTAGAATTACATCACTCATGGCTGCTTCTCCATTAAAACAATATAACTAGAAAATGTTTGCATGTTCACAATAAATGCTGAAAAGTACATTTGAGTGAACAGAAAGAAACGTTTTCAGGACTTGCAAAGATACCAAGCTGGTCTAGAAGGCTTTCCATTTAAGACTCTAGCAAATGAGAGCTCATCAGTTACTCATTTGAACTTTAATAAAACTTAAACCTTTTAAAAAAGGGAAGAGCTAAACTCAGGAAATTCAGTGTTCCTATGATTATAACCGTACGGAAAGATTTGCATGGAAAATTTGCTTTAAAGTATTAAGTGACATCAACATATGGGAGTGAAATATCCACAGTGGATGCTGGAATATGAATAAAATTACTATTTCATAATCAGATTATAGCCACATTCTAAAATTTTTAAAAGCAACTACTCAGCTACCTTTATTCTGCAACCCAAAGACCTACCCTTGATACAACCCTGATTTTCACAGAATGGAGGTTATGCACTAAATAAAGACCATGCCTCTTCCAAGTATCCACAGCCTAGGGTACCACTATATCATTAGTCTCTTCTGAAAATACTGAGTACTAAAGACACATCAAAGAACATTTGCGATCAACTGATAATTCTGGAAAGTACTTTGCTGCGTATATACTTTCTGAATCCTGACTGGTGTTATCTAGACTGGGGAGGATGCAGGAAGAGTGGAAAGGAGAAAGAGAAGTTTGTTCCCCTAAAAACCGACACTATTGAAACCAGATGGACAATGTTTATAATACATTTATAGACTCGAGACATGCAACAAATAAGAAACCATGCTCATAAAATATTTCTATGTAAAACATGTAAAATAGACAAACATTACAACATAAGCAATAAATGCATGTGTAAATACACAGGTGCATACTAGCAGTAGAGAACTACATGTTCACATGTCCAGACTATTTGCTCTGAACTACTTTCAAATAGAATTTGAATACAGAAATATCTATGAGAATTAGATACTAACACATATAACTTTCTCAGGTCCTGAAGAAAGGTAGCACGTAGAACTATGTTTCTGCCCAACAAGTTCAGATTTTTCATGAAACAAGTTTTGCTATTTATGGAATCATTTCAAAGCCTGATTTCCACAGCATGTATGTTTCTGCCCAGTAGCTCTTTTTTCCGTCATTTTTGCTGCAAAATCTCTGTTGCCTAGAAGAGGTATGCTCACACTGTCACCTCTCTGGAGCAAAGGCCTTAGTAGGATCTTTTCCTGCTGCTGGGCCACCTATTTTCATAAAACTTAATATTACAGACTTTTCTGCCAAATGCAATGAGCAAAATGGTTCAAAAATTATTAGTGGAAAACATGCAGACAAAAAAGTATAAAATTTCCTTGGGAAACCAGATTTAAAAGAAAAATCACAAACTTTGAAATTTATAAGTTCCAACTGTATGAATTTGTGATCTGAATTCACCTGAAGGAAAATTTTGCAGTGGTCTTCAACCTCCATTGCACAGCAAAGCCCAACCTAGAGCATGAGTTAGATTGGCTTAGATTTAGGTCTCAACCACAGGCTCTACTCCAGAAAATACTAAATATCTCAGTAAAACAAAAATTAAGCCATATAGAATATTTCATAGATTCTGTAATCATCTTTTTAAACAATCACTGGCAAGTATCAATCGAAGAACATGACAGCAGCGAGAGCCATGATACGTTGCAATGATTTGACAACTCAGGCCGGTTCCCCAGGAAAGCCAGCCAGGACACGAAGCATATTGGGAGTTTTCAGCATGTGAGCAGTCAGTGAGCATGAAGTTCCTTCCATGTTCTGTGCTATACTTCAATCAGGTACTAAGACTTATTATCCGTAAGTACAAAATATGGGAAAGCACATAGGGAAACAGCTTCTTACAAATTTCTGATAATGCCTTTACGTGTGTCATAAATATTGATTGTTACTGATTCATCACTTTCCCACCCAGTTCTCCTTAATGGGACAAAATTAATATACAGACGTGGCATTTATATGTCACAGGTATGACCCTGCAGGATTTTGCTCTGATACTATGGCAGGTCAAATTCAATCATCAGACATAAGAGTTAGGTTCCTATTTGATCCCTTCACCTTAATCCAAAAATATACATTTGAAATCAATTCTCTCTGTTCAACATCACAGGAAATTACATATATCCCAGAACTGATTCAGTATCAGTTGACCCAAATTACATTTTCTAATGTGGTGAAATACATGTTTTGGTAATGACACCAAGGAATAAGGGAAAACAAGATGAAAACAAGACTTATTATGTTTTTTTTTTTTTTCAATTTACAGCGCAGTTTTACATTGATTTTTGGTACGAGAAAGCTCTGTCAAGTTCTCATTCTAAAATTTTTAAACGTGTACTAAACTGCTAAAATACAAAAAGACTTCTTTATATTTTCAATCCAGCATCATTTCTCTTGTGCCTCCACACAGCTGTCCATGTTGATGAAAAGCATTCATTGCTTTCCTAAGTGTAAACCTACACAAAACATTTTCAAAGAAAAGCTCCTGAACTCTAACACAGCATGGGAAAATAAGGACAGTATTCTGTACGTGTGCTTTTTAAATATTCAACAATTGCTAATATAACTAGCATTACTTTAAAAATAAACACACAAAAAAATCAGTGTAAAAAGTTACATTCCTTTTTTTCAAGATGAACCTTTTCAACCTCTGCCAATCGTGGAAACCTCTAAACAGTGTCCTTAATTCAGACAAAGCATTTCTGCACATTCCTAAGCCCATCCATATGCGGGATGCTCAGCTTCATGTAACACACATGTTCCATCAGCATCAGCAGCATAGAACCACATGTTCAAGTGATGTCCTAAACAGGGACAGCTTTCCAAGCTGGGCCAGACACAGACAATTGCTAAATACTTCCGAAAAACCCATCTGACATTTCTAGAGAATGCCTTTCTTTTCCATTTCTCTTCTCTCATCTAGTAAAATTTTCAGGTTTCTGGGATGTATCATGTCTCTAGCCTATAGCACATGAGACCCACCTTCCAAACTACTTTTAGATAGCTGCTTCCAGTGATCTCTGAAACAGAAAATATTTTTTTATCCCTATAGCATTCAACTTGTTATTGCTTCACAAAAATGGTTACAATTCCTACATTTTGATTTTCCTACATTTTTAATAAGCTTCCAGGCCAAATAGGAAGAAGCAATATTTGGTCCTTTTTAAAAACACAGTAATGCCTCTTTCTACTACTAATATTTCCTGGACTTTACCATCATGTTTGTTATGTATGCCACAAACTATAGCGTTTTTAATTTTTTTTCTTTTAAAATTTTTTTAAAATCTATTTTGTTAGGAATACCAACAGTTCCCTATGTTTCTGAAGGCGTATCTGATACTGATACAATATCATTCGTCCACTCATTCATCGTAACTGAACAAGCACTCACTGTCGAAGACTCCAAATTCCAGAAGACTCTGAAGTACATGGTGACCTTACTAAGCCCGTTACAGTTATTTTGAACAGACCCCTGAAAGTCACTGTTGGTCCAAAATCAGTTTCTACTGATCCTATGTTACCATATTCAGTTAATCATTACTAGGATATGAATCATAAAAACATTAAAGGTTTGGTTCTATGGACAAGTTACTACAATGTAAGCTAAGGTGTGGATTTATAAGCAATACCAGCTACCCTGCAGTAACTTCTCTTGCACGTATCCGTATTCCACAGTAAACATGAAGTTGCATATCTCCCCACCTTCACTGAGCGGTAAAGCCACCTCACTTTTACTGGGAAGTAAGGACACAGATAGGGGCAATTGTTACAGAGTGGTTATCACTGTAAACCTCCCAGGTTGCCTGAGGATAACTTGTGCTTGTAGCCTTTCCAAACACTAGTCCTTCTCCCTTATCAACTCCAGTTGGGCAGAAGGTTATTTGCAAGCAGCAGAACGAACACACAAAGCAGACAGAAAAAAAACTCCAAAGCACATATGTTTTAGCGGGGAGTTCCTCACACTATTTCTGAGCAAATGCATGCACTCTGCAATCACGCCTAAGGATGCAGGATTTCAAAAAAGCCATAAATATTTTTTAGTTCATTAAGGCTGTATCATAAGAGATAGAAGTTAATTTTCAAAAGTTGCTGCTTACTGGACAAACACTGAACTGGAAACGGCTGTGCAGCAGTAATGTTGACTAATGAGGTACTCCAAGAAGTAGCTGGTTACTCACCCTCCAAACATGTACATACACTCAAGCTTTCAGAATGACTCAGTCAACACCTGAAGATGAGTCTTGAAAGCTTGTTTACATTGTTGCACAGTACTGTACATAATATAGCTGGATGTACTTAATAATCCCAGTAGTTAGTGCACAAATCTATAAAAGAGCAAATAATAAATATCTGGGTTCCCAGAAGCTGAAAGGCTAGACGCAATGTTAACTAAGGAATTACCATCAGACCACACTGGAAATTTCCTAATACCCACTCTTTAGACTCCGTGTGTGCTTCTGATGCAGACTCCCAACTCCCCTGACATTAACTGTTTCATAATAGATCTTCCTGGATGCATACATTAGCTCTGATGGCAATCAGACCTCCACTGCTACACATACTCCATGCATTTAAAAACAAAGGTCATTTGGTGAAGACGTTATTAGGTACTGCATATGATTTTGCAATGTAGACTACTGTATACTGTGATGTAATTGGGAAAAATGATGGCAGTGAATAGATGTAATTATATGTAGAACCAGTGACACGCCACATACAATTCGGAAAGTACAACACAATCAGAGTGTCAATTATTTAAACCATAATTAACATAGCTCTGCATGTCTTTCCAGGGCTCTCACAGAACATAGAGCATTGTTATAGTGGAAGAAAAGAGAAAATAAAATATTAATGGAGGACTGCTTTGTTCTCAGCACAGTGAGATAGAGGTGGTTGTAAAAACCGGAATCCTGCAGTTGCTACCGCTTTAATTAGGAAGGTCGCTATCTTCCTAGACTTCCTTGGATTCCTTTAATTTCCACAGAGGAAAACGGCTTCTGAATTTTATTGAACACAGTTGAATTTTTATTTTCAAAAATCAAAACAGAAACATTTCTTGGCATCTGTTATGAGCACTGGGTGTTATTTGCTCTTTAGAGATAAAGCTGTTTTTATACAGGGATATAGCTTGTGGGGAAAAAAAAGAAGGGCCAAATATATTCGTACTGGGAAAGCTGCTCAACAGGGATATCACAGTCAGCAGAAAATATCTAGCCAACCTAATTCATCCCATGCTAGAATCCACTTAAGGCCAAGGAAATACAATAGATAATATATAGTTTCACAACACTGATCCAAATGCTGCCTTTAACTCATTCATTCCTGGAACCTAACAACTTGTTTTCTGGAAAAACAGTACAACTCAAATAGGCAGAAGAGCTTCAGCATCTCCTCGCACTGGAGTGGAGATGGTAGTGGTAGGAAACCATCTGTGTTTTGTGACTAAATGAAAGCTTGGCTATTCTTTATCTGAATTACAGTCCAGATGGGATCACTGACAAAGCACACCAAACTAACACTGAAATACAAAACAGCGGCAGAAAAATGACTAAATAGAATTTCTTATCAATGTTACATTAAAGATACTTGGAGCTTCAATTATATACATGCTATTTAGCATAAAACTAGAAAAATATCACCCATGTATTAACAGGTAGACAGATTGATATATTTTAGTTACTTCAGGTTTATATTCCTTTATAAGTCTCCATTGCATTTATACTTGTTTGTGGATCTAATAATGAAAACAAAATATAACCTATGAGAATAAGATATATCTTGCTTTTGTATTTCTATAGATTTTATATCCTTTCATTTAAGTGTGGTATGAATTCATAGGTAGTAATAGTTATTCTGTGGCAGAATGAATTCGTGAACCACTGTCCACAAAGAACTTGGAAATAATTTACTTTTTACCCAGCACATCCTCCCACTATGATTTTTCAAATTAAGAGATACACAGATGGGCTTCCAAGCTACACCCAAAGCCTCTACAGGAAGGACGTGTCAGTTAAAACTTACAGAGGGAGTTTCCACAATGGGGGGAAAAAAAAAAAAGAAAAGGCCTGCATAAAATCTGCATAAAATCTGCATTTCAACTTATAATGCCATTCTTGTAGTTCATTTTTGGACATCACTCCAGTCAAAGTTGTTTGTAAGTATGAAAAACAAGATGGGAAACATGAGGAGAAGGTATCCATGTGCTATTTGGGGTCGCTCCAACTCTAATATCTCTGCCTTTCATTTAAGAAAGTGTTTCCTAACTCTAAGCCTGCAAATAGCACTGCACTCACTTCTTTTTAGGAGCAAAGATTGTTGGATGTTTGAATGAATTGAATGCAAATATGATTAAGTTGCATTTACTCATATAACTGAATACAAAATGACCTTTCATGAATCCAAGACGTCTGGATTGGATTAATATTGCAGACACTTTGGAAGATGGCAACCAGTGCCACTTTTCACATATCATTTATTCAGGTAGTTTCCATAACGTGGCTTGTAATTGCTTGGAACTTCATATTTTCCATAAAGATGTATGCAAATGGACCTCAAGACCTATTTAGAAGACTTAAAAGATTCATCGCTCTTGTGATGGTTTCGCATTTGAGTGAATTTCATTCAAGTATCGGTGACCTTATTTAATAGACCCAAACACTTCTGCTTTACCATTTTTACTAAACATGTCTCGTTAGCAGGTATCCTTTAAAAGTAAATCAACAGAGAGAGCTCATCCTTTGAACTATCACAATGAAGCAATTTCTACGAGAAGAAATGGCACTCGCAGAGAGCGTTTGCAACAGCACATCTATATCCCAGACCAACGACCTGTACAGGGGCATCCTGCAACCCAGACGGGTAAAGCAGGGGGGTGGATAAAGACCATGTAAGCCTTAAACATTGGTTTAGTTACAGGCCTTGAAAAGTTTCAAGTGTCTTCCAAAACTCGGGTGCCCAGAGACCTGCCCACCAGGCAGGCACTCATCACAGCGCTGCCGCCTCCCCTCAGGACTGATGTCACTTCTCTTGCCATCCTGGCAATTTGCTCCTATTTATTCTGCTTTCAGAGGGGACTCTGAAATCATGGCTGCTGACACATAATTTCCAGATGTTTTTCTTGATTTACATGAGGCAGCTCTTCCGAGTGTAACAGCAGAACAGGTTAGTGAGACTGCAGATAACAGCTGTGGGGTGGGAATGGTGGCTAGCTCCTGGTGGTGAGTACCCGCGCAGCATGGGCCTCCACCAGGAAGAACAGAAAAGGACTCGTGCGTCTTCAACAACATGATTCATTGCAGATTTCATAGATAATAGCAATGATCTCATTTTATGATCTTCAGGTCCAATCCTGTTCCCCCTATAATTCAAAAATAAACTTCAACTGATTTTAAAGAAAGCACAAACACCTCTCTTCCATTCCCCAACTGAAGTTACTCTATGTATTTATTTTTGACAGCTGTTTTATAAATTCTCTATGTAGCTCTAGCTGACAAGACTTTTGCCACTGACTGCTATGGAACAAGTCACTACTTGTACACGATTTTAGTAAATACAAAACAAGGCAGTTTTTAATTAGACACCTCAGATAATTTCCATAATATCTTTCAGACCAAAATGTTAAAAAAAACCCCAAAATCTCAGCAACTCAACATAAGGAAATAGGTTCTTTAGGAAGCAGAGTGACAGGGAAAAAAATAAAAGGAACACAAGCAGAACAAAATGAGACAGCTGAAAAGAGTTTCCATAAATTAATGTTCAATTTTTCAATTTATAGCAATTTCTGTAGGATTTAAAAAACAAGAGCAAAGCATTTGTAACAAGAAGACTCAGTGGCCCACACATGGACACTCACCAAATGATGACAGTGTAAGCTGACATGAGGAAGAGAGGTTGCTTATCAGTAAAAATGTGGTAAACAGCTTAGCCAAAATACTATTTTCACACATTTTTGTTTCACAGGTAGTGAAAAATATTTTTGAAGCTCTATAAAAAGTGTATTTTATTTTATTACTCTTTTTAATTTTTTTTTTTAATTATAGAGAGAAACAAATCCCTTTTTCTTTTACAGTGAAAATTCACATTTTTTCTTTTGTTCATTAAGAACCAAAATGGCAAATTAAAAAAAAAAAGGGGGGAGGGGGGCAAGAGGAATTGTTTCAAGAATTAGGTGGAAGACCTCGTACTCACTGCCAGTTTCAGCACAAGGAAGTGCTTTGTCCTATTTTGAGGACAAAGAAAGTCAATACGCATATGTAATACAAACAGATATTATTCATTACTATACTGATACAGATCAAGATCACCACCACCTTGTAAGCAAGAAAATAATAGACGAGACTGTATAACTGGAGTTTAGGTGGAATAATTACAAAATCACACTATTCCTCCCAAACTCTTACGAACACAGACCTAACCAGGTCCTGAGCAACAGAGCAGGCCAGTCTGAAGGCAAGTATGCTACTGACTCTGCTGCTTTTCCATGGAAATTCAGATTGCATTTTGCTCCAGAGCCCAGTACTGAGAAAGAATCCTTAAGCTTTGGTACGTGACATTTTCAGCTAGCAGAACCAGACATGCTTCTCGCTGAAATACATAGCGCCATCCTGAATGGGGCTGTCAGGTTTTGGTTCACCTGCCCCCATGGTGGTAGCAAAGGCACCTCCCATGGCTCACTACCTAGGCCTGGGCAAGGGAGGTAATCTGCAGGGAGGAATGCAAAAGGCTATGTCTGTAGACAATTTTCAAAGAGAATAGAGATTTCATGGTAAAAGACTATAAAACCATATCGTGTGTGTTTTGGACATATTTAGATACATATTTTCAGAGAACAGCTACTGATAGGAAGGATTAATTTAGACAGACACGTGGAGATTTCACAAGAAAAGCACATGATAAATTCACATGAACTGAGCACTGTGTCGTGTTCAGTGCCAGCAAACATGGCTTTTTCATTTAAAAATTCTGCAAAGCTGGGGAGACCCTAATTACAACCAACAAAGGATCTTAAAGTGAGAAAAGGGCAAGACACAAAGGAAAAAAAAACATTTTTAAAAGTAAAACTTTTGATAAGTTAAAAATTTTACAACTTATAAAACATGTTCAGGGAAAAATCAAAGTCTTATGCTGCCATAAGTCATAGTGATTTGATTAAGGAACATCCCGAGGAAATGTCAGCAGGACAGCATACAGAGAGCAGAGCATTCTCTAGTAATGGGACACGAGAATATTAAATGCAATAGTCATGGCCTAGTAAAAAGCTAAAGACAGACAAGAAATATCAAAAATAGAATCTGCTCTGGCAAAATTAATTCAGCCACATCATTCTGCAGACTCATGGTGTGTGTTACTAATGAGGAACAAGACACCATTGCTTACACATAACAAAGGAAGAGCTAGAAATACTACAGATGAGAAACAAGGCCAAGATAACTTAACTAGAAACTTTTGAATGTTGCAATTCATAGTTTCCAAAAAGCAAATCTTGCAAGTTAAATATTGTATCAATCTTTACTTCTTTGTTATCTTAAGAAACAAAGCTACAGAAGAAAATGGTGACAGGCATCTATTTTTCTTCTCAGTGTTATCAAAAGAGAGTAATCTAACTGAAGGAATAAAAAGGGCCAGGATAAAAATCTGGAAAAATTACGCTTCCCTGAAATAAAGAGGGGGAAATAACATTGCTCTTCTGAGAGAGCAAAGGAAGAACAGCCTGTCCACCAAAATGCTTTTAGCGATACTGGAGAGGGAATGATCTAGGACTATCTATAACACAGACTCTTGTACTTCTTTGGTTATGATTTGTGCCAAAAATAGTACAAAAGAACCTGAAAAGGACTCTGTGAAGGTTAGACTCCTGAAAATGGATGGAAGAGCCAGAATGGGCAAAATAACTCCCCAAAACTATGGACTATATACAAAAAGAGAATAAGTAATCAGCCTTAGCACACACAGAGAGATGGGTTATGGAAGAGTTATTGTGTCTGATAAGGTAACAAGCCCTAGTACTAACAAAAAGGTAGAAAAGTTGTGAAAAATAACAGACTTGTGGAAAGTACCCCCTGTATGGCTGCTGGCCCTTGTCCCATAGCAATCGGCAAGGAGACATAGGCTTTTCAAGCAGGGTTAAAGTGGAAAAAGACAGAAAAAAATTAAAACCATTGATAGCGATGAGAGCATTCGTGTGAAATGCCATAGATAAAAAAGGGGTTCCTGTCATTTGGGTCAGGATTGAACTGACAAAGGCATACGAGCAGATGGACGTGGAAGCAGGAGCCTGAGCGGGCAGCCCACTGTGCAGGGACAGCACGCGGGCGTCCCGACAAGGGAACATGTTTTGACTTCACACAAACTTGCCATAAGTCCAGAAAGCCTATAGATATGCTGTATGTAAGAGTATGTAACAATTTGCAGAGGAGAAGAGAAAAAGCATTGGATTACGTACAAAGGAAGCTGCACTAAGGCCACTGGGATTTCTAGCCAAAATCCAAAGTCCGGCAATACAGTGGCATCTCCAGAACAGGAACTTGTCTAGCCACCCTGAAAACGAATGACATTTTGAATACGATAGTAGTTCAGATTTCTTGAGGTACTTAAGCAGTACCTTAAGCAAATTATTAGAATAGCTATAGATGAGACCAGATACTATAGGGGTGTTTTTTACTACCCTGTGTACCCATTGCTGCATAGTCCATTTGACAGGTACTATCAATGCCACTGTTTTCCAAGCCAATATTTATTTATGCTGTTTTCCTATCTAGCAATCTAGTATCACCATACTGATAAGAGATGCTTTTTAATTTCTTCTATTTACTTTGTTTACTTTCATATTTACTTTTATCTCAGAGGGGTTTTTCTGACTAGTAAGCTGTTCATAATAAGAAAGTTTAGAAAAAAGGCAAAGTCAACAATCATTTACTAACTGAGCTTTCCCTAGGTATCTTTCCATTCCAAGGACAGGGAAAAGTGTGCTAAATTCAGATGTCACCATGTGGTCAGGACTGACAAATGTTGACTATATTTCTTAGAATAATACTCATATTGTAGCTGTCCTATGTGGTCCTGTGGGGTTTTGTTTGCTCTATGTTAGCAAAACAGAGATCCAAACATGAAACCTTTCTTTCTTCGATGTGGGTGTTCAGGAAGTTACATGCCTGTGAAATCCATAGGATATAATTGAAACAGTTTTGCAATCTAATGAGAGAGAACTCAAAATAAGGCCTTTGTGGTATTTGCACATTGAAAACAATTGGGAGTTTTGCCTGAAAAACAGCCAAGGACTGAACCTCCAGAGCAATATTTTCCACTGCACAAAATCTACACTAGCGCACCATCAGTCTCACTTAGACCTCAAAAATGAAGCTTAAAAGGACACAAGTGATATATAGGCCTTGGGCTGAGCTTCAACCCAGGAGTAAATTTCCCCGCAAAGCAATTGTGTGTTGCTTTCATCAGCACTGGCGAAGATACCACTTACAAACACCATAAATTGCTTTCCTGCTCTGAGCCTGATGGCAAGCAGGCCCTCTCCTAACTTTAACCGAAAAAAAAAGTAACAATAAAACATTGTTTGTACCCATCTGGGCAATTATCACTAGATGTTGGAGAGTAATAATAGTACGTCTGCAGAGGAGATGGAAGATTTTCCAGAATGAAATTAAACTAGGTCCAGAACAGGAACTAGTTCTAACCGCACAATAAAATTTAGCTAGAAGTTGAAAAATGCAGTTCAGTTAGAGAATAGTCTTCTTGCCTTAACTCTTGCCGTGTCACCTCTCCTGCCCCTCCGTCCCTGTCGCCCTGCAGAGCCTTTGCTGCTCCACAGGGAGTTAAATAGGGTCCTTGCTGAAAGGCCTCTGAAAGCTCCTTATCTACAGATCTGAGCACCTTCTTTTGTTACACTGGTCTCTGTTTGTTTCTCTGTTAATCTCAGCAGAGTCTTGTATTCTTTTAGCTTTTTGCCCTTTCACGTGAGGGATTAACACTGTCGCTTTACAGGCTTTAGACCTGCCTGTACCTCGGATAAGGCTGCTGCCCCTGTCACTATGGCACCTAGCTTTTGCAAGGCTTCCTGAAATAACAGAACTTCCCAAGCCCAAGAAATTTCAACCTGCACCGACATTCTAGTGGCAATACAGAGGCAAATGATAGCTGCAGATGACAGAGGACAGCACCCAAATCTCTGCAGGGTGGTGGGGACAGGCGTGAATATACAGGTGCATTATGCAAGTGAAAAGGTGTGGCAAAGGAACGGTGTAGGTGACAGCAGCAGACCACTGCTGTAGGCACTAGCAGGAGAGGATTCGTGCTCTGCATGACAGGAGGGAGCCAGGTGACATTGTAGGTGACGCAGTGCAGGAGAAGAGAGCTGCCTGACAGGCTGTAGTTGCATACAGCATGAACGGGGGCTGTTGGCAGCGCTAGGGCAGCAGAGTGCTGCGGGAGATGAAGGTGGCTGGGTGTCAGCTCCGCCAGAACATTACAGGTTTCAGGCAACGGCATTGCACAACCTGCTGTGCAACACGGGCCGGAACAGACAGCGAGCAGAGCGTGACACAAATGGTGAGCTTCTGAGAAAAAATAAAAATCTTGTGACAAACTGAATGGAGGTGAAAGGAAAAGAAGGGGTATGCAATTATAATGTGTTTACAAGCCCCTGCACAATTTCAAATGCTGTGAGAACAATGTAAAAATCATTGCGGGATCTGGATCCAAAAGAGCAGTAACAAGAATGTGTTACTGTAGTTTTACCATGATATCATATATGCCATAGCTATATCAAGAGGAACAGCACGCCATAAGAAGCATTTGATGTAGAATTTTTAACTTCTGTTTCACACTTACTTTCTATTTAAAAGAAAAGAAAGACTGCTGTCAAATCAGCTTAGTCTTTCTCATGGAAGTTTATTTAACCTCCAGTTTTACCACAAGCCCTTCCCCTCCATCTCAAAATACATTCTTTCAGTAAAGCAAAAATACTAATTTCTATTGCAGGGCATGCAGCTAACTCAAATAAGCATGTCAGAAAAGCACAGATTATTTGGCAAGGGGCTGCAGTTTCTTCTCTCTCTGATTATTACGAAATTAGAAACAAACTGATCAGCTGAAATTGAAACCTAAATGCTTTTGAGACAGTTCCCTTGTCCATCTTTTCTTTACCACCTTTTACGGCAGAATCTGAATTTAGCTGTTATTTCAAGTGTTGGCCTATTTTCAGCAGTGATTATGATGGTACCACAATGTGCAACTTGACATCTCCTCCTCTCCTCTCATTCAAAGTCTCCCAGGGCCCAGCCATTTCACACAGGCTTGCTTTAGGCATTTATTAAATATGCACCTTCCAGTAGGGTTTAAAAACACCAACTAATCTCATCAGAGGCCAGAGACCTCCAGATATGTAAATCTACATCTGTTCCTCTTCAAAGGAAAGATTCTCCTGGATTACTCCAGGAGAAATGCATCCCACCCGGATATAGCCACTGAACCAGAGAAAAAGAACTCCCATGGCAAACGTGCCACCTCAAACTCACCAAGATCCAACGACAATGAAATTACACTTAATGTAATTCACTGTTAGCTTTAAGAAGCAATTAAGTAAAAGGCAGTACAGCACTTGCCGTAGGCTGTTGGTTCCAACAGGGGCGGGTGGAAAGAGGCATATAATGTTAAAATTGGTAACGTTAGTATTAACATAAGGATGAACTGTAGGTGGCTGCTCGACTACGGTGCTGCAAAATAGCAGAGTCCATTAACAAGCACCAATCCTCCTTTTTTTTCTCTTTTTAAAGTGTGCTGTAGATGTTTGCCTGTGAAAGCATGCAGCAATATAATTAACTATTACCTTTTAATAAAAAAACCCAGGATTCCCTCTCTCCCTCCCAAATGCCTCACCAGTATCTTTGCCTTCCCATACTGAGAGGTAAGATCAAACAATTTTATGAAAAATATTTCAAAGCTATTAGAGAGAGAATGTAGCAGAGCAGTCTTGCACCCAGCATATACACTTCCCAAGAAGGAACGAGCCCTTATTTAGCTTTTTACATCTCATTTTGTATATCATCATTTTAAAGGTGAGCACAAAGGATTTTTCTCAGCACCAAGTCATGTTCTGTACATGTATAGTTTCACAGTAGAACTGGAGATGCTTCACACGTATCTAAAATAAAGACTTAAACAAATTTGTTAGCCAGAAATTATGGAGAAATCTAATCTATTCTTCACTCACTTATATCCCTATGGTTTTATTGACTAGAATTCAGATTCAGAATTTGACTGTCACTAAAAATAATCTGAGTTTTCTATTGTCTCCTCTTTCCACGTTTTGGTTGGGGTATCTTTGGTAAGCTGCACATTTTTGGGCTGAATCAGACAAATGAATATCAGTCTGTCTCCTTTGGGAAAAAGGTATGGGACTGTACATGTAAATATTATTTTTAAATCGTTCTGAAATACAGCAGATTATTTTGTAATTAAATCAGTTACTCAAGTTTAGCTACTTAAAATGCATTTATATGTATTTCTCAGATTCTGAAAAATTTCTTGGCTGATGCCATGGTCTGTATGCTATGAATTTCATATAACTAGAAGAAGCTGATGCAATGATTTTAATATAAAAGTACAACTTTATGATTAAAGGGTTTGAAGATTTTTATTTTATTTATTCATTGAAAAGGCAAAATGTAGCAACTACAAAGATGTAAGGGAGATATCCCTTGAGAAAGACAGAAAAGAGGTGAAAACTTGTTTTGAAAAGAGTGAAAGATATTTTAAATGACTTAAAATAAAAGTTCATGTCTAATGAAGCCCTCGCGTAAAAAATGAAACTCGTATGCTCAATTAGGGCTTATATTTTTCTCACAGATAAGATCTGAGCGAACTCTTTAAAAGTCAACATTATCTGTCATAACAGCAGTTCTACCTCTCACATTGCAAACAAACTACACAAAAAGGAGGGAAAGATGAAACAAGGGATATGGGCAGCGTGAATGGAGCCTAAATCTTTTAATTAACACCCTCTGAAAAGCACACTCTTTTTCCACCAAACTAATAAAAAGCGTGAGTGTGGGGTCTTTGTTGTTGTTCAAGCCTTGCCTGCGCTCTAAGGAACTGAGAAAAGGCTAATCAGGGTTATTTAAAGCCACTTTCTACTTGCCAGGCTCCAATATCTCATTAATTCACTCTTAGTTGGCATCATTGTCTGATAGTGTTTGAAAATCACCAAAGAAACAAGGATTTCCCCTAATCCTGTCCATCAGAGGTAACTCTCTGGAAGACGATACCACACCATAGAGCATAGGACATGGAAAGTGTGTGCACAGGGAAATATCCCGTTTTCTTTGCAAACTTTACCATTCTCTATGTCTCACACACCTGACAAATCTAATGAGAACATGCCTGTTTAGGCCTGAACTTTACAAAAAAAGAACCAACGTTATGATGATAGTTTAAAGGAATTATCCTGAGTAACTAGTCTCTGCTTGAAGCTATTGCCTGGCTTCTTCATCCATATTGGTGCGAGCCTGACACAGGCAAAATTAATAGTTATCTGTGTGTATATTTGCCTTGACAAAAGAAAGGAGATTTTGATCATGGTCATAAGCCAGAAGAGCAACCGCTTCAATGACTTTGTTGTCATAAACTACAACATTCAATTAAAGGTGATGACTGCCATTCTGAGCTATCTTTAATGGAACAACACTAACTCCGGTGACTGGAGAAGAACTTGGATTATATATGTCTTCAGCTCAGCAACCATCTTTGTCACGTCCAGAGACAGCTAAACTGAACTTTAGTTCCCTTTCCAAGAAGGTTCTCCTCCGTACAAGCCAGCTCTTATTGCCCTCCCATACTAAACCCAACACTTATATCCAGATGATATTTTAAAGCAACAGCATATAACTGACTGCTGTCTCCCCAGTGGTTTCTGTCACTTGCCTTTCTATGACTAGGCCTAGCCACTCTTGGGGACTAGGTGGCCTTCAGACCTAACTCTTCATATAGCTGTTCTAGTGGCCTCAGTTTCCCTTTAATTCCTGGAAAGGGAACAAACTATGATTGCCTTACAAGCCAAGCGCAGTGACACAGCCAAGAACCACCACAGCTGTCGGTCTAGTATCATAAACACTTTCAAAACTTAATGCTTTTAGCAATTGTGTTTGTCTTGGGATACTTTATTTAGATTGTAATGTATATCTTTGCCATCTAATTTCTTATTTTTTGATTAGGTAGAAAGTGAAGTAAAGTTCAAAAGGATGATGTAAAGTTTCTACTAAGGAGTTGTATCCCAGAATATCTGATTCTCATGGCCATACCTATCTTTTTCTGAATACTTATTAATGGATGCTAAGCAAGAAAGATTCAGAGGTTTCATCATATAAACCACCTTCAAAGTCTTCTAAGGAAATGCATTTCTTCAGTCCACAAATTACCTTTAAAGTTTTCCAAAACCAAGATCTTGCTTCATTTTTGTATTTTAGGGTGAGCCAAAAATTCAGGAAGAGTAACTATTCTTCCATGTACTGTAAATACAGGTGAGCCATGGGAGCAGTAATATGAATTACTATAATATTCCCAGTATCCGGGTTCAGATGCTGTTAGCACTGGATTTATTACTAGCCTCAGAGCTCTCAACAGCATTAATAGTATGTTTGTTCATTGTTTATGATTCATGGAAAACACCTATGAAACAGGGTAGTGATCCTCCTGCAGTTCTTGTTTCCCATCTCAGAGTAAGAGCACTTGCCACTAAAATTTCTCCTGTTTCTAAGTACATTTTATTCTGTGGTACTCAAAGACTTCTAGATTTAACAGTAGACAAAATAAACAATTTCTTCAGTAGCAACTGATTGCAAACAAGTAGGGCAGTGGCACTGGTTCGTGCTGCTACCACAGTGCTCTGATACTTTTTGACAGTCTTCGATATTTCCTCTATATCACAGACAACTGTCCCAAACTCAAAACTCTTCATTCAATTTTTCATATTTCTAAGTGCAGTTTCAATTTTAATCCATATCTTTGGAAAGAGCTTACTTTGTCTCATGCATTTTATATGCCCTTTATATTATTATGGGGAAGGAAAAGGTAAGTATTGATTCTGGACTAGGTAAGTTTACTGAATCACAAAGACATATGCTGAAACTGCAGCATAAAAGGTATTCTATAAAACAAAGAAAAATAAGTGGAAAATGATTGCAGCACAAATTGTTTATGAATCCCTGTAGAACACAGTGTTGTATAAATCGCAAGGGAGAGACATCCTTATACCAAGCAGTATATAATCTAAATGATACAATTTTTCCTGCACCTGATAAAATCAACACACAAATAGGAAGAATATGCCACAAAATTTGTAATTAAGTTAATAGGCAAGCCATGCATACCCACACTGTATGGGCCTGAAAATTCTGCCAAAAAAGGTAGTGGCTTTAAATTTTAAATATCAGGAATATTTTGCTAAATCTTCTTAAGGTTCATGGCTTCATTAAAAGATGAGTTAGTAATTACATCATACCCAAGGAATGCAGACTGTAGAATAAGGTTTCGCACTTACTTTGAAATCTGTATCGTTTCCAAATTTCCAAGTTAGCTAACTCTGAAGATATTTCAGAAGTTAAAAAGACTAGCTTTTTGTGTATTTGTGACATAATAAAAATAGAGACATCAATTCCCCATATAAAATGAGAATCTAGTCAGTAGACTAATGTAGATAAATGGAGGCTTTCAATTCTGGTGGACACTTCACCTTATTTTATATTACAATGCTACTTTATTGCCACTGCTGTGGTTGTGAAATGTCACTGATTCTTTGGCTAATTAAAAGATGGGCAGCAGATTGCCATTAATGAGATTTGGCTTCCACAAAATAAGGCGCTCTTGGTGTGTGGCTGCGTAAGTCAGCTAAGAGAATCAGACCTCCCCTTAGATGAAGGGAATCTGCACAGATCACATCGAAGTAAATCTAAAAGTAATCCGCTGTATAAAGGAATGGGCTTTTTGCAATTCTATTTCTGAGTGTATGCAGGGGTCCCCCTTAGGGTTTTGCAGCCACAAAGATATCACTCACTTGAGCTGGGACCTTGGAAGAAATACATAGCCAGTAGAAAACAAAGATTTAGCTTTCAGGTCTGCTCCCAAGTATATGACTACATAAAAAAGCCCTAACCTAACTAAAGCTAGTCTTCTGCATGCTTGAGTCGTACAACAGTGTGTGTGTGTGTGTAAGATACTAACATTAAAAATTGCCACGAAAGAACTTCTCTTAAGACTTTTATCCCCACTAAGACCTTTACTCTTCTGACCTTTATCAAGATCAAAAAAGATCAAGAGGGTGAAAGAGCTTGATCTCTTGTGTGGTAATGACTCTATTTTACCAAGCTGCTGAACCCATTAAAAACAGGTAAAAAAATAATGTTCAGCTCTTTTAACAACTCATACCTAGAAAGATAAAAACATACAGATTCAGACCAAAGTCCGCTGACTTCAGTGAAACTATGCCTAGCCCACTGCAGCTTGAACAAAGGGCCTGTAACATCTTTTCCTTCTGGAAATGCACTAATGGTGAAGTCTTCTGGAGGGGAAGCCCCAGCTCTCTGCCCCAAAAAGCAGTCAGGATGACCCAATCCACCAGTGACCCCTTTGGCATGCCAGGACAGGGATTTAACCTTGTGGGTTCCTCACCCTCTGGCTGTGACCCAAAACCTGCATTTGCAGAGGTGTCTACCCAAGAAAGGGCTCGCAGAGGTGCACTATAAGATGTGAAGATTTCCATACCAAAGCTGAAAAAACTCCAGTTGAAGTTGCACAGAGGTCTGTTGGAGGGCATATGCCTCCACGAGTCACCTCTTGAATATATAAAGGTGGTATTAATCTCTGGAAGAGATTTTTTCTTAGTCAACTTACAGCTGGGATGAATTCAGCTCAAGATCCTTGGAGTTATTTTCTGTTCTCAAAGCTTTAAGTAACTCAGCAAGACAAACATATGCATAGGATATCAATCCACATGCATCAGGATGTAGGCCAGCAACTGTCTCCGTGGGGTTAGAAAAATTTCCTGCATCATCTTGTAATTACTTCATTTTCCATTAAGTGGTATAAACACTTGCTGGATCATCAGATAGCGGCCACTGTTTGAAATAGGACATCTGCCTACACAGGCCATTGGACTGACCCCAGGTAACAGTTCCTATTTTCCTAATCTCAGCAATATATAATTTTTTTTATATATAATTCCTTATATATAAGATATTTATGTCATATAGATCTATATATGATATAAAATATACATGATATACACATATAAAATTCAAATACAGACCTTAGCACTGATAAATACACACTGCAATCCCAAACTTTCCCAACACCTTTTTAACCTGCCTTTGTGCAGTCACATTTGACAACAGTCTGAGCTGCAATTTGAGGGACTTGAAAGTTCAAAGTCATGTCATAGCTTCAGTCCCCCCTTTCTTTCTGCTACTTGTTATAGGGGGGGGTGTGTTTTTAGCAGTTAGCTCAGCGGACTGAGTCAAGTTCTCTTCCCAAATCTGTAGATAAGATCATAAAAACAACTTTGTCTTGCTTTCCTCATACATTAAATAAAATAAGAATTTAAGTCACTGGGTTGAGAAATAGTGGCTCTTTAGAAGTACTTTGATGTCGATCAGTTCCATTTCTGCCATATTTTAATAGTTCAAAAATAAACAGTAAACTATAGAAACAAAAAATATTCAGAGAAGTATTTTAATTAAAGACACTTTGGTGTCCAGATTCAGGATACTGAAATTCCTAGGAGACTGCTGATTTGATATACAGCATACATATATGACAGACGGAAGGATCAATAAATACTTGCTTTTTTTCTGCCATATAAACCTTTTGTTTCCTCTCCCCCAGTGCTCTTTGAGAACTTCCCTCCACCAGAATAGCTCATCTCCAAGTGACACCAACATAAAAAGTGAAGCTTTTTCTTGCCTGCATTTATGACTCGTCCATCATTGGTTAATATTTCCACGTTTTAATTTAAAAGTGCAAAAGGATATACTGGCCACAAAGGATCTGGTTTTAATTTGAGAAATCTTCCAATTAATAGAAAAGCTTAATTAAAACATCAGTTAAAAGTCCATAATATTAACTTAATGGTGAGAATCTATAGAAGTGCTTGATTAGAATTTTTTTTCATGTGTAAAATTAACATTAGTGACTTCTAACAAATGTCTTAAGCAGTCGTCGTTATTCAGAGAATGGCAGCAAAAATTAAAGCCAGGCAGTAATTATGACAATTTTAGAAGTGGTGGACAGCTCAGCCTTGTTGGAAACACACCAAATATTATCCAAAATAAATTCATGTATTTGCACAAAGCTTTGATCTATATAAAAAATTCCTTTATTTCCCCACAAATATATAACCTTTGGCCACTCTTTAGTGAAGCTGCATTTTCTACAGTGTACTCTTGGAGAACAAAGTACAACAGCAACTGGCAAAGTTTTTGAAAATACTACTGGGGGGAGGCTCAAGGAGCCAAAATCATTATTTTTGTATGGAGTGTTTCATACCAAACACAAACACTGGGGGGTCTTGACTGAACTCCTTTGCCCTCCTGCCGTTTATGCCTATGATATTGGGCAATTACACAGCTTTGGCTGAAACAGTACGCTGGATAGGAAATTTCTCACTTATTGGGGGGTTTGGACTGCACTTGTCAACAAAAATGAGACCATTTAGTAATCCTAATGAATTTACGGGGCAAATCATCTTGCTTCTCTCCTAAGATCTAGCCTTTTCCTGTTTTTTTTTCTTCCTTTAAATAGGATACACTTTGCTCTATGCAGTTTGAAACTTAAAAAAACCCAAGTCCCAGATTAATGTAAAACTACACCACAAATAAGAGTTCTATGGCTGAATAAGTCTGCGGGAGTTGCAATTAATGAGACTTGGCAGTGGCTTTTGCCAGCATGCTTATGCTACTGCTGAAACGCGTACACACACAGGCACAACACAGAGCCTTACACATTGCAGGAGAACTATAAAGGACAGGTTCCATTAATCAAACTACTTTTCTTTTACCCAATACTTATTCCAAATACATTTGCATATTAGAAGGATTCCCGATGATGAAAGTGCTTTGTGTAATCTTCTTTAAGACATCTTTTAGGAAAAGTTTGGAGTTAACCCTTTTTTCTCTTTGGTTTTCATTTTTAGAGGGGAGCTCCTCATGTGAAATGTCAATATTTCTCAAAAGATTTCTGTATCATTTCCACTCTACACTATACCCTTTGTTTTAATACACACATAAACCTCTAGATGTATCATGTAACAGTAACATATACATAGCTATATAACTCTATATACTTCGCTGTTTTCCTTCATTCCCACTACCATTAAGACAACAACAGATTTTTTAAGCCACCTCGTCTTTAGCACAGAAGCTTGTCTATTTTAGCTCCCAAACCAGAACATTAAGAACTATTGAAACCCTCACACTGCAGTTCCTCCACTCCACCTCTTTATTAGGACATGCTTTATGTGTCAGCAAAGAAAACACAGGCCCCTCCACAGGTGGTTTCTGTCATAGGGATAAATTGAATCCTGCTCTTCTCAAGGTCAATGCTATCAGTTTCACTAGGAGTAGTACGGAACCCCAACATTCGCATTGCCCTCCCTGACTGACCTCAGATTTGACACCAAAAAGTTCCTCAAGGTCTGTGGTAGATCCTCCTTTAATATCGTTTACTTGATCTAGGAGGATGCCAAAGGATCTTGAGTTGTAAGTGGTGGTGAAGAAGACTTTCATATAATACTTTCTGCTAAGGAAAGTCACCTGAGGCAAAGAGGGTTTGTGCCCTCTACTAACTGATCTCCAGGCACGTTATGCTCAGAAAGTTGTCCACTGCAAGTAGTTACAGAGGGAGTTCCCACCAGTAACCACCTGTTGTGGCCCACTCCAGGCTGCCTGGGCCACCCTGCACTTAAGGGGTGACAGAGACTCCCATAAACTCCAAAGGGAGCCTCCAAGACCTTGCTGCTTTCCTTCATGCCCAGCAGCTGTGGGGTAAGTGAACCACCACCTCCCCACAGAGGTGTGCATCCTATTTCACTCCTCCCCTGGTTTCCTCAAACACAACCTCCCACAGAGCATCCAAATCACAGGCAAACTTGTTTTATTGGAGGTTGTTAGCCCCTATTTCCCTCTTCTGTTCTGCAGCTACCAGAGGCAGCAAACTTTCCCCATTGGGGCAGGCAGCACCTGAATGGCCTGTGAGAGGGGGAATAATCACCAAGGCCATGAAGGCTGCCATCACCTTTGCCTCCTACAGAGCTGATTAATTAGCACAACGGCAGTGCCAGGCACTTTCTGTCAAGCCACAGTTAGGCAACACACTGACAAACATCCCGGAACCAAACATGTACTTTTCAAAAATACAAATTAAAAATGCAGATTAGCTTAGCGTATCAGCAATGGTATAATTGCTGTTTTAGGAGAAGGGCCAGCAAGACCACAGATAACTTACCTGTTTTCTCATTGTTCTCTTTTAATAAGACTCAAATTTGCAATTAAACTACTCCCTAAAAACACACATGGAAATGAATCTCACTTTGTTAGTAGGTCTGAGTGCTGGCTTTCTGCCCTATGGAAGGCACAGTTACTAGTCTGCAAGCGAGGTGTTTTAACACCTACAGATACATACTTCAAAGGCAGCCATTGCTATAATTTCCAAGTATCTCTTCAGAAAAAAATAGAGGGTCCTTTGCAGCTATAATATTTATTGATCATTTTTCTCCAAGTGTGAGAAACAATACTTTTCCTTTGTACTTTCCTTTTTCTTAGTTATGCAATGGTTAAGGCAAATGAAGAGCTATATCAGCTTATAAAACAGCATTATATTCCTCTAAATGGGTAAGTCATTTTGCCCATATAATGGCGTAAGTTTTTTTATGAAGTAATTCAGCAGTGTTAAGCTATCAACAACCACAGGTTCTGTTGGTTTAAAATATCATACTAGAAAAGCAAATGATCTCTTCCATGACTGTAAACCAGACTAACATTGTTCCAGCTTTATAGTTAATACAGAGATAAACTGGAGACAACTAACTTTTTTGTGGCAGGTTTGATGGTTTGAAGTATGCTTCTTTTCTTGTTTTGCTGATTAAATGTGCAGTAGATGTTCAAAACTGTTTTAGAGATGGCTCAAAAACCCTTTAATCCCTTTCCCACCTCAAATAGTTAAGCTTTCTACAATGAAATCTTTATGGAGTAACCAGTAAGTAGGACAAGCAGAAATGCTACAGAAATGCTACACATCCATTGTGCACTCGGCACTGGAGTATTCAGAGGCCAATGTGGTCTGTGTATTGTCCACCAGAACCATTCCTTTTGAATTTGGTTCCAAAACAATTTTAATGAGAAGGACAGCCATTTATTGCTTCATCCTTTTTGCTACCCAAAATAAAGTCTTCAGGTTTATAAATGCAACAAAATACATAAAACTACTGCATTCTCCTTTTACCTTTTAAAACCCATGGATTTTGTTGATACTTTTCTATTACTCTGCCAAATTATTTTTTTTTAATCAATGGGGAGATGCAGAATAAGATCCCAACACAGGCACATGCAAGTCTGAATGGCAGTCAACAGTCTACAGCTAATGAATATCAAAACCATTAGCATTACTGCAGCCTAGCATCACGGTCTTCAGGAGATGGGACACTTCATGAAGGCTTCAGTATGTTTACCTTCTCTTCTTTACTTTTGCATAATATTTTATCTAGAAAGTAGGCAAAGAAAAGCAGCCTCATAGGTACGTGACACTCCTCAAGCCAAGCATGGGGGAACTTACGGGGTTTTATCTATTCAACGCCACCAGATCACAGACAACAGATGGAAGCGAGAACAGAACCTGATCTGGAGTCCCAGCACTGAGTTAAGATAAAAAGAAACTCGGGTAAAAACGGTGATTGGCTTTTAAATTATTTTACTAGGCAACAAATTTTGCTGTGCTAGAACTATACTGAAACTGAATTCAAAAGGAAAAAAAACCAGAGATCTTAGTCCATGAAACAGAGTTAGGACAGTCTGGTTCACCCAACAACAAACTATAGCTTTTAGCTCTGAGGAATCTGTTCTAATCAATGGCTGATAGGGAAGCGTTGGGAATAAATTTGCTGTTGCTGCACTACTTCAACTTGTGACATCCAGTTAAACCATCTTAATGTTGCCAGTGAAAAATATGTGTCTTGTACATATCATGATCTGCTGAAATTTTAGAACACCCTAAAATGTCCAGAATATTAATAATCTTGCTATAAGGACTACATTACTTAGTCTTCATGTGTTTCCCCTTTGTCCCAGCAACAGGGTGCCCTCTGTTTGCGAAGGGAGACTGCCTTACTACTAGCACTTGAGAGGAAAGAAAAAGATCAAGTAGCTGGTGCTGGGGCCCCCCCCTTCCCTGTACTCACAGAACTCCTGCTCAAATGCACACAGCTCCTAGGGGACAAAAACACATGCTAAACACTTTATGAAGCAGTGAGCAATGCAATGGTTTATAATGGACCCCAAATAATGCCTAGTATAACCACTGATTTCAGTGGAATTAAACCTAGGTGGCTTCTGGCACGACCTGTCTAGCAGCGCAGAGGGGGCTTTCATTCCAAGATGCTGATTTTGCACACAACAGGGCAATTCATGGAGCACAAGGAATAGCAGCTGCAGTGAGAGGGGGCTCTCCACAAGGACAGGAGTGGGATGAGGGATCAAACAGGAGCTAAAGAATGCCTTGTTTTTACTGGTGCATTAAAAAAAATAATAAATAAATCAGGCAGCATATAGCTTACAACCATGCAGCCCTGCTGCCTACCTTAAAGTCTTGGTGGTGTGCTTGAAGAGTATTCATGTTATCACCTGATCTTCCCTACTTACCATATTAATTAATGTACAAGCAGTGCTCGGAGGGACCAGCTCCAAGGCCACAGAGGGGGAGAAGAAAGAGCACATTTCAAGAGGATTCCTTTTTTCAAATAAATAAGGAGGTACTTGGAAACCATATCAAATATCTAAAGCTGAATTTAATAACCACTTTTCACAGAGCTTTTTTGTTTTCTGTTGAATTATGCAATATTATCTGAAAAAGTAGCATCTATAATTAACTGACAAGAGAACCGGAATTTAGTAGGAGGGAATGGTCATAAAAGGCACGTTCTTTATCCCCCAAATTTAGTGAATTTGTACTTAAATTGAGGCTTGGGGAGGGAGGGGGGAAATATAGCAGCAAAAAAATCCCAATCCAACGTCTAAATATGTACAACACTTGTATTTTTTCTTTCGTGCTAGTCTAAGGAAGTTTTCACTTGTATCCACAAAAGCCAGCTTTTATGAAGCAGAAATACTTTAGTATAATAGTGCCGAATGCTTTTTGCTTTGCCCCATTGACTGCAGTGGCATTGTCCTAAACTGACTCCATTGCTGTGACCTTGGGTAGGGCAGCGCACAGCTCTGCAGGGACTCAGCTCCGCTCTGCCCTTCCTCCTCCTCACAGCAACTCCTCCCAAGCATCAGGCTGACCACCTTGACCAGTGAGCCCCAGTGGGTATGGCAGCCCCAGCTCTGAGAGCACTGCTGCAACTGTGACCTGCCTTTTCACTGAGACGGGGAACTGCAATAGGCAGTAACAGACTCCCTAGCGTTGGAGAGGAATTCCTCATGAGAGGACATCATCCCTGAAAAACGCCCCACAGAAGAACGTCTCTTTCATAATGAATAATCTGGCCCTGCTGAGCCCCTTTCCTTCCTGAAGTTCTGCTTTTATAAGAAAGCATCCTCTTTGAAGATCAGAGAGTCAGAATAAATTATATTGTTTAAGGGAATCAATGCTTACTGAATCATGCAAAATTCTTTAATGTAGACTAGATTCAAGAGAAAAAGGACAGACACATATTTTAATCCAGAGGAAACTGTGTGAAATCATTAACACTTTACTAAACATTTTTGTGAAGCTGTAGCAAAGGTTTCAGTCCTCCTGCTCCCACAGTTTTGTCAGTCTCTTCTTTCTCACTCCTTACCTCTACAGAAGGGGCCAGCATACAGCTGTCCCTTCAAATTACTTGGTGCTACTTTATGAGTGTAAAGGGCTACAGATCACTTACACAAACTTTTCTAGTGATTAGCAGTACAGGTTGCCATAAAAAGCAGACAGTTTCTGGTACAGTGAGCTAATTATATGGTTACCACAAAATAACGGAAACAAAAAGTAATTACACTGTTGTAGGCATTACTGCTAACACGCTATCTCTTATCTCGGTAACATTGCAGGTAATTAGCTCATGTCACTACACTAGTATTTTATTCTGTGCACAGTTTTGCACCTCAAAAAAGGTAGAAAAGTTCCATGATTAATAACTACTCCAGAAAGTTTATAAAAGACCCAACTGCTCAAGAGACAAAGGACCACAGAAGCTTCAGCTGGCCAGGAGATCAAGTACCAGCAACAAATGCACTCTGTGATGGAAAACCTGATTAAAATTTCTCAAAGAAATCATTATGGGTGAGAAACTAATTGAAAGACCTCCCTCCTGCCAGAGCTTTGCTAGAAAGAGAAGACTTCAAAGGCATAGAGGGAGAGCTAATGTTTTCACACTTAAAACTGAAAAAAGGCAATCCTCATGTTTGTGTTTGTTCAGTACACACTTCTCAAATGTTGCCCCCTCATGCTCTAAATCTGCTGGGTTGAAGATCTAAACCTTGAATATACAATGCACTTTAGCTAGGGTGTATGGTGCTATTCTTCCATGCTGTGTGCCTGTCTATTCATGCGCTTTTATTCTTTATTCTTCAGACTGATATATAGTAAACAATATGGTTAGCCACTTAAAATTCTCTAGGTTATTAAAATGTGAGTAGCATTTTTTTTCCTCTCTCCTGGATTTCATCTGGAACCACTACCTAATTAATATCCAGAACCCAGCAGGAATCTGAATAATAATAAAAAACCCAACTTTTGTTGTTCATTGAATAAATCTGTGTAATTTAAACCATAATCATGGGGATTTCATCAAAAGTAACTCAGTTCTTCCAAATCCCACATCATCATTACAAACAACTTTGTAGTGCAATTTCCAAGGCAAGATATCTCTTCACTTTCATATTTTAAAGGAAACATTTCTAATGACAGCAAGGATGTATTTTATATGTAAAAAGCTAGGATCTCGATGGTTAGAACACAATGTACTTCCCCGTATCTTCTACCAGTGCATACACCGTACTGTAAAGGATCAGTTCATACAAATCCTTCCTTCTCTCAAAGACACATTGTCTTATCAGTCGAGAGCTAAGGTGCAGTTGGAGTATAATGCAAGTCCATTTCTCACAAGCTTAGAGCTTAAGCACTTTGTTATTGGTTATTAGGGCTGGACTCCTAGAGATAAACCTACAACTACTGTACACCAGTGAAGGGCAAATAAGCAAAATCCCTGACAGAAGTCTGTTGTAAAATGATGAATAAGCCTCCTAAATTGCCATAAGGCGCTAGTCACAATGGAATTGTATTTGTCAGACATGCATTGTAACCCTAAGGTTATCATAGTGGGCCAGCAGATACAGGAGGAGTGCTTAACACTATCACCCCCTAATCGTATCTCCTACAGGCTAAAAACTCTGCAGGGAGCATTACCACTTAAAGAGGTGGTAGTGTTTCTATGGACTGAATGTAGACAGCATTTGGTAGAAAGAAAAAAACCTATAGAAAAGACTGACAGATATATTCACACAGGCTGCTCACAAGTATACCCTAAATTGAGATATATAAAAAAAAAAAATCCTTGCAAATCATATCCCCAAGGCTGGGCTTCTAAATAATAAAATACTGTAGATTACTACTTTATTAGTTTTTAAAAAGCTTATGAAAAATTATCTTTTGCCTGTGGGAAGACATTTTATCTGAAATTATAGCAACTCCAAGAGTTTTAAGATATCAAATTTAGAAACTAAGCAGCTGTAGGAAATAGATGATATTATACCCTACTCTTGCAAATTAAATTCTCAAATTCTAGTTCCCCTATAAGTTATTTTATTGTATTTATCTTAAGCTTGACTAACACTGATATACATTGGAAGCCATGACAAGCTAATATTATAAATCCTATATGTTATTAGATGTGGCCAAAAACATGACAAAATATTTTTCCCCATTGAAAAATACTAACTCTTGAGGAAATGTTTGCCCTCATAACCTTCTGACTGGAAATTATGTCCAATTATCAGACTCGTACAAGTGAGTGAAAGCATTTCAAAACAGTCCTTAGCCTAATGATTATGACACTCCTGCAAGAAATACGGACATCTTTGCATGATTCAGAGGAAGGATCTGAACCCGGGTTTCCCTGTAGCCCAGATGACTGTTCTGGTCACTAGGCTATATTGTCATTCTTGCTCACTCTCTCTGTTCCCCCTCCCCCTCCCATGGCCCGTTGAGCATTCAATTATTTATACCAAGTGGAACAACTCCAACAGGAGAGATTGAGACGCACTACATGCACCTGATCTTT
Source organism: Burhinus bistriatus (assembly GCA_013397275.1). Lineage (NCBI taxonomy): Eukaryota > Metazoa > Chordata > Aves > Charadriiformes > Burhinidae > Burhinus > Burhinus bistriatus. Next base: position 172,964 of record VYXH01010972.1, on the reverse strand, counting down.
CATTTGTATTTTGCATCCTAATAAAAATTTCAAAAGGTTGACTTTTTTAGGACAAAGGATCATGTTCTGGACAGTATATACATTATGTGACAAAAGAGAAAAGAAAATGGTCACAGCATTTGTAATAGTGCATTTCAGCTTTTTCATAGTTGTTTGTAACTTTATGCATTTACATGGAAATCTTAGGAAAGAATTAAAAATAAAATTAAGCACCTCCTACCATTCTAATGCATGGAAAAAAAAAGTCTTTGTTTCCCATGACTGAGCACTAGGTAGTTCTCATTCTCATTTCAAGAATTATCAGCCCAAGAGTAGTACTTGATTTTTTAAATATTAGGCATAGTTTTAACTGTAGCAGAAATAGTAAAATAGAAGTACATTCGATGAAATATACTTAAAAGAATCCAGAAATAGAAGGGGAAGAACATTAGTGCAGTTTTAAAGCACAATTATACACGATAATAAACAGCAAAAAGGTAGAGCTATGCATTACAATTCTTCTGCAGTCTTTGTGATGATTTACAAAGCCTTTTGGATTCATTCATGCTTAGGCAAAAGAGAAGTTTAAATATCAACAGCTCTGCAGTGATACAGCAACACAGCATAAATGTGGTTTTTGCTGAATAGATGAAGATATAATTAAAAGCCCTATTTCTGAGTGTTCTTTAAATGCCATCTTTAGTCTACCTTATGGTCATTCATACAACTCTCTAGTGCTTTATACCATTATATATGCCCTTTGGATTTCTTACCTATCATGTAAAAACAAAACCAACCTCCTTCATCCCAAATATAGAATAAGTAACCAATTACCTCAAACTTTGTTCAAAGAGGAGAAACTGGGCTGCAATATTTGTGCAATTAAAATAACACAGAAAAATTGATGTGGTCTTACTAATACAATATTGAACAACAGATCTGGATGCGGGTATAAATAAGTTTCCTGGACTCAGCAAGGAAAGTATTCTCCTATCAGGCCATGAAGGATGAGAAAGGCAGAGCTCCCTTTTTCCTGATGTATCTCTCTTCTCTTATCCCATGCCCCGCTGGATGCACTGCAATTTAACATGATGAAGATCTACACCTCGAGTCTGTAGCAATGTTTCTCAGGGAAGTGAGCCCACCTCAATTTCATTGATTGCTTGATTTATGGTGCAAAACCACTTACTGCAATTTACACAGTCACTGTTCTCACTCTTCTTTGGTCTAGGAAAACCATTGTTTAAGTAACAGTGACAGTGGTTTTTTGCCATGGAAATTAGTATATTGTTGTTCCCCATTTAAAAGCAAAGACTAAAGCTCTCAAGAGAAGTACAAAGATAAGAGAAAGAATTTAAAATGGTATAATCAAGAAAAACTCCTACCCATGCACACTTGTGAGTGTCCAACCAAAGTTTTCTACATTTACTTTCTAGGCTTACAGAAACTGAAACAAAGCACTTTCTCTCTAACATGTTGCAATCCCAGATGTATGCAGACAGGTATTTAATGTGATGTGCAACAAGAACCCCACCAAAGCAGTACTTCTGTATTACTGTTTGAAATAGCCTTTCTCCCTTTAGTGAAAGAACCAATAAAACTTCTCACACAAGCTGAACCTCCCCTTCCCTTTTTTTTAAGCTGCATTTGACAAGCAGCCAGTTTAAGCAGCTAAAGTCCTTGCTGAAGTGGCAGACAAGTAGATAAAAGCTCCCTGTTCAGAAAAGCTGGGAAAGATTTAAAGGTGATGCAAACTGTTGGGCATTGGAGTTCCATTCTAGAGGGACTAAGGACGGGATTGCAAAAGGTGGGGTATAGATTGATGGAGAAAGGATTAGGAAAAAGCCAAACTTTCCTGTCTGATAAAAAAAATACAAGAATCCACAACATGTCTGTTTAGAGCTGAGGAACATGCATCCTGAGGTGTATAACTTATACTGGAGTAGCTTGTTCTGCATTGCAGATAGCTGAATAGGGACAATTAAAGTAACCTTTGAGGCTCTAACCTCTGGGACCAGTAATGGTAGATCATATTTTCTTTTCCGTTCAACCCTGAATTTACAAAAATCTTCCTCCCAAGTTCTCCGGTCCTTCCACCAGCACTTAGCCCCAGTGCACACACTTAGAAGTTACCCAGCCTCTTCTGAGTACCCACAGCAGGTCAACCTCTGCAGGAAAACAGGTCAAAGAACTGCCACTGACATCACTGACAGCTGCCTGTAGTATGTTATAATGGATGAAGACAATGCCATTTTATGCTGGGCATCAGCTTTCCTACAACTTCACAGCACTGCTGAGGAGTTATTTGTTGGAGCCTTCCTCACCATGGGACATGCATCCTTCACCTTCAGTGGTGATGCAACTTTCACACCCCAGCACAGAGATGCAAGACTGGCAAACGTGCAGTCCAGCAACTTACCCCGAACTCCAACATTGGCAATAGCAACACTGAAACATTTCAAACACAAATGGAGAATAATTTATTTTATAGGTAAGGAGCAGTAGATGGCACTCTCCGCTCTGCCTTAGCACAGAACAGGATCTCAGCAGGGGGCACTCTGCAATTAGAGGTAACTTTTGGTGCAGATCTAAACCCAAATGCCAGCCACTTACAGCCGTAAATGGTCTTGCGATGTTTTTCCACAAAGAAAAATACTTATCTCAACATTGTAATCATGTACAGCATCATAGCCATATTTTTCCAAAGATGTGCTAGGTTCAAATCATTCTGCACAGTTATTGGAGAATAACAGCTCCGTCTCCTAGAGGAGGCTGTACTTGAGAGACGGGCGACCTCTGCGAAACAACCAGCTCTGCTGGTCTATGTACAGCAAGCTGTGGGTGGCCGCCTATGGAGAAGGATCATTTTTCCATATCAGCACTGGATGTTAACTGGAAGAAGATCAAAAGTAGAAGGAAGTGCAAGAAAAAACAATAGGCAATTCGTTGGCTAGGAAGGCTGGAACAAGCATTACCTCAACAAAATTAAACAGAGAGAGAGAGAGACTGACCAATTTGTGGTATCTCTGTTTATTTTGTCTTGTGACATGAAAGCAGACTATGGAAAAGTGATGCATGCTTACTCAACAGATCTGTTTCCTAGGGCTGATCCTGCATGCTCAGTCCCTACCAAAGCTGAAGGAAGTTCTTCATATTTTTATTCAGGGATCACATTCAATCATTTTTGCAATAGAAAAATTATTTTCACTATAAGGTACTACACCACACTGAAAGGATTTTATGTACCTTTATGAATTGTGTATGTATATACACACAAAACCTTCTCAAACAGCCGCCTTGATTCACACTGAAAAAAACACCACCTGACTTGCACAGAAGTAGTCCAAAACTACAATTCCTTGGCCTATTCTCCCACATTTTGCTTGATCTCCACCCAGAAAACCAATGCAGTTCAAATCCCACACTTCTCAGACCACGATAGCTTCCACCAGTGTTCATTCAAATGCATAACATGCCTAGAAGGCTGACGGATGTCAGCAGTCTGGGACAGGGGAACAGCAGTGCATGGGAGAGATTGAGTAACAAGGGCTGAGCAGGTCAGGTGTTTCCATTCATCTCAGCTGTGGCATAAACTCACAGGTGGTCTCCTGGGTAGCCTGGTTTGAGGGCTTTATAAATCATAATGATAGTTGCTCAGAAATTTTCCTGTGAAACATGTTTCTGGGAGAAAATGCCAATTTATCACTACTAAAATGTTCTGAGGGTATGTACATTAATTTTGAAAAAATGGTGAAGGAACCCCAACTGACCAACAGATTTCCAATGGAAATCTTAGTTGCCCACTCGCAACCCACATTTACATGTGATTGCTTGCTCCATGGCAGTCTTGTTTCCTGAGCCATCAGGGCTTGGACTTAAGGACTGCCTGCACCCATCAGGTGCATGTGCCACTGTGTAGTTCATAAAGCTATCCAGTTCCCCCTTACCTGCACTAGCAGGGTCCCATACAGCTCACACAGCTTTCACAAAGACTCAGAGAACAATGCTAAAACAACATGTCAGCTGTGGGAAGAAAATTAAATCTGTGGGAAATGAGGGGTACCCGTTCCCACAGATCTCCTAGGTGGTGGGGAAATACCTCATATATTGATGAACATTGCTTTTAGGAAGATTAGCTTCATCAAATAGTCACAAGGAAAAAAAAAGTCTTATGTTGGACAGTAGCACAAAGTTCAGTTTTTCTAGTATTCACCAGAAAAGTATCTAGGACAATTTTCCAAGTGTTTTTCTTCCTTTCTTTTTTCCTCTCAAATAAAAAAAAAGAATAAAATAATAAAAAAGAATAACAGTTTAAATACCTGAGTGGGGAACTATTTCTGTGAATTTACCATACGGAAAAATAATATTTCAAAAACATCAAAATGCTACAATCAAATCTTTGGCTGCCCCATTAGAGAAGAAAAAAGACCCAAACCAACCCAACACTAACACTTTCAAATGCCTAATACAGCGTAGAAGTCATGATCAGAACTGACTGTCTCTGACAAGTCCACTCAGTGACAAAAGGTTTCAAATATGACTCTTGCCACATGCTGCCAAGTAAGTTTTGAGAATGAAATCTGCTAATGCAATGATGGTGAGGGGAACTGCTAACTCTTCAGCGTACCCCACAGCATTTGGAGGAATCCTTAGATGAAAAGGCAGCAAGCACAAAAGTGTTGAATAAAATGTTCTAAAGAGATGAAAAAAAACCAGTATGAGGATGTGACTTCAAAATAAAGAGAGATGTCTTTGTTTAAATGTTTGATTACTAAATGAGCGCATTGGAGAAACCCAGTCTTGTCCCTCCCTTATTGGTCTTCCTTTGCAAAAGCAAAGCCAGAGTTATTGTTACACTGTCAAGCTACATCTATTTATATAGTAGCCAAAAGCTCTTCTCTGTACTGGTGTCTTTTCACCCGCTCAAAATAAATCTACCTCCTCACAAGGAGGTAGATTAGTTACTATTATGATAGCTCTAAACCTGAAACCCATACATTACAAGCTAAACTCTGTTCCCGCATAGACACCAAAATAAATCCAGTGATTTACTGAAGTCACTTTGGAATAATGAGAGGGTAAATCTGGCTCCATGTCACTTACAGTAATGTTTTCAATGATGACAAAATATAGAAAGTTGGAAGTCTGAATTAGCATTAAATCAGACTGAGAATTCTGAATTATGAGTGAGAAGTGTAAGATTAGAGAAATCTGCATTATGTAAATGCACATATGAACTGGGGCTTCATTTTTCCAGCTTGCAAAGGAAGTAATCACAAAAGCATAATAATGCAAGATTATGCTCAAGTTCCTTCACTCCCAGGGAGAAACAAGGACATTTGCTAAAGTCTCAAGTCAGACACACCACAAAAAAAATTACTGCCGTTTCTATACATTTATAAGATTTCTTTCTTCTCCAAAAAACCCAAATCCTAAACAATTACTGTGAATCCAATGAGACTGGAAGTACAAGAAGTTAAGAAGTTTATACTGATATCCAGCTAGCATGGGTGTTTTTGAAGGTAAGCAAGCTGCTCCTATTCTGCACTCATTTGAGGTGTGATACATATTGCAGCCATTGGGCATTTTTTGATTGATTTCAACAGATTTTGTATCAAGCTTTTAGTAAAGTCTATGATTGGCCATCTTTGTGACTCAGATGGAAAAAAAAGCAATGAGTTTAACTACTAAATCCCCTAAATCAATGTCTACCATCCATTTCTATTTTGTTTACTTTCATTTCTGAAGCTGCACTTGGGTCAACCTTTGCCTGGCATGAAATTGAAAAAGCTCACAGGATCAGAAATAAAATGTAGACAGATTTTGAAAAGTATTTTTCAGGAAGACTTCTCACAGGAGGGCTAAACACACAGTCTGATTAATATCTGCTCATTTTTAGTTCATTTACTAGTATCCTAATATAACTGCATGAAATAGAACATCAAATTCCAGTTTGGTAGATGAAGCCGCACTGCATCTGAGTGACCAACCCTCATCCTTGTTCTTACGTGATAAAACTTTGATCTTGCATATCTGTATTTCTCTACTGCTCTTTTGTTGAAAGGTATCAATAAAAACACCATCCTATTGGCATCCTATGGGTTTTGCTGTGCTAGTGGCTGAGGGAGTCATGAAGATCCTCTTTTCGATGTCAATTCACTTTGACTAAGACATAAACTTGAATAAGAGGAGGTGAGCACAAGCAGCCCCTGCTTTTATGCTTAGAAGGGAAAGTTTCCACATCTTGGCTGCAGCAGTGAGAGCTGACCTGGCAGATTTGGAGAACGACTTCAATAAGCCAGCTAACAGAGCCTGAAAATACTCCCATTACTTGCACTGAAGTGGATTATTTGCGCACAGACTTCATCCTCCCCATGGAAGACAGAAGAGGTGGGGAATAAGAAGGGTCCCTTACCACTATGGCACTGTCCCCTTTTCGCTGGAGGGGAGGCAATTTGCAAATAGGCCTTTGGCATGTGAAGGGGAAAAATGCCATTTCCCTCCTAGCTCTGCATAAATTAATTGGAAAACATGGGGAGAGAGTTTTAGAAGAGATTCTCAGAAAATCATACAACCAAGGACAAAACAGGAATTTGCAAGGGGCCCCTAGAAGTAGTGGAGAAATCTGGGAATCAAACATGCTTAATGTATTCCTGTGTTCCCTTTTGTATATTTAAATAAAGGGCTAGAAGGAACCACTGTAATAAACCAGCCTGACCTCCTTGTGCAACACAGACCACAAGTCCTGCCTGAAATAATTCCTGTTTGAGTTAGAGCTTTTTTTCCTACGGGAAGAAGCATAAGGAGGACTCCACAATGAAATCTTTGCACTACTTCAGCTTCCCTGTGAGGCACTGGATCTCACAGCATGCTCTTCACCAGCTCTTGTTGTGCCTCTGTGGTAAGTTTTAATACAAACAGGTGACAATCTAGTCCTTTAAACAGTGTCAGAAAGGTCAACCTTTGCCTTTACCACTGCCCAGAGTGGTATGCTGTTGACTAATACTAATGTGTTAGTTTATTTTTTTAAGCAAGCTGAGCAGCTCTCAGTCTCCAGTTCCACTCTCATTGCAAGTAGACCATTGCTTTAGGACCACTGTGGTCTGAACTACTTTCAAAGCCTTTAACCCAGTTCTAATTTTGCTGTGAGCATATCTTTAAAAAGAAAAATTGTTATGATGACAGCTAAAGAAAGCTGAAGTCTCTGGGGCCAGCATCATGTGTTCACATCAGGAAACTGACCACCGTTGTTAAAAATTAAATGTTTGACATGAACTAAAGTCACAGAAAAATATGATTCAGTCTTTCAGCAAGCACTGTTTATGAAAGCTTGAAAGAGCTGAAAGCCCAATATGATTTATATCCTGGGAGCTGGTATGCAACTTTAAACATGTTCTTTTTTCAAGTTCATCTTGTCATCCATAGATAAATATAGATTAGGACAAACCAAAATAAATGGGTGGGTACCAAAATCCACAAAACAACTAACCATAATGGAAGTGCTCATCCTTCCATTCAATAGCAAAAACAGCATACACTTGGTTTAAATAGCTGGTTGGGGTAAAATGAGTATTATTGGACAGGAACACTTAGCCAGAATGATCCAAACAAGTCAAAAAATAGCCAGAGTACAACCACATAAAATAAAACACTGACCAGATTTAAGTATAATTGGTCACCCTCCCATGTTTTCAGATTCCTATTATTATAGCTTACGAGGCCCCGTAATGTACCTTTGGAAAAAGTCAAATGGTTTCACTGGGTTTCTAACCTTTGCACTTCAGTAAGATGATCCACTGAGAATGTTACTGTATGAGACTAAAAAAAAAAAAATGAAAAATTAGAGCCTACTTTACTCACAGAGGTGCAGCAGACACTTACGTGACTGTTCATCATCACTAGTGTCTCCAACCCTGTTTGCTTAACGTATCCGCATTACGAAGGCAACATGTGGGCAATGCTAACTTTACATGTTCCACCATAACAAGCCATCCTATTTTCAGCATAAAAATGGCATTTAAATAAATATTTGTGCTATGTCATTGGGAATTAAAGGCCAGACAGCATCCCACTGTGTTTCCAGAATGAGCAAATCCAGTGATTAGACCACAAGTCCCCAAGAACACTTGCTCGGGACAGCGAGGAGGATTATTTAGCCTTGTTACATAACACAGCAGGCTATAAATGGGTGCTTTGTATATGGGAACAAATTCAGTAGTATTTCCTCCACTTGAATTTTCGTTAGTTACCCTTTTGCAACCCCTTCAGCCTGTGTTGTTCTGACCCTCTCTGATGATACGCCTTTCTACCCACAGTTATTTATTCTTACCCCAGACAGCTCTCCTCATGCCAGGAAGGACTGGGTGCCCTGCGGCCCTGGGAATATGAGGAGGACATCAATGCAGACCTGCCATATGGCACTGCTGTATCCAGCCACACAGTGCCTACTAGGTTAGCCCTCACAAGCATCTTCATGATTTAAGAAACAGGGCATGTAACATAGTAGTGACGTTTCCTATTGCAGTATTTACAAAATTGTTACATGTACATGTAGAGAGAAGCCCTACAAAACTTTGCAAAGATCCAGAATCTTTCAGAACTAGGGAGCACAAGACATAGCAGGAAGCCCTTGAAGTTATCATATGCACACACTAACACATACACATTCAGTAATTTGCTCATTAGACCACTGCTGTTTTGAAGAGGGAAAGAAAATCATATATGATTGTCTCCATTGTTTTGCCCTGGTCCTTAACCTCTGCCTACCTCCTTTTTCTTCTCACAGCTTGTAAGATCCTCCAGGAAGGATTCTCTCCACTTCGATGTTTGGAAAGGGCCTAACAAATCACAGACACTAAATAAGCATGTATTAAATGGCATCCCAATTTCAAATCCCAGGGGACTGGAAAGTGCAATTCAAACACCTGCTTTTTTCATTTATGCATCTCCAAAGGTCAGCCATGAGTTTGAATGTATAATACATAATCTGCCTGTGTTCATCAAAAGAGAGGTCCAATCTTCAGTCATTTTAAGGAGGAAAGAAACCGGTCTGGCTAACATCTAGTAAGACCCCCTGTGGAAAGTAAAACTCGTGTCAGAAGCAATGTGGGTGACGGTCAGTTCTTTACCTAATATTGATAATAGTTGATCCACTCGATGCTTAGGTTTGAAATTCTCAAGCAACACACGATATATAATCTTTGACTTCAGGAAAGCAGGCTTCAAAGAAACACAGTTTCCTTACACAAGTGACTGAAATTTTGAAATGTGCAGAATCTCACCATTAAACAGAAAAGCCATGATAATTCTAAGTCAGTGTATAATGCCTCTTTGGTTTGCATTATCTTTTAAATAACGAGCTTGTAAATCATTAATAATAAAATGAAGACATTTAAAACATTTGTATGAAATATTTATAACAAAATTTAAAATACATTATCACCTGAGGTGGTGCAAACTGTTTACTAGTAGAGTGTAAACATATTGCTACTGAATTTATGAACCCAAATTTAACACAGTATATTTGATTTTGGTTTTAAAGTTTTAGTTCCCACTGAACCAGATGGGAAATTGAAAATTAAAGGAATTCATGCTGCATATGAAAGAGGAATGTAGTATATTCTCTGTACAGACTGAACTATATGTAATTCACAGCCATTTTAATGTGGCATGAACAATTTACAGAAAAATGTAGTCCTGGAAAATGTATAATTAAGAATACAAATAGGCATATCAGTAGTGTGGCAAAATGTATGTTGTGTAATGCAGTACTGATACATAGGGATATTTAAATTAAAACTTTGTAAACCTTTAAAAAATTACCCTGATCTAAGCAAGTTGTTCATTCAGAATTTAATCAGCAAACAGATTTAGTGAGTGAAAGATTATACATCCTGTTAGCAAACCAACAACTCTCTGAAACCCAGTCCCAGGCATACCTTCTGGCCACCACAGTCCAGCTATTTTTCTATCATCAAACGAAGGCTTGTGTATCACAGACACTGCCTGCTTTCCTGAACAAAATTTTTATTCTATCCAAATAAAGAGTAATAAATAAATAGTAAATAAAGACTAACTAATCCATGGATTCTATTCTCTCTAATAAGTAAAATGGACAAAAGTAGTTCAAGAAGATGGTGAACAAATATTTCCTACCACCGTAACTGTATGTGGTCAGTGATTAAGGAAGACATTTGAATTATTGGCATGGGCTGACAAATTTCCAAACTGATGCAGAGCTGTTGTTTCTCAATAGTTTGATACCTTGCTTAAATTTTGGTGTTTCAGCTGCTTGACAACTAGTTTAATATCCAAAAAAGATTTCTTCATATCACTTAAGCAACTTCGTGAACAAATTGGGGGAATTAAAAAAAAACCAGTTCTCTTCCTGGCTTTAGACATTGAACTAGTCCTAATGACATTAGCTGGATTGGAGTTTATCTTGAAGGTCACAGCCTGTTGTCTATGTATTTGCAGAGCTGTCAGACCTACTGGTCAGACCCAAGACCAAAGTCTAAGAACACAGGCTGACTTCACTGCATTTTTATTAAATGGCAGGTTTGATTGGTAAAATGATGCATTAAGATGCTTGCTTGTAGCTTTAATAAATGAGAGAAGAAAATTGTAACAAGCATTCTGGGACCGCCATGCCACATGAGTTGTAATTGTCAAGAGTTAAACAGATGTAACATGAGGGGAAAAAAGTTGATAAAGGCTATATACTATCAGATAACTCAAGAAGTGGCAAAGAAAGATTTAGAGGAAAAACATAAAACCAGACTAGGGCAATTTGCCCACTGAAGTAAGAGTCAAACACACTGAGGACTGATTCAATTTTTGGTCAAAGCTTTCCTAGGTCATAGTGCCCATAAAAATACTATTGGATCACTTTTTAGCTCACTCTGTGATACGCATATTTTCTTTCTGCTGTAAAGAGCACATTTTGTCTTCTAGGGGAAGTTCCTTATATTTTGCACAGCCAAGGGACTTCAGACATACTTACACAGACTGATAGCATAATCTCTTGTTTAGCTACACTATACTGTCACAGACAGTTTGCCTTGAACAAATGACATGTTAACAGTTTTCTCTACATGTAAAAGCGCTGTCATATCCCAAACCTGAAACACGCAAGTAGAGAGGAATACAGAGGAGTCTAATAGATTGCTTGAAGATGCCAGAGGACGTTTTGGGTGTATGAACTCAACTCTTGCCTGTACTATATGAAGAACACCATATTGGGTCCCTAATTGAAGAAATGACCTCTCCTGAATGGATCAGGCTTAAAAAGGAAACTCAGACTATAAATCTGGTCAGTTTGGGGAGGAAACGGTACAAATCCTACTGGGGGCTGCACCTTAAGTGTCGATTTGAGAGTCCAAGAAGGGGTTCTGTTAAGCACTGAGCTATACACAGAAGAATCTGGCTTCCAGCATACAAACTGACACACTAATAAATCCGTAGAAAAAAAACACATGAAAGCTGCTACATAAATAATTCAACAATATTGCCTGGTTTTAAACACAAAGTCCTACTATTGCATAAAACTCATGAGAGTTAAAATCTTAAAAGACAATTATTTTCCTAATCTTCTTCATTAAAACAAACATGAGAACAACAGTTTATTGAAAAATTATTCCTTATCAAAGACTTCCAATCAGCCTCACACAGAGCTTCACTATGGACCAGTTCTAATTCTGAAGTACTTTAGCACAGAGTTTTGCCACTGATCCAGAAGGCAAAGTCTTTGTTACCTGATAGCATTCGGGGTAAGGTCTTACCCAAAGTTCCTACCACTGAACTCAAGAACAAACCTACGATCAATGACAAAAACTGGAGTATGGATTTTGGGCTTTACTTGCTTGTTTGCTCTTTAATCATCATGTCTTCAAATTAATATGTTGTTGAGTACTGTACACAGGATACTAATTTCTTAACTCAATTAGATGCTATTTTTCAACTTCCCTTTAAGTTTTAAACAACATATTTAAAACCTACTTTAAAAAAAAAAAAACACACAACCAAAAATCCAAGAGCTTGAGAATCTTCCATTAATGCAAACTCTCTTTTTATAAACAGCATACATTTGAGAAGGTTTATTTTTCTTCTCCCCATCATATGTATGACTAAATCTGCCATCAGTAAAGCTGGTATGTTGAGTACTAACAATGAAGCACTGGAAAGGCTTACTGGTTAGTACCACCACGAGGTGACTGACAAAGTGAGGTCAGAAATATCTCCCATCAATGGGGTATTCTAAGGTTATTGGCAGGAAATGGGTATTCACAACTGCTAGCTAAATTATTTTTAAATTTAATGTGCTGGACAGAGTGGGCGATTGGCCAAATTCTTCTCTCAGCAACACAAATGTAATTCTGAAGTGACTCCATTGACCTGAGCACTGAAGTAGAAATGTGAATCTATTTCTATCTTAAATGTATTGCAGTCTGTCACATTAGTTCTGTGATTCTGTCAGATCCTACACGTAAACAGGGTCAAGACCTGTCAATACGCAGATGGGAGATTGTCAAACAATCTCTAAATGTGTGAAGGAACAGGTGTTGGTACCTGCATAGCCATCACTTTCTGAGCATATCTCTTTAGGGGCTTTACCTGTGCGATGTCCGCCTGAGCCCAAACATTTCCCTTACCTTAGCTATAGTGCAAGAAACCCTAAGAGACACTTGTACTCATGGAAGCCTAAAGCACGTGACTACTTCTGCTCATCCCTTTTGATGCCCTTTAAATCTTCTTTAGGTTATACTTCTGAAGACTGCTATCCTCCTCCCTCATACTCAGCTGGGTAAGGTGCTCTCATAAACAAACCCTATTTCTTTTCCATTAGGATGAGGTTTCTCAACAAAGACCTGTTTTCCGAATTACTTCAACGAGCAAATGTCCTTCAGGCTGAAATGTTGTAGGAAATGACTGTACTGGTAAGTCTGCTACTAGATTTAAGGCAGAGTAACCACAGGGAGGCACAGGGACCGCTTTGGCTGCATCCTAGATGGGATGCCCATCCCTGCAGGGCACTTGGGTGTTTGTGGCAAGGGAGGGAAGCAAGTCTTACAGGTCTTTGCAGTGAGATGATCTAAGACTCATTTTGAGACAATTTAATCAACCTCAGAGTCTGTTCACTCCCAGAAGGATTGCCTCCATCCAAATGGTTTGCTTGGTTCTAGCCCTTGTAATAGCAACTCTGACCAATGATCCCCACCAAATGTGTTTAAATAGTTTGGATGGACAGTCTAAAATATGGGCAAGATTCCTGACTGCATCTGCAATGAAGATGAAATGAATTTACACTTTATGGGATGTTAGATGGCAGTATGCCGCTATGTTAAAGATCTGATATGCTTTCTAGTGCTCTAGGAACATTTGGGATATTAACCCTGGAGCTTCAGTCATATTACAAGTTTCCATTTTACTGACCTACATTATTGCTGCAGTCATCCTTGTTTCTTGTCCCAAGCTTCCATTTTTCTGAACAGACAACCTGAGACTTCATTACAGTGTAGCTATCTGAAAGTACATCATTAAGTATATAAAGCACTCCACAGTCCTTTCAATTAAATGAAAATACGTCAGATGCTATTAGTCAATAAAGGTACTTAAAAGATACAAAAGAAGAATAAGTCAAAAAATAGTCTTTAAATCATAAATATGATTTGTTCAAGTTAATAGCACAACTTGCAAAAAATACCCATTTTGGTCCTTATCTATGAAGTAAACCATCACAAAATACCAAGAAACACTAATAGAAACACACAATCCTTCAATACTGAGGATCTAGTCTTTTTACAAATGATGAATGCTTCACTTCTTCACACTACGTTACAAACCACCCACGTGAAGCGACTTATATTTTCTCAGTCTCTGCCTCATAATAGAGCTTCAGTATTTTTATTATCTATGGCTCTGTGTATATGTGTGACAATAGGTTCAAGCCTTACAGGCTGAGTTCTCTATTTCCATTTCCCAAAAGTTACTAAACTTTGAATGAACTAAGACAGCAGGATCAATTCTCCTGTGCTCTGATTTTAAATAATAATCAATAATCAATACAACTGAACAATCCATTATTTTTAATTAAAAATCAAATAAAAGTCACATGAATCTTCTATCATGGAAAAAATCCTTAGATAAGAGAAAGATACACAATTTTTCTAAGCTTGACAGATTATAAATAGATGTAGGTACATATGAAAACTTTTTGATGCTATTTTCAACATGAACTTTTCAATAGCCAACCAATTGCAAGCAGTATACATCAACACAGTTTTATTATTATGTCTTCAGTACATTTCCTGATAATCTGGCCCTTGGGTTTCTATATTTTACACTTGCACGTATGGTAATGAACCTTCTACTTAGGGTAACAAATAACATCAAATTATCAGATTTGCATGTTTGTTTTGCTCATAGAATATCTCTAAGCAGTTACAATTTCCTTTCATTAAACAGATAATCAGATTTATTAAAAGATATTTAAATCTTTCTGGAATTTAGCTACTTAATATTAAAAAGTGAACTTTACTGGAAAAACTAAGTATTTTTTCCACAGAATATTGACCAAAATGATTTTAATTTTATTTATTTTATTTATTTTAAATTTTTTTAACATCTTGGCTTCTTACGGAGAAACAAACACATCCCCCTTTGTTTTTCAGTTTGAAACTGTTTGAAAAATAGAAGGTAATTTAAGGAAAACACAGTTTCCATAAAAAAATAGTATAGATAAAAGCAACTCAGTTCTCTAATACATATTAGGTTCCCAATAAGGATTTCTAATCAGAATGTTGCAAAATTGAGAGATGGTTTCTACAGCTATGATTAATCAATACAGTTACGCAGCCTTTAAGACTTCTAGTACCAGCTAAAAATTGCTACAGCCACATGATATAAAGGGCTGGTCTGGTAAAACCTCACTCTGCCAGTTCGGATTCGATCAAAATTTTTTGATGGGATAATTTTATACTAGCAAAGCGCATACTGGATCAGGTATCATCTGTCTGTACCACTCAGAGTTTATGCCAGACAAAGTATAGCATGTCACCGTAGTCACTTCTATAGACACCATAAAAGCATAAAGCTCGGACCAAGCCTGTATAATATGCTTTGACTAATTCAACACAAACATGATCATGCCAAACCCAGTTCAACTTAGACCTGCTGGGTGATGCAACAGCGCACAGGTCTAGTATTAATGATTGTGAAAATGGCACAGTGACCAGTCACAAAACCACCAGAAATTATTTCTCTGCCCTCACTCACGGAATGCTTCTTGCAGTAATGTGCACATATGTGAAATTCTGACTTTCATTCTAAAAAACAGTTTTAGGTACAACTGAGATTGCCTTTCTGTAAACAAATGCATAGTAGAACTTGACTATGAATATGTCTCTGGATCAACAAAATGGAAAAAAAAAATTTCAAGTGGAAAAAAGAATATATTCAAATCAAGAAAAACATTTGTGAAGTTTGGTTGTTGGTTGGGTTTTTTTCCTAACAACCATTCTGTACTAATCAATCCACCAGTAACAGTAACAATTGATCTAACTATCAAAACCTCAGGGCCTTGTTCAAGGATGCAAAGGGTGACAGAGCTTCAGCTCCATCAAGGGAGGTGGCTGGGTATCCGTGCTCCCTGTGCAGCTCCACAGCTCGCTGGCAGCAGAGTCGGAGCCAGCTGCATCAGTCTATCAGCAAGCCTCAGGCCTGGTTTTGATAGTAAAGCTCTAAATGCCATGTGGCCAGCGAGCAAAAATTAGGACATGTGATAAAAGCTACTTCTGTCCCCTCTGAAATATTTCTCATTGATGCTGTGCTTACTTTTAAGCGAATGCATTTGCCAGCCTCTGTGAAGCACTTCTTCAGCAGCAGTCTGTAGCACAAAACCAGCACAAGCAGAGCAAAGTGTGTTTTACCACATGTATTGCTCTCTGGCGAGAAGGATACAAACTCTAACCAAAAACTATGTCTTCATTGTTCTGTCTTTTACCCACATGAAATGCCCGCTATGTGGGAACGCTGAGACTGTGAAACTGCAGTATGCAGAAAATTATATGTTAGCTATCTCCATTATAACAGGCTGTCATCTTTCAGCACAGACCAGCCATTAATCATCCAACAATCATTCATCCATCCTTTCGGTGACGCATTAAACTGTGGCCCTTTCTGTCTTGTCTCTGGTGATCATCCAGGTGGAAATTAGAAATCCCAGAGTGCTTTTCAAAAAGAACAGGGGCTAACCTGGGTGACCCTCAATAATAAAAGAGAAAACCTGTTTCCATTGTCCACAGCTGTGTGTAAGCTATTGCCAAGTACATAATAGGCACCACATTTACCTACACAGTCACCGCTTCTCCAGCATTTAACTCATTCATCTGTAGAGTGGTTTGGGACACCTTGAGTATGAAATATGCTTTGTGAAATCAAATTCCATTATCCTTTATAGCACGCCAACAAGCATTTTCAACCAAAAATTTCACAGTGCCCCTGTGATTCAATCTTAAGAGAGTCTCCTCCTGGTGTAGCAATTTGCAGAAGTGCTTCACTTTCATGCAGGGAAATAAGTGCTCGATACACCGTAAAACATATGCTAATAATAGTGGGCAAAAGTCACTTAACATGGACAAATGTTTGTTGTTGGTTTTTCCTCTCTTTTTTCTTACATTGATTTTCTTTGTGGTTAAAATTATGATGCTCATGTTCTCTAGATTGGATGAAGTGTTATTCTTTTTTTTTTTAGAGCTTCTGGATGAAAGACATTTAGTGACTTAGATAATCACCTTCTTAACTAGATTTGATCTGATTTTAAGGTCATTTTCATGCATTAGCTTAAAAGAATTACAACACAATTTAATAATAAATTCTGTTAACATAACTTAGCCTTGAAAAATTGCACTTACATTGAGCGAGTAATATTTTTAATGTTTTATTCACTAAAGCCCAACTCTAAAGACATTTTGATCCATAATCAGCAATGTCCTTAAGCACATCCAATTTTTCAGTGCAATGATGAAATTTAAAACCAGAAAAAACAACAGCAGTATAAGGGACTTAAGTGTCTAAGTCTTATTAGAAAAGCGTCTAAGTCTTATTAGAAGCGAGCAGAAATTAGGCACCTGAATCCTTAAATATTTTTACAGTTTCTAGCCAAGGGCATATAAAGGATATGCTAAGTGTTAACCAGGTCCAGAAGAAGGGGCTGTGACCTCCAGAGGTCCCCTCCATCCTACGTTCTTCTGTGATTCTGTGTGGTCTCCTACCTGCTTGTTTGAGGGAATATGCAGTGCACAGATTTGTTTACAGGATTACAACGGATTTTGCACCATGCTCACTATAATGTTAGCCAAGCAACAAATAAGCAAACAGAGAAGCAATCAATTGGATTTTTACTTAGGCTGCAAAATTAATTTTTAGCAAAGCTGTGTTATATAGGAAATAGGAGACACAAGCTCAGCCACGTGGAATAAGAATAAATATTGGCATAGGGGACGTACCATTATGCATGCTTTAGACCACATCTCTGAAAAGTCTCATAACTACAGTTCGATTGACGGAGAGGAAAATGTGTTATTATTCTCTCACAGCTTTTTCAAATGTACAGATTACATGGACTGAATTAATTTCTAATTGTTCCCTGATGTGCACTAGAAGGCAAGACGCTCATAGCAGAAGTTTCCACAGTCGTGTGAATTTGCGTACATCCACATGCTTAACTTCATAGACCATGGACATGATGTTAGAAATCAAATATCATTAAGCTCTACCTAAACTATGTACAAAGTTGGTAAAGCTAAGCACGTGCATTTAATGGGGAGGTAAATGTAGTTAGGCAACTGGAGAATGAGAAGAATATGAATGTGGGGTGCAGATATTTAATTCATTTGGCAATGCTGCTTCCACAAGCACTAAACTTTCAAATATGTTCTGCAATAAGGGATTATTTACAACATGTGTTGGGCAACTGCACATTCCTTTTTTGTTACACTCTCAGCTAAAAAAAAATAGGACAAATGATCCCCAAATGCAAAACTACAGAAAGCGACATTTAAAATAGCACATCGGAAACTGGAATGAACAGCACAATGCATGAAGTCATACAGAAGGACAAGGTGAAGTCAGCACGGAGACAGATGTGCATTAAACCACACTGGCCCAACAGCCTCTTGGTGTCAAAACTGCAAGTGTCCTGCCTGCAAACAGCAAAAGAAAAAGGCCTGCAACTCTCCCACTTGATACATTGCTGGTTACTTGACCAATGATTTATATCAGGTGCCTAACATATCCACTCTCAATTTTTCTGCAATTAAGGAGGGCAGGGCAGGCCAGTGACAAACGGTTTTCCTACAGCGCTTTTGGCTTTAGCTATTATCCCTTAGATATCTTTAAACTAATTCATCCCTCTCTAGAATCCCAGGTTTGGGTTGATAAATCAAGTGAGACCTGTGTGTGCTGGGAGCTGATTACAGGGTCATTCCTCAGCAGAAATGTTTGACCACAGTTTCCCAACTTCATATTTTATCTAGCAGCTGGTGATGTATCATCACTAATCCAAATGCAAAGTATCAGGAAATAAAAGAAGGAGGCACTGTTTATAATAAATCACTGACAGGGAAAGCTTGACCTTTTCATTTCCTACAAGGTATTTCATTGTTAGACCACAGACAAACAGAATTTTTCATCTGGTGCTTAATATGCATCAGAAGAGAACAAAGGTTCATAAGAGAAGAAGACGAGGGTACTACCTCCACTAGAGGACACTTATCTTTCCATAGATCAAAAAGACAATGTTGTTAATAACACTCTTTTCTTAAGAAACCTTTATTCTTCTTATTAGATCATAATTTAATGATAAAATGCACTCCCTTACCTTTCATCCTGAAGGGAGATTCAGAGACTGTCAACTTTAAAACGCTTCTTTAAAACCTGATATTTTTATGGAAAATGTTTATCTTTAAAAGCAGATATAAATGACTGACAAAGTAATGATGTATAAACATAAAATGATAACATTGCTATTATTAATGCTCAAGCCTGAAACGCATCTACCATATGTTATTATTGGTATAGCAATTGTGGCTGCAGATGGGAACACTGTTAAGACTGGATGCAGCACAAACACCCAATAAAAGGCTTCCTCTGTGATGAGCTTCTGTTTCACCTTTCACACACAAAGGATGGGAAACAGAGGTACAAAACAGACACAATTAATTTGACACCTTTCTTGGAGAAAAAAAATTTAAAAAATAAACATAAAAAAATTAAAAAAAATCTGTTTGACTGAGGTGTCTACTCAGTCTATCTCCCTGAACCCTCCACCAGGTTACTTCATACCCAGCTGCAAGGTTCAGCTCCCTGCCAAATACAGCAGCCACAGCATTTTGTTAAAAACATGGAGGCTGTTGAGACGCGCATCTCCTTTCCTCCCTTTGAACAGCACGACCCACTGTCAGAACGAGACACCAGGTACGGCTGCCTTTGCAGCCCGGAAGGATTCAAGCCATGGCTCTGTATGCCTCAGCACCAAGAGCATCCTAAATACTCCTTCAAACGCATATGTGCACCTATAACCATATGGAACCAACTCAGGATCACAGCAGCAAGTCCCCTGTGTTGCCTCTTTTCCTCTGGAAAATCACATAGTTGCATGTATAGGCCAGAAGTTGGCTTCAGTTCCCTTGAAAGTTGGCGAATTTCTGCAATTCCTTCTAAAAAAGCTCTGTTAGGAGCTTAGAAAATCTGACGCCACCCATGCTTCATGTGGTACCAGGCAGAACACATGCATTCAGCTTCGTTAGCTGTAAAACACCTACCAAAGTATCTAAACACGTGCACAGCTTCTGTCATTAATGCAGGGATTCTTTGGGGTTTTTTTTTCCCCATTCTCCTCCCTCCCCAAGAACTGTACCAGAAAATCCTTATTTGGGCCTCTGACAGACCTTTCCTTCTTGGATCTTCAGTGGGTACTTACACGTTCTTACATGTTCACCTGAGTTAATACAGCAAAAAGCATTAACAGAGATGTTTTACTGTGGCCTACTTACAGTTTTTATATCAGTCTGGACACTGAGCTTGCTGACAGCTGGTGTCTCCAGTGGTACCAGCATCCTCAAAAGTGACAAGAGGAGAGCAGAGCTGCGGCTTTGCTCCTACTAGCAAGTTGGGAGAATATTCTGATTCCGAAGAAGCATCAGCTCAGCTTGACTAACAATAAAAACAGTATCGCAGCAAACCCTTTGGGTTTCTGTTGTATTGGTAGGCTCCAACCACACCCTCACGGAGAGCTGCCATATCGCTACTGCTAAGCTGCAACTGGCTTTTTTTTAATTTGCCAGCATCTTAATGTATTTTACTATCATTAGCTGCTACTTCTCCTCTCACACAAAACAGGTTTAGAAAATCTATTTTACTAAGAGCTAGTATATCTAATTTGCACGAATTTACTAAAGCTTGTCAGTCACACTAAAGCATTTAATCATCTGTGACATTAAAATAAAACACTTTAAAACCTCTGGCACAGTGTTCCCTGTTAAGAAAGTACTGTAACAGTATTCACTCTGCTGGCAACACAGAAAAGAGCAGCAGAGGAATTAACTTGAACAGAATACAGTCATTCTCATAAAACTTCCACACTGGTCAAAGTTGTTGGATGTTCCTTCAAAGAACAGCTTATTCCCATTGTAATGATTTGAGATGTTTCAGCCTTCTATATACAGCAGCCATGTAGGCAGGGGCAACCTATTATAAAGTTAATACTAGGGGGTTTTACTGTAATTAGAACCCTTCATTGCCCAGAGGCAAGAAAAAAAAATGTAGAAAACTTTCTCTCTGCCTTTATATTACTACTGAGAAAAAATCTGAACACTTAGAGGAGTTATCTTATGAGGAATATCTTTTTGCTCTACTATGTTGAATCTTCACTGGAGTAGGACAGTTAGAGACTGTCATTTAATTTCACTCCTCTCCTGTCTTCCCTTTAAAAAGAGAAAAATAAATTGGAATTGTCACACATTCACTTCAATCTAAGATCCAGTCTCAAGGAACATCACCAAATATAAGACGACTCTGTATTAAATAAGAATTAGCAAAGCTGAGCCTTACACTGTGTTATTTAGTGCTAGGAGGGCAGCAATCCAGCTTCTTACTCAGGAGCAGCAAACAGACAGCTCTCTTGGGCTCCAACCGAGAGCACAGGGGAGAGCCCCTCCCTGGCCACAGATCCACAAAGGTGACAAGCCGATCCCAGTGCATCAGCCTTGGGGCTCCCTGCAAGATTAACACCTCTGTTCAGTGAGTCATGCTCTGGATTACAAGATTAATAGTAGTGTGGCATATCTTCTTGAAAAACAAAAAAAATAAACACAAGTTAAACAGGAGAAGTAAATTGCTGTCATTTCATATGCATAAAAATGCACCCTACTAAACATACTTCAAGGTCTGCACAGCTGCCTATAGAATACTATCAATCCTGTGTAAATACATTGAAGACAGTATTGCTATAGCCAGGTTTACCCTGCTAATTTCTTTTCTTCACGTGCACAGCTTCCATTGCTGTTGATGAGAATTCTGTTCATGTATTAGCAAGGGAATAAATTCCTTAATTTTCAAATCACAGTCCTATCTTCTGTAAACTAGAATCTCTCCTCCTACTAATTCAATTTGCCTCTCTGAGACTGTCCCCAACAGAAGGTGAATCACTTTGTGAAAGGCACCCCTGCATGACCGCTACAAGAAAGTCTTCCTTCTCTTTAAGCATTAAACATGCGCAAGGTAAAAGAAAATACATTCAAGAAACATAGTAAGGAAAAAGGAAGTGCCTGGAAATTTGCCAAATTCTAAGTTAGTTTAATTTGGGTGTTATTATCCAAAGGCCAAGATTAGAAGTGTGCATATTTCATTTCAAAATAAATAGCAACTGTTCACATCTCCACTGAACTCCTGTGTTGTGCAAAGGTGTAAAGCTGACAGCTGCAGTGGATACTAAGTTGAACTTTATGCACTCTTGAGAACCATCTACACAGTCCTTTTGAGGGACCTGATTTTTCCCCCTCCGATTTCCAAGGGGCTTAGGACAAATGAGCTCATAGGTAGCTGGAAAAGAGTAAATCTGAAACAGGAGCATTTTTTCCAGGGAAAATCCCCCCTTTCCCAGAGTTCTACATTTTTTATGTTAAAACACCTATTTTCTCCCCACTGAGGTTTTAGTTTTACTTCTGTAAAAGGCAAATAATCAGCTTTCTTCTGAGGAGGGTGCTTGTCAGCGTGATAAAGTGAAGAGGCAGTGGACAGACCAAGCAGGGACTGAGCATCTGGGGTTCCTCCCAGCCCATGAGCCAGGGACATCAAATGCAATTAGCAGGTGTGCAGCACGCTCACAGTGACTGATGGAGACACCCTTCATGCAACACCCTGTTAAGTCACACAACTGC
This sequence comes from Burhinus bistriatus, assembly GCA_013397275.1. Classification (NCBI taxonomy): domain Eukaryota; kingdom Metazoa; phylum Chordata; class Aves; order Charadriiformes; family Burhinidae; genus Burhinus; species Burhinus bistriatus. Next base: position 150,549 of record VYXH01010972.1, on the reverse strand, counting down.
CTGTGACAGAACAGTATGGATGCTAATGGTTTCCATGGCTTCAAAAAGCAAAAGGATGAATTCTTAGAAGAAAAAAAGCGCATCCAGAGCTATTAAATTGAGAATTGCTTGGGAAACTCATGAAACAAACTAATGTATGGAGGTGAGCATCCTGAGGAAGCATTACTGCATGCTCCCTCTGTTCTTATCCTCTCCCCATGATATTCACGACAGGCTACTCTCAGAGTGAGATACTGGGGAGACAAATCTCTTGTTTGACCAGGTATGGCAATTCTTATACAGGGCTGCATGACCTGATTGCTTAGCTTGGATGCTAGACACATGAGGGTCTGGGATACTAACTTCATCTGTTTCTCCCATTCTCATTTCCAGCCTCGAGAAGATGAAAATCTGTGTGTCCCAGGTGTAAAACTGGGAGAGACTGTACAGCTCTGCCATTGCCTGAGTCGGGAGCAGGGGAACAAGCCTCCTGTCTCTCTGCCAACTGCACTGGAAAAGTCTCATTTTCCTACCCTCCAGCCCAGAAGCAAAATCAACCAATATCAGGGCTGCCTACACAGCATTCCCAAAACCTTGCTGGTAATTCTTTAAAGTGCTTCCGGGTGAAAAAGTTTATGATTTGTTTTGTTGGTTGTTTGGGGTTTTTTTGTTTTTTGTTTTTTTTTTTTTAAGCCTGGTTTAATATCTCTTTTTTTATGCCCTTTTCTCCCCACAAAGAGAAGAGCTTTCCCTTTCCCTGCCAGGGACAACTAGAAGTGGTCCAATTCCCTGCAGTTTCTCCCCAGCCCATTGAGATGTTCTGTTACCGCGGCACCCATGATGGCTGTGGCACTCCCCTTATCCCCAGGATCCTGCAAGGGGAATTCCTCCACTCTGAAACACTTTTCTGAAATTATGAATAATGAATACTTGGACTTTTTCAACACTACTGCTACCTCATCTGAGGTGGTCCAAGGCCAAACCAAGCAAAGCACGAGGACAAATGTGAAAAATCATATTGAACTAACATAGTTGGAAAAAGAGACAAGTTCTTCAGTGCATAAATCTTTCTTTAGGCAACCTTGTGCTTCCAAAGTTTGTGCTTCTTCCTGACAATTGTTCTAGTAGACTTCTCCGTTGGGAGTTTCTTTGTTTTAATTTGAAAAACAATTCAGCAAGCTTGTCAAGAATTAATTAGGTGGCTCAGGCAAAAAAAACAACAAACGCAACCCACCAACAATCTCCTACCTCTGTTTACAGCAGGCCTAGCTGCACCTACATTTCTGCTGCAATTCAGAAAACCTGTATTAATCTGCAGATTGCCTTTCCCCACAGAACCCCAACAGTTCTCAGTCTCCTCTGATTCTCAGTTTGGTAAAACAAAACTCAGGGAAGAAAGAAAATGATATGGTAATTAAATTCCCTCTCTTTTAATGGGACAAGCAGTCTTTCTGTACTAATCTGCTCCTCACAAATTCAAGACAAATACAAGGGAATTAATATTGTACAGTTCTTGTTAATGTATAATTATAAATTGCTGGCTACCAAATGAAAAGTAGGAACAATGATACACAAGATGTTATTAAAAACCATTTACAGTAACAGGAAGTTAACATTTTCTATCCAGAGGATTCTGCTATAGCAGATGGGATTACACTGCAAAACTAAAATTGCCAATATAATTCTCCAATTTTTTATTCATCAATCCTTTCAAGATTAAGGAGGTTTTAAGTCATGGAAGGGGGAGGATCCAAACCTGTGGGTACTCTCAGTACCAAGTAAACCCCAGAATTCTCCATAGGTAAACAGTAAAATTTAATTAACAGGTCAAGCGAGTGATCTGAGGGATTTTTGTAACACCTGTTTCCACATGCTCGGAGGGAATATTTATGGCAATATTTGACACAGCACCCATATTGACTATGGGCCAAATGCAGGAGATTAGGTAAACTGATTTTCTGATTTTACTCTAAATACAGTTACCCCTTCGCCATATGTTCAGATTTCTGTAGATTTTTATTTTTGTTCCCCTGCAAAATGCATCATAATTATGCAGAAAGGATAAAGGATTTTTTTTTTTTTCAACTTTGATAAAATGGAATATCATCCATCAGGGTGTGTTACTGATGGCTGATAGAGAATGATATCGAAGTGTCACACCAGAAATATTTTTAGCTAAGTATACATGGCATAGAATTAATTCCAAGAAAGATTATTGGTTTCATAATGTATAACTCATGATTTGGGGTGGATTCATCTCATCCTATCTCTCGGATTCAGCTCTAGTACCTTTAGACCCTCCACTTCATTAGAAAAAGAAGTGCTGTCATGGTTTAACCCCAGCTGGCAACTAGGACCACGCAACTGCTTGTTCACCTCCATCCCAGTGGTATGAGGGACAGAATCAGAAGAGTAAAAATGAGAAGACTTGTGGGTTGAGACAAAGACAGTTTAATAAGTAAAGCAAAAGCTATGCACGCAAACAAAGCAAAACACGGAATTAATTCACTGCTTCCCATGGGAAGGCAGGTGTTCAGCCATCCCCAGGAAAGCAGGGCTCCATCACATGTAATGGTTACTTACGAAGACAAAATGCTGTAACTCTGAACATCCCCCCCACTTCCTTCTTCTTCCCCCAGCTTTATATACTGTGCACGACGTCACAGGGCATGGAATATGCCTTTGGTCGGTTGGGGTCAGCTGTCCTGGCTGTGTCTCCTCAACTTCTTGTGTCCCCCCCCAGCCTACTCACTGGCAGGGCGGTATGAGGAGGAGAAAAGGCCTTGACTGCTTAGCAACAACCAAAACCACTAGCATGCTCATCAACACCGTTCTCATCCCAAATCCAAAACATAGCACTATACTAGCTGCTAGCAAGAAAGTTAATTCTGTCCCAGATGAAACCATGACAAGTGCAAATCTCTTGAGGCTGAAAAGATTTCAAGTTTATTGTTATATTTATTATTATTATAAGTTTTGAGGGACTGGCTCTACAGAACTGACAACACAGCAGACTAAGCCAAGAAGTTTCAGCTCTGCTGACCTAGATCTACCTCTATGATGCTATGAAGGCTAGAAAAACCCTTACACAAGTCTTCATCAATTCTAGCATACAGAGCATCTTATGGTCAAAGATCCTATATAAACATTGAAGTGAAGAAAAGACACAGCAGGAAAAACAGGCATGTAATGCAAGAGTCATGCGAGAACAGCAAAGGTACACCTTTTATAAGGATACATTTGTGAAAAGTGTCTGCACTGTGATTTTTACCTGATCAGCCACTAATAGCAGGCAAAAGGATTTTCGGTGGTTATCTGATTGTCCAATTATCTTAGCAAGATTACTCCTGCTTGTATTGCACAGATCCCAAGGTAAGACCAGACTCCAAGGAAAGTGTGCCAGAACATATTAAGACTGTCCTCGTCACTTTGGCACTGACACATTTCATGGAAAACGTTGTGTCGGATTACCTGTACTCTGTATGCTCTTCTGTTGTAAATATAACTTTCTACCTGGTCTAAATCTCCCATGTTGCAGCAGGGTCCCATTATTCAGAGTGAAAAAACAATAAAGCATCATGCAAGACATCGGACCAGGAAGGTCTAGTCACTAAAGGAGTATGTGATCATGAAATAACAATTCCTGTGAGATATTACTGCAGCTTTTCTAACCAAAGGTTTCTGGGACCCACCCTTCCCAAAAGCTGACTTGTTCTAAAAACAAAATCAATATAGTTGAAAGTCTCCTTTTTTAAATCTAATTATAGCTGGTCTGGAAAATTTCTTGCCTAATCAGTGCTTATATAGATCCTTATATGTGTAAATAATGCTACTGAAATCAGCAAAATATGCACATTTCTATCTCTATTAATGTGACTGCCAAATCAAGCTCTCAAACCGTCAGCACATAAAATAAAGACATATGGAATTAAATTCATTGTGTTCAATCAGTAAAAAGTCAACTCAAATTAATTATGCAAACTTTAAAAGAAAAACCCTACATTTAGGGATATGATTTGTTCAGAAGTACGTTTTGCACACTACCTGAATCTAGCTGAGAGAACACATAAAACATTCATTTTTGAATGAACATTGTGCTCGTTTAGTACAATACACTCAGCCATAATGATGTAGCTAACAATTTTATGGTCTTGTATGATTCATGCTGCAAAGGATACCATGCCACACTGAAACCTTTTTATTATCAATCACTGGGAAACACAACCTTGAAGACTGGCATTAATTAAGGGTAAGGATTTACAAATGCTCCTGTTTCATTCTCTAAATATAAATATTCATGATAGTATCTATGGATCACTTCTTGAACTAAAAATTGATCTTGGAAAATGAGAACGTAAAGAAAACAGAAACATAATTATGAAAGGCTGCCTTCAAATCTCACTTTATAATAATCATTCTCCTTTTTTGTAAAAACAAAAATATTGGAATAATTATGGAAATATAACAAAGGTAACCACAAATTTAGATTCCTTATTAAAATCAGTTCTAAAAATAAAAAAGCTGAATTTTCTATTCACTTTCTTCTTTTTCTTTACCAATAGTTTCTCTGTAGGTTCCTTGTGGTCTGTTTCTCAGTCGAGCAGGCCTGTTAGATGTGCACCTATCATACATACTTTTGCATCTCCATTATCTTGTGTTCGTATCAATATTACTGTCACTTCTATCTGTACATCTTCCTGAAAAAATCTTATAGGTTCTTTCTAGGCGTAGTCCCAAGCTGGGCATTGATCGTAACTAAAGTAGTCGCTTTTCATTTGTATTTATATTGTAATTCTCTTTATGTAAGTAATTATGGTAAATGCATGCACATTAAGTGCACATTAAAATGAACATACTTAACTGAATGTGTTACCTGCTTGAAAACCCATTACTTGTTTCAATTTTCATTATTCCAAAACACACTAAATAGATACATGAAAAAATTACATATATGGCAATAATAAACATAGAAGGATTAGTTCCACCTCACCTAAGATATGGGTAAACAATTAATTTCTTAAAAACAGATTAAGTACTGCAAATAAAAAGATTGGCAGCAACTACTGATGCCTGTGGTAAAGAACTCATTCCTGCAAGGAGTCAATACCTCATTAGACTGAAGTAAGACAAACACTTTGCTAACTACAGATCTGAAGAAAGCACAGGAATTCAAAGTTTTTCCTAGCTTTATATACAAAACTAGGTTTCAACTGCATTATTTTCTAGGTCATCAGGAAACAGATGTTTTTCATTTAACATTTCCATAAGTAAATAAAACTGCTCCTGGTGATAAACATTCAGGCAAAATGACTGAAAACATTGTCTCCACAACTATCCTGAATGTAAGTGAACAATGCAAACTTGCCCACACTTGATTTCTCCAAGTTTAAAATCTGCCAGCTGACAACTGGCAAAGAACATTGATAAAAATCAAACCAAATTGAATTCTTAGTTCCTTTGATTTTTTTTTTTCTCCTCTTTTAATGGCATTGACAGAATTAATAGATGATGCAAAAATATCGTTCTGTCTCTTCAAACCCCTTGTTGATCTGTTTTGTCTTTATTATTTTGTTCCAACAAGCATGCCCCAGCTTCTGGAATTCATCAGCCTAAAACATCATTTAGTATTTTCTTTTCTCAGACCAGCTCTTATTAACCTAAAACGTTCAGTGAATAATGCCTATGCATGTACAGCGTGTGATTAAATAGAACTATATTCAGGGCTTTCACTTATGAATTCTGCTTGGGAGAAAAACTGGCATGCTGCTGGACAGCACATTTGAATTTTCTTCCCTATCACAATTATTTATTATTTCTATTAGCTAATGTTGTTTTACTCCTAATTATGGGTAATTAGATGATGAGTTGTCAGCATAATCCATTCACTTAGAAGCTTCTACATTTAATTAACTCAAGATGGTTTTGAACATTTAAATGTCAAAACAATACTTAGAAAACAGAACATTAACATGTTGTTCATTGAACTGTACATTATAGAATGTGACTTAAAGAACTAAAGGTTTCAGTGTGATGACAGCTCTCAAATTCTGCTTGTAGAGAGTCCAAATTTGCTGTACTTTTTGACAGCTTTACTACAATGGCTTCAGGCTTAGCAGGTCACCTGTTACAGAGCTTCAGGGCTGATCTGAGAATATGAGCTCCTGCAGGGCTTGATTGATAAGGGAAAAAACACCTGTACCAAAACCAGCATCTAGGAAACCTTCTCCAACCTCAACGTCTACCCATTTTAATGGATTCAGAATGGGGATGGTTCCTCTCAACAGAAAATGGAAAACAATGGTAGAATCAAAACCATCATCAGCTGAAGAAGGGGTCTAGACAGAGGACAGTTTAAGATGGTAAGGCCTGCACAGTCATGTATATTCTGGACTATGTGGCAAGAGACAATAGATGAGCCCATTTCTCTCATTTTTTACCCAGTTCTGCAAGAGGATGGTCACAGCTAGTCAGGAGAAGGCTGATGGGAAGTTTCAGAGAAAGAAAGAATCTGCCCCACCCACAGTTTTCTGTTTAATGTTACTGACTGTTGCTGAAAAAGCACCCTTGAAAGCCTGACAAACTTTGTTTGGTCCACGTGAAAGAAAGTTCAGTGACATTCTCAGCAGAATCATTTTTTTAAATCATCTTAAAGCATTGAAGGTCTGTTACAAGAAGGGACACAAAGGCTCTGTTAACACAATGGTGAAAACAATCGAGAGAGAGAAGCATGGTATAATTGTAATACAGAAATTATACAGCACTTCCAGATTAAATTTGCTGCATAAAGCATTGTGACAGTGTTCTGTCACTATTCAAGCCAATAAAGAGACAGAAATCAGATTGTTTCAGTAGTGCCAAACACTAAAAAACAGAGTTTTGCATTATAGCTGATCTGCGTTTCAAGAACAGAGAAGTAGCCAAAGTAGTAATACAAGAGATATTTCAGGTCACAATAACCTATAGTTTTTTTTCACTAACTTAATGATCACATCTTCTCAAAAGACAAGGACACCAAGAACATTATTATTATAACAGCTGAAACCATTTGGTATTTACAATGAAGTTCATTGTTCTGTTTGAATGTACCTTTCCAAAACAACCATTACGCAACCTACCTGACCATCTTAACATTAACATTTCCTATTTGATGTACGAAATTATAATATGATCTTACAAAGCCTAGCAGCTAATGAACATGTTAGTGCATTTTTCTGTTCCTGGCAATGGCCTCAGCTCTTTCTCCTCAAGGGTGTACAGCCTTGCAGTGGAAGAAGTGAAGGATGCCAGCCCAGCCAATCAAGGAGGACACCAGGTACTGATGCTATATTGTTCACCAAGAATAGATATAAACAGGGATTTGGCCTTGGGGGCCGTTATGGGCCCTCCTGCAGAAGAACAGAGCAAGAGTGGGAGAACAGCTCATGACCTGTCAGTTTTGAAAATATACCTGGGAACCTCTTTCTTTCCTGAGACTACCCTGAGCTTGCAAAGTACTGAGCCCACGCAGGTAAATTCTAAAAGTTAATCCTTATTCCTACAGTGACCAAATGTAAGAGTTTTCATATCAGAAAACCTGCCAGAGGGCAACTGAGATGTTCAAGGTAATATCTGATGACAAATTACCTTTTCCTCTTATCAGCAGGCCTTTTGGAAGGAAGCTTGAACAGGCTTGTGAGCTTCATGCCTTGCTCACAGTCAGCGAGATCACTGGATGAACGCAGATTCTTGCAAGGCTACACATTAGCAAATGGTGGCTTTAAAGCTGCCTTTGCCCTGACTAAAAAAGTACCATTGTAAGAGAGTCCTCTGCTAAAGATTCAGAGTCGATGAGATCCATCCTGCTCTATCCAAGTTTCAAACTCTTGTGCGGGGTCAGAGCTTCTGGTATTGTGAAAGGCTATCTATGACAGAATCTAATCCATGGTCATCTTTCAGCTGATACATTCATTTGCTTAAATTTCTCACAAAATCCCCATGACCATCCAAATGCAGCTTCACAATGTTGAACAAAGCAACAAACCAAAAAAATAAATCACCAAAGTATGTTTCCAGAACTAAGTCAAGTCATACATATTTCAATTCACATGGTGTTTGCTCTTTCACATCTCTGAAAGTTATCCTACTTTTCACTCTGACAAGCTGTCATTGTTTCTAGTAACACATTTTTGTTTCAGTGTTGGGAGACTTTTCATTACCTTCTGTATCAGAAGAACTGTTTTCTACAGTACATATCCCAAATGCATGAGTGAAAGAATGCTGCCTGCTTGCTTTAGTACCAAAGATAGAACTTGAGAGTCAGCACAAATGACAATAAAATGAAATTACTGAGAATCTGGGGTGTCTCATACCAAGTAGACAGAATAACTTTAAGGTCTATAAAATAAACACAGTTTCCTTCTGTTGTACAGTAGGCATTATTTATTACGAGTATGGTTTTGTTGTGGCTGAGCTGTGTTTTGGTACTGAACATCAACAACATGACAGAAATGTTTCAGCCTTTCTATTCTCTTTCTACAAATGTGAATGTAACAGTAAACCTAAATGACAGGTACACCCACACATACTGGTATTCAATCAGTCAGGCGCAGTTTGAACAGCATGGTTCCCAGCTGAAGCCGCGTAAGCCAGCGCCTATTAGCTGCTTCCTTTGATTCTCCTGCTACTGCTCAGACACAGTGCAGGATGTTGCAAAGGATAAGCAGCACTAAAAGCAGACAAAAAAATATTATCCCAAACAAAGGTCAATAAGGTACTCTGAAGGCTTTTGCTGTTTCACTTTCTGGTTTTTAAAACAAACTGTCCTGTCAAGATCTCAATGGTTTTCCTGTGCCTGAAAGATAATTCAAGATCTCTGTATACTCTGAGAAAGTTTAAAAAAATGCAGCATGCGGTATAGCATCTTGGAGCCTCTCATACAAGACTGAAAGGTGAAGCAGCGAAGTAATCATGATTAACACCTTTTCCTGCTCTTATTTATTAGAATTCTAATTCTTTTTCTCTCTGTTCCTAAATTCTTTTCTATTACCAACCATAAAACAAAATTTTCAAAGCTAACTTCACTTTACAAAGATACTGTTAGTCTGTGCTAGAACTAGGGATGCTACTTCTGCCTTTCCCAAAACTAACAATTCTTTACGTATTATATTCAGCTCCTAACGGTGTCCAGAATAAGCTGGGGCAGCCACATCAGTTTGCAGCCATGATGTTCATGACTGTACATTTCTTTTCCTCATGATAGTAATGTACCAGATTCTTACATGCTAACCCACTATTTTTCAAATGAATTCATTTAGAAAGTTAAAGTGCATGTCTGACAGGCTATGAAGGAATTTTTACACACATACATGAACACATATAGAGGAAGTCTTTGGCAACTCAATAAAGTTTCTCGCTGTGTGCTCTTTGAAGCTCTATGCTGTAGAGTTAGACATGCCAAAAGTTGAACCTTCAGTAAGACTGAAATAAATTAAAAATAAATACAGAAATTCTCATAGGCTGGTGTGTGTCTTGGAGAGCCTCAAATGGCCAATGAATTTCAGCTTGCACAGTCACTATGCCATAATTGCATCGTTATGAACTTTTACTAGTTGATTGCTCCCTTCCAACCTGCCCATTTTTTAAATCATCACAGGCCTGTTTCCGCTCATGCTGAAGCCAAAGGCTACATGCCAACTGCTGCTCCTGGCAAGTGGGGCAGGACTGCAACCCACAGTGCACACTGCAAGCAGAGGAAAGGTCTGTGAAGAAAGGGGTCCTCCTCCTCCCACTAAAAATCCTCACCTAAAATATTCTTTGTTTCCATCAAGGATGTCCTGGATGCTAATGTATTTCCTAAACGGGTTTTCTGGAAATTGTGCATAGAAAACTACAAAGGGATTTCCCAAACCACACAAAAAAAATCAACCTACATCTGAGCTGATCGCAATGGTGCAAGTTTGACAGAGTCAGATAACACAGAAAATCCCCTTCTTCAATTTTGAGGCATGTTTGGACAGCATTGACTGTATTTCTCTAACACCAATATATTTGACTGAAATAATCCTTCAGGCAGGCACCAATTCCTCTTCCATAAGGGAGACATGGAGTCCTGATCTTGACTAAAATATTTTGAATCTTTCAGAATATAACCACATGCATAAGTAATAACTGGGGATATGTTTTAGCATCCCACTCAGTGAAGGATATATGTGGCATCAAAGTACTGGATACGGCTACACTGCAATACTTATGTAAATCATTACTATTTTGGACACAGTTCTTTATGTTAGTACCAACATTTGTGGCTTGCAAAAGGCATTTTTCTACGCTTATCCTTGGCATTTCTACGGGAATTATAATAGTGAGAAATCATGACAGCCATCGAAAGGGGCTTGTGCATGAAGTTCCCACTCCCTTTAAACGCTACTTAAGCCTGAATGACTAATGGTCTTTTTCAAGGATGACTAGATTTATGCATCTTCCCTGTGAACTCAATGCTACCACGAAGCTAAGAAATCTTTTATTGAAATAGTAGCAATATAGTTACACTTCACTCTTAATACCAGCAAAACTAAGGTTTCTACAGAGTAGAATACTTCCCAGAAGATCAAATTGCAAAAACGGCAAACCAGGAATGATGGAGAATCATACTGATCTCACAGAAAACTGGTACTACATTTCCAAAAATAAATTCCAGTTCCAAACCTACCCTTTCATTCCTACAATCAAATACAGGTGCAGCTGTACAACTGTAATCAATGGTAGATATACACAGATGTGCAACTATCCGATTTGCAAACAAAGAACACACATGTCAGTAGCATGGACGACCACATCTTCACTTCAAAGAGTTTAGTACTGTACTTTGGCAGGCAAAAACATACATGTGTTTGGGAGGCTCAACAGTGCAAGAAACGATCATATGCTCACTAATCAAAATCCAACTGAGGCCTTCTTTGAAAATTTGGCCCTAAATGTTAAGCAGTGCCTGGGGGCTGATTAAAATTGACCTCTCCAGGGCATAGATCATGCAACACTAAGAAAACAAGCTGAAGAAACAGAAGCAAAGACTGCTGTTCTCTGCATCTTTATTGGTATGAAAACTCTTAAGAAGCCAAACAAGGGGTGTGTTCGGGGGGAGACGTTAATATCTGAGGAGAGAGATCAAAAGCAGTTAACGTTCCTGGCACTGCATTGTGGCATGTGTATCTTTATACTTTTAAACTTGGAGTAAAAAGAAAAAAAAAAAAAAGAAAAAAAAGAAAAAAAAAAGGAAAAAGAAACATTTTTTTGTTAAATAAAANTGTGGCATGTGTATCTTTATACTTTTAAACTTGGAGTAAAAAGAAAAAAAAAAAAAGAAAAAAAAGAAAAAAAAAAGGAAAAAGAAACATTTCTTTGTTAAATCAAATATTGCCACATGTTACTCATTTTAAGTTTGCTGTCCTAAGATCCAACTTAATTTAGCCTGCATTGAACATTTCTGATCTGAACATTTAATGTGGCAATGTTTTGCTCTGCCAAGAATATTATCTGAATGTTAAACATGAACTCAATTTATTCATCAGAATATGGCAAGCATGATACCAAAGGTCATTTTGTTTTTATTGTCCTCCAACTCCATAATTTATGGCCTGTTTCTTTCATCTTCAAACCTCGGAACACTCAACAATATTGGATGTTACAGTGTAACAAAAATGGATTCACTTTTTTTTTTTTTTTTTGAGCATTTTTATTTGGAAACGAGGGGAGGAAACAGCCTTGTTCAGCGGCAAGGAAAAGCACAAAAAACATGCAACACATCTGCTACATTATGAATTGGTAACAGACACACGAGATAAGCTTGCCCTGGTATGAAGGATGTGTAAGAAGCTGTATGCATTACACCTTAATATTCACAATACAATTATAGCTTTTTGATTCTTTAAGTAGGTGCTGATCTCAGTCACATCAGTATAAAACCACAACCACATATACATTTTTCATGCAAAACATGGCCACAAGTCTTCACAGAACCCATGAGCCAAATTCTGATATTAATTACAGTAGCAGAAATTTGTAGTAGTCTGCATGTGCGTATGTGGCTCCGCTGTTCAAAACTCTACCTACAGCAGCAAGATTAGCTTAGAAACTGGTACCTACTCTTTAGAAAGCATCATACTTTGCTCGTATTATTAGGTAAGATAATTCCACTGCTGAAAATGCTTGTCCCTCCTCCCCTCGACACTTAAAGGCAGCTTGAACAAAAAAGGATAAGCAGGTAGATGAAAGAAATGTGAACAACCACGACAAACAGCCATTTCAAAACAAGCAAAACCATTCTCTTTCTGAAGTGACAGAAACATATATCTATTCTTTACTATTTCTCATTACTTCTAAAGAATTATTACAGAGGAGTTCACCCCACCTGCTGATAGCTCACTGCTAGTTTATCACTCAATTTGTGAAATTTTCTTTTGCTTCATTGAAAAGTCATTTCCCTGCTATTATATTGAATTGCTAGCACTTTCACACACTTGGATATCGGATATCACAAAAGAAATATCCATCTGCTAATGCACTATCAATAAAATCTGAAGAAACAAAACTGATTATTGGTGCTTTGGCTTTTCAAATCCACTCCATAGAAACATTCCCTATGTTATTGATACTTCCCATCAAAACACTCCTCTGTGCACTATAAATGGGAGACTGAAGGAAAATAAACATCTCAAACTTTACCAGAAGGAGCACCTTTACAGAAAACCCAAAGCAAGACCAACCTAATGCCAAAGGAAGCCATATCCAGAAACACTGCACTGAGAGAAGGCTGAACAGGTAACATAATGCAGACATTCAGAAGTTCAAGAGGACCAAATCCAGTGCAAGGCACCAAAAGTCTCAGCATCCCATCTAAGTGTGGGGCTGATCCAGAAAGGCATTTTCATGACAGTGGGATTTTCTAAAACTTGCAGCAATGGGCTTATTCAGAGTTTGATGGCAAGCCGGTCAAAAGCATTACGCATCAGACTAACTCCGCTTTCACTGAAGTCAACTGTAATCTTAGCTCTGACTTCAGTGATGGCAGAATAAAGCATTAATCCTCCCCAAAACATACACCTATAATGACAATTTAGAGCATTAAGGTGGTATTTTAAGTGTGTGTATTAGTAGATCCCATAATTATATTTGTCCTCAATCATACATATTTTATGCAAGTAGTTAGTGACCTCAGCAGTTAGTTCTATTCACTCAAAGGCTTCCATTTTTAAAATTTACAGACACAGCCACCTTAAGTCTAATAATTTCAAAGATTTTTTTTTTTTTCAGTGACAGACAGACATACACAAGTGTGTTAATTGACAGAGTACCTTACTTACCTCCATAATGCATTCTTATGTTTTATATACAGGTAAGCTTCAAGAGTGCATTTCTTAATCTAATGAAATATTTATCAGATCTGAGATCTAAAGTGTACATATTCAATTTTTTATGCACACCTTTACATGATTCATGAAATTCACCCATAATGTGAGTTCTTTTCATTAAATTTTGTTTTTATGTATCATTGTTACCCCTTTTTTTTTTACAACCAGATTTATATTGAACTGACAAATATCATTCAAGTATCTTTGAACAAAGTAGCTCTTACCTTTTGATAGAAATCATGGAGCTCTGGCACCTGCAGTAGCTTTCTCTGTAAACAAACAAAAAAGAAATAAATCCAGGATAATGCTAAATTTGCAGTGAAGCACAGCGTGTTACATTACATGAGTTAGTTTCTTTATTAAGAGTTTCTTTATGAACGTGTTCAGAGGTGGCCTGTGCTACATGGAATAACAAACATTAAGAAAAATATTCTGAATGTATACAGAAATGCACTGTCTCAACTCAAAATGGATTTTGGATTGAAGATTGTTGGGTTTCTCGATCAAATTTGTGTTCTTATACATCTTAAAGCGCAGCTGGATTTTCAGTCAAAAGCACACTCTTGTAAACCAAAACTTATACTTGCATTACAGGTACAAGGGAGTATAATTTACTAGTGAGAAACAGTTTGACTATTGAGATATATGTCTGTTGGGTTTTTGCATTTGTTTGTTTTTATTTGCAGCTCTGCTGCAAAATAGGTAAGATACAGGCTTCTATCATCATTTTACAGAATACAGCATGGAGGGTGGACATATGGGAGCTACCTCATACACAGTATGGAGGACTGTGAGCTCTGTTACTCAAGCAGCAGTAACTGGTCCAAAGCTTGAAGGGTTTGTTTCAGCTCCATGTCCTCCCATGCTGCTCAGTGCCTCCCAGCAGCATTCAGTGTGTTTGCTGTGAAGCACCCTGCATCACTCAACAAATATTCCTTTGGCTGTCTCTAGAAACAGCTACCCAACCCTTTGTTAACATGGGTTTGAATTGAAAGTCACAGCAAGCAGGAACACACTTTATTCCTATAGAAAACAGGTAAATGTAGCAACACCTTGATAACCTGCAAGCCAGATACAACGAAATGTCACTGTTCAGCCAGCATTGTCAAGAGCGCAAAACATTTATTTATATAAATTATCTTAATAGATAGTTCACATCCCACCTTAGCCCTTCTGTATTATTGTCTTTTTTCTTTTTTTGGATACACAAGACTTGGTTCTACACACTAAACACATCTTTGAGGTACTCAACTCATACGGACTCAGTAGGAAACAAGGGCTTGGCACTTTGTATAATGTAGCCCTCAAAAATGCAAGTCACAAAGGCGAGTTTACAATATCACTTTTCAGACTCTGTTGAATAGCATAAGACTGCTGATATTACATTACAGTGTCACAAAATCATAGGGGAAATGCTTTAACTTTCTAAATCATTCAAGGCACCAAATTGTACTACTTAAGGCTAACTACGTATTGTATTTATTTTTGTTAAGAGAAGGAATACTTTTAAGTACTAACCCCAGCTACTGACCCTTTACATGAACTAATTCCTCAATTAACATTTGAATCACTTTTTCTTTCCCTTGATTTCAGTGGGAAGAAAAGAAAATCCCAACACCATCCCCTCTTTTCCTTCATAGTTTAGATCAACATTTGCTCAAATGTCAATTGTAGGCAGAAGACAGAATGTCCCTATTGTGAAAATGGGTGTAGAAAACATCTCTTAGGCTGGAAATTTAATTGAAGTTCAAAACCAGCAAAAGAAGTCTGACTTTTAATATTAACTCCTACATATAAAAATGCATATTGTACACACATGTATATACACAGTAGGTGTAGCTTTACATGTTTTATATATATGTTCCACTAAGCGGTCAACTAGTTGAGATCAGGATTTTATTTTTTCCTTGAAAAAGTTATTGTCACAAATACTAGAAAATATTCCTGTGATAATTCCAGCAACAGGACTACCTTCACAGTCAGCAATTTGACCTCCGTTTACAGTTCAGAAAATATATAATATTTTTGCAATTAAAACATGACAAAAAATAGACTTGTTTAATGGCTGAAACCACTGTAAACATTAAGGTCAACTACTTGAAAGAATAGAAAGTGACTGCAACATTAGTTTTCCTCGAAGTTTTCCTCTAGAACCTTGTAATCTGGCATGCCAAGCAATATATTCACTTCTGAGAAAGGGCTCAAAAATACCAGATTTTTCAGATTTCAAACATCACTAAACCTTCAGAAACACAGTCCATACTACTTTTAGTTACCTTGTTAAGTTAGTCACAGCTCCTAGAGATGCTTTAAAAAAAAAAAAATTTACCTAATTGTTCAGTGGTTTCATTTCTCCACTTGGTCAGGATTTCCCAAACTTGCACAAAACTTTCTTGTTATCTCTAGCAGCTGTCCATAAGCTTGCTGGCTTTCAATAGCTAAACAAATATTCTCCCCCTCGGGAACAAGAAATATTATTTAGGCATCAAGATTACCCTGAACCTCTACTCAAAGAGAAGAAAACTACATGGGTCTGGAAAAAAGCATTCCTCAAGCTGAGCATGCATGCCTGTGGCTGGGCTAAACCTTTTGTTTCACTCTTGTGGAACTCTTTCCCCAATTAAATAATATCAATGTTGATAGCTCAATCTCCAGGCAACTCTGCCATTATGCCATCAGAGAAAACTGACATTGATTCTCTCCTGCGGCTCTCATTAGTGAAGCCGAAGGTGGGAAGAGAAGCTAACTTACTCTTTCACTCTCAGAAGGAGAGGGATC
Organism: Burhinus bistriatus; assembly: GCA_013397275.1. Taxonomy (NCBI): domain Eukaryota; kingdom Metazoa; phylum Chordata; class Aves; order Charadriiformes; family Burhinidae; genus Burhinus; species Burhinus bistriatus. Next base: position 134,407 of record VYXH01010972.1, on the reverse strand, counting down.
ACCAGAGAGGTGTCCTTTGTGTGAGGATACAGGGTTACCAGTGCAGTGCATAAGTCATGTTTTAGATTTATTTAGAAAAATTAACAAATCCAACAACAGATGCTGTCACTCTCTTGCTAGTTCAAAGCAAAAAAGCACTTAAACAATTCATAGTTTATAACAAGCCAGATCACAAAGAATAAAAGAAAATAAATGTTACATAAATCATGTAATCTCTTTCCCAATGCAGTTCATTAAGAGCTTCAAGAACAAATCAAAATAAGATTGCCAAAAGAAAAAAAAAAAAAAAAAAAGCTGAGATAATTAGATTAGTACAACCAACTTATCATGCTAGCATTCCAAGACATCTTGAAAAGCACACTGACAAATATTTGGCTAAAAGCATTACTAGAAAGAATCCTTTCCCTTTGAAAAACCGTTTAGTGTATGAGTAGCTCATCCAGAGCGGCTCCAAATACTGCTCCACGCCGCTTTTTCTCTTTCCCAATTTTCAAAGCAAATGCATGGTATGTTCACCTAAATACCTGGGGTAACAAAACAGAAGAGCTGATTGTGTGAAGTGACCAGAGCACAGAAACTGTGGGCAGGCCATATTCCTTTTACAGCAAACCAGGGAAGGCAGGAAAGCACAGATTTTATGCTTTCACTTATCCTAGAGAAAGGAAACACAGCGAGTGAAACTGCTGTGTGGACTCGACACTTAGTCACAGCTCTGGAGACTATGGATCTGCTTTGGGTTTTTTTATACTTTAAAGCCATAGTAGATTCCTATGAGTTCAGTAGAACTGTGAGAAAGAGAAGCTTAGATACGCCTCAATGAGCAGCTACATACTTTAATAAGTTGCTACATCCTGTACACTATATAATATTTATGTCTTAGCATTTTTTAACTTCTCAGAAATTTCTACCAATGAAAATTTTAACAATTTGCCTGCGTACGCCCAAAGCTTCTTTGATATTTGGCTGCAAAAAGATCTTTTTTTCTGAATAGGTACTAGCATAGTCTACGAAAACTAGTATTTTTTTTCTGGGCTTGAATAATGACAAGCACTTCCTAATGCCAAAGTTCCCCTTCTAGTTTACTAACAAAAGACAGCAGACAACAAAGGGAACGTGAGTGGATCCGAGAGGTGTGTCAAAGTCTCCCAAAATTTATGTTCTCATTTTTTTACAGAACACAACAGAAATATCCCTCACTCCAAGTCAAATACTTACGTCTTTATTGAAGTGAACTTCCTGAAGTCACTGGATTAAATTCTAGCTTCAGTTAAGACTTTGTACATCTAAAATCTTACATAAAAGCTAGAGAAAGGGACCACAGAAGTTCACCTTGAAATTTAATTTCTCACTTATAGACAGAATTTCCAGGGACAAAATGCAGTACAGTGGTGATGCCAATGGTCATGAGAATCTCAATATTTTCACTGCATATATAAAAAAAACTTCAACCCTAAATAGACATTTAATATGCACATCTGTGTACAGGATGACAGCCTTCTCATTCACTTGTGTAGCACCATTGGTTAGAGGTTCAACTCAGTGATCCCACTGTGCACCATAGGTTCCTCATACACCCATAGGGGAACCACTAGCACGTCTCCCAAAATTGCAAACTGTATCCCAAGAGATGAACTGGTCTTATATAAATCATCACATCAGCAGCTCAACTTTCCGATGCTGGAAAGAAAGGTAGGAGCAGTGGTCCTGAATCTGGGCTAACATGTCAAGCCATGGGTTCAGAAACTTCTCTGGGACCACTGGAAAATCCCTTGTGTTTTTGTCTACCTTGTCTGTAAGGTGAGATGATACTAATGCTATTTCACAAGACAGACTGAATGGTGAAATATTACAAGAATGGGATGCCTGGTAAATATCTAAGATTCACAAATGCTATAAAATGCTAAAAAATATAGTATGCAAAAAATAGGCAAAAAAAATAAATATCGATAGAACAACTAGAGCCTGGCAAGCAGAAATAGATGGAAAATGCTATTCAGAGACTAGAAAAGGCATGAATAAGTTCTCCTCAGAGAGGAAGACTATGAACAGTCACAGGACTTCCTTTGGGGAAAAAGTATCAGATAGTCAAATGAAAATAAAATGCTTTAATCAAGCCCAAAACAACACTAAAAACACTTGAGCAAGTTAAAGATGCAAAATTCTCCATTTTAACCTATTAATGATTCTACAGAGTCTCCAAAAACACAACCCAGAAAAAGCCATTACGCAGCATTCTCTGGAATGAGCTATTTTATAGTTCAAGAGCAAGGTGATGAAAAAAAACTACCTTTGTCACGTGTAGTCTTGGAGCATGCAAGAGAATACTGTTTCTAATATTGTGCTGGAACCAAACCACCAGTAGTGACAAATGGAGCCAAGATCCAGCAGGTACAGCAGAGCAGACTAGCATGTGTCCTGCTTTAGAGTATCTGACCTTCTGCCTTGTTGGTTGCCCTTACACATTACAAAATTCTGAGTAATTGGAGATGCTCTTTACTATTATAAAATAAGTGAAGTTTGTACTTTTCAGATATCAAGCGCTACAGAATAAGTCTGACATGCAAGATAGCCAAATAATACAAGAATAAATAATTTTTAAGTACAAGACTTGCAAGAGTTGTCATTGAAGGATTGTGTAATGCATTGCTCACAAATATTCAGCTGGCTGCATATATGTCTGAAAGCAATCACTAACTGAAAATTGCTGTTTGGGTAGTAATTATTAGTCTCTTGGGTTTTAATCTAACCAATGAGCAGAAAAAACACCATGTGATTTAGACGACCAACCACTTATGGGCAAGAACTACCCATTAAATGATATTTATAGTCATTCATTAATAACCCACAGGCTGAACTTTGTTCTCTAATTATATTGCAGATACTTACACAATCATGAATACAACTGTAGAAATCAGAATGATGCATGAAGAAAGAAAAATGCTAAGTGCATCATATAAATCGCATACAATACATAAATTGACTGTCATTAAGTACAGCCCTATATTTACCAGTTAAAACTACTGCTTATTTTGTACTTTTATGAGAAACAACAGTGTCTCACAACACTTTTGCACATTTCTTAGTTTTACAGACTGAAGTTGAGACAGACGACACAATTTCCTCAAGCATAACACAACAGTGGAGCCAATGACGAACCCAGATGTCTTAATTTTCAATGCAGGAATTATTCCAGACTCCATTCTTTCATTCAGTGCTGAAGATAGATGTTACAAAAATAATTTATGCTGCTTTAGGTTTATTTTTTGGATTTCAGTGGAACAGTCTTTTTTATTTGGTAAGTGCAATGAATACAATGTAATCCTTGAAATAAATCCTGCCATTGAAATTATGCTTGGAAAAAGGAACCCTAACCCGTTATTTGCACAGGCAATGAACTCAAATTTCAAAATAGCAAATTTCAGCAAAATAAATTGGAAGAGTCCAACCAGTCAATTTTTCTGTTTCAAAGACCAGTTTTGAACCTCTGACTTTCCTCAAAGTATGCAGAAGAAACATGTTTTCAAGAATATTATTCTCCACTATGAATATATGAATACTGAAATTAATTTCTTTTAACAAAAGTTTAGCCAGTGAAGTTATTAAAGCTGCGCCCCTTCATCTCCAAAAATGCACTGTGTTATTAAGAGAGATATTTGGTGACTTTCTCACAATGACTAACTTCAAGCAATATGGGAATAAAGAGCCAGTCTCATTAGCCACTCACACAAAAAAGCAGAGAGATAAATTTCACAGGATTATGGATACCTTTAAATGTGTAATTTCTGCACAGTGCATGGGTTATTGGATACGAATATGTGGGAACAAACATGCAATCACACTGAGACAATGCCACGGCAACAACAGGAGCAAACCCAAGGAGGGAGTCAGGAGGTGCTAGGAGATACAAGCTTGTCCTCACAAGGAGCAGTTCTACAGAAACAATCCCAAGGGCAGGCTGCCTGCCCTTCTGCTGCCCCAACTCTTTGGGGGCAGCAAAGCATCTGGTCCTTCAAAGCATCCCGCCACCTTTCTGCTAACCCAAACTGAATTCCAGGTCTACAACTTGAGCTTATTCCTCATTTTAAAAGACTTTTCATGGTTAAAGGAAATCTATAACCACAGTGACAATCCACGAGACAGCATGAATTCATGAAGACAGAATTACTGAGTCAGGGCAAGAGAACGTCTTTTGGAATGGCCTCAGATTCTAGTACTTTTCCTCAATAACTTTGCCAAGCAGTAATAGAGAAAAAACAAACCACAGTCTGGTTTCTGGGTGGCTAAAGTGGTTATATCCCAGGCATAAAATACCAAACAAAACTATCTTTTAATAAAAAGCTTTCCTTCAAACGTAAAATTGATACTTTTTTCTGGTTTATGGATAATTTAGCTTGATTACTATAATTGTCAGAAAAATGCTGAAATATAACTCTCCTCTTCTTTAAACAAAGATTATCTTACATGCTTGGGATCAATCCATTGACTCTTTTGCACTGGTGGAATAACGCACAGGGTAAAGTTTTAAAGAGACCCAGAAATTTGCCTGTCCTGACCCTCTAAGCAGTGCTGAAGGAGCATGACATTCCCCATGATTGCTTAGTACAGACAAGGTAAAATGAACAAGAAGCCAAAAGCACCCAAAGCACTGCCCAGCTAAGGGAGAGAGGCACACAGTGCTAGACCCTGGCTGCAGGTGCAGAAGCATGTGCAAATTTTTGGAGGTGTAGGGAGTGCAGGACATTACATTGCCCCTGGCTGCACTCCTAAGACAAAATGCCTTAAGCCAGCTTCACTCCGCTGCTCCCTTGCTCACCATCCCCAAGCATGGCTAATAAACTTATTAAGACACAATTCAAACTGCGTGGTTGCTTCCCAGAGAAAACTAATTCTCTGTATAGAATCATAGAATCATCTAGGTCAAAAGGACTTTTAAGATCATCGAGTCCAACCATCAACATAACACTGCCAAAATCACCACTAAACCATGTCCCTCAGCACCACCTCTACCCCTCTTTTAAATACCTCCAGGGATGGCAACTCCACCACTTCCCTAGGCAGCCTGTTCCAATGTTTGATAACTCTTTTGGTGAAGAATTTTTTCCTAATATCCAATCTAAACCTCCCCTGGCATAACTTGAACCCATTTCCTCTGGTCCTATCATTTGTTGCTTGGGAGAAGAGATTGACACCCGCCTCTCTACAACCTCCTCTCAGGTAGTTGTAGAGAGCAGTAAGGTCTCCCCTCAGCCTCCTTTTCTACAGGATGAACAACCCCAGTTTCCTCAGCCACTCCTTGTAAGACTTGTGCTCCAGACCCCTCACCAGCTTTGTTGCCCTTCTCTGGACAGGCTCCAGCACCTCAATGTATTTCTTGTAGTGAGGGGCCCAAAGCTGAACACAGTATTCAAGGTGGGGCCTTACCTGTGCTGAGTACAGGGGGAAGATCACCTCCCTAGTCCTGCTCACCCACTATTCCTGATACAAGTCACCTGGGCACACTGCTAGCTCATATTCAGCCAGCTGTTGACCAACATCCCCAGGTCCTTTTTCGCCAGGCAGCTTTCCAGCCATTCTTCCCCAAGCCTGTAGTGCTGCATGGGGTTGTTGTGATCCAAGTGCAGGACTCGGCACTTGGCCTTGTTGAACCTCATACCATTGGCCTCGGCCCATTGATCCAGCCTGTCCAGATCCCTCTGTAGGGCCATCCTCCCCTCAAGCAGGCCAACACTCCTGCCTAACTTGGTGTCGTCTGCAGGCTTACTGTGAGTGCACTCAATCCCCTCGTCCAGGTCGTTGATAAAGATACTAAAGTAGAACAGGCCCCAATACCAAGCCCTGGGCAACAACACTTGTGACCAGCTGCCAACTAGATTTAACTGCAGTCACCACCACTCTTTGGGCCCAGCCATCCAGCCAGTTTTTTACCCAGCGAAGAGTGCACCCATCCAAGCCATGAGCAGGCAATTTCTCCAGGAGAATGCTGTGGGAAACGGTGTCAAAGGCTTTACTAAAGTCCAGGTAAACAACATCCACAGCCTTTCCCTCATCCACTAAGCAGGTCACCTTGCCATAGAAGGACAAGTATGGTTCCTTGAAAATACATGCAAGACCCTGAGACAGACAATATTGACACTTTTCGGTCTCATGATGTTAACTTCAATACCTAAGTAGTTCCCATTAAAACACTGACAGCATTACATGTTGTACACTGACAAATGCATCCTCCATTGAAATTGTATCTTCTAGTAAAAAGACAGACCATACATGCTCAGCCCTAAATTTCTGGACTTACAGTCCCTTTGTAATTAAAAGCAAACTCTCTTTTACTCTCTAAAGTATTGGAGAAACTGGCTGGAGTTTTATCTTATTGCAAACTCCTCCTCTATAAGTAGCGAGTTGCTGTATCATTTTTAAATTGCTGCAGTAAGTCACTGTCTGAAGTGGCTTGTCCATCTCTGGTTCTTATTTCATCTCTGGTTCTTATTTCATACTCCGATTACTGAGATACCATCTTTGGGTTTTTTGTTGTTAGTTTTAGCTAGTGCAAAGCTGACCTCCTTGAATCAAGCCAGAGCACTGCTACAGGATGGTGTACCTTCATTGGGAATAAACTACTTGTTCACACATTTCACAGTCTATCACAGTCTTCCCCCAACTTCTCGGCACCAAATGACAGATGTCAACACCTAACAGCTTGGCAAATGGCACCTTTTGCTAAATGAAGCCTGGAAAAAGTTAAATTGACTTCTTCTGAAGCTTTTATCTGTCCAGTTTACTTTATGTGGACACAGGGTCAGAGCCTCAACAGCAACATCAGAGGCTGAGCCAGGAAACAATGGAGCTGAAACTGGGGTACGTGGGGGGAGGGGTGTTATTTACCTTCCAACTAAAAATTAAAGATTTCAAAAATAAGCCTGACAACATTCAGTTGAAAAACTACTGAGAAATCAACATAGTCTGCATAGCCTCTATTTACTTACGGACTTCCAAGCCATTCCTTTCTGCATCAAAATGTTCTCTGTGAGCTTTCCTTTAGTGTTGTTCTTTACATGATAGCCAAGTCAGAGACTGACTATAAAAAACTTGCTGCAAACATTTAAAGACTGAACAAATTTCTTGGTGTTACAGATATAGTCCTTTATAACACATTAAAAATGCTTTGAGGGGGTTTCCTTGTTGGTTTTGTGTGTTTGTTTTTAAACCTCAAGGTCTATTTAAACAGTCAGGTCAAACCTGGAATTTTGCAGCATGTTTTGCATACCCTCATTTATCTGTTCACTCCAATAGCTTCTCAGTTTCTGTCACTCAGAGTAAAATATGTCATCTCCCTAAAAGCTTAAATAGCAATAGAAATACTATTAAAACACTCACAAACTCTTGCTCAGCAATCTCAATATTTAGGTGACACACCACATTTGGCATTTCTACCGTTGCATATTATAACTGCTTTGTTCAGAATGCTTTACACATATTGCAATTTATTAGGATCTCTTCTAGTAAGTAATTTGTTCTAATTTGCTTGAAATATATAATACCTATTAGTTACAGATTACACTTTTTTTTTTTTTTCCTGGCCCTCCAATGTTTCAGTTTTATGAAGCTTGAGATAAAAAAAGTCCAGCCCCAGAAACTGGCAGAATTTACAATCTATTAAGATTCCACATACAGTCTTCTTATCAGCAGTTCATATTAAACAGAGAAGAGATGAACTGTAATGTAACTTTCATTAAAAAAAAAAAAAAAATCAACCACAAAACACATACGTGATCAAAAGCAAGAAACTGTAGTATGAATAAACTGGTGAGATTGTCAACTGATGGAGACTTTGCTACAAGGGGTTCTCCAGTTTGGAGTCTACACGACTTAATATTGGTAGGACTATTTTCCACATAACACTCCTAAGGGTAAAACAAGCTCCCTTCATAGCTTGTCTGCATGTTGGCAGATATCTGTTATTAACAAGGGAGTATTGCATACTCTGTTCTCTCAGAGTTTTAATTTTGTTCTTTTATTTCTTCGTCAGTTCCTTTTATCTACAATAAAAGTCACACTTCCTGAAAGCATAGTTCCTTGTGCATATGGAATACATACCTCTAACATAACCATATATATACACACACATGGTTTATAATTCCATTATAAGAAAAAAAAATATCAAGGAATATTCTTTGGGCACATATTATTTACCATATTTGGAATTTGAAATTCGGATTTGAATCTTAACTCACTACTGCAAAATGGTCCTTAACAACCTTTGGTCCACTAGTTCCACATACCCCATTTTACATGTGAGACCTTCTCATGAAAGACAATGCTTAACATTTTGTCAGGTCTCAGATCTCTGACCCATCAATAAAGAGTGTACTTCTGGTACACAAGGGACAAAAATCCCTGGAATGCCACCACAGGGGCTGCCTTTTGTACATTACATAAACGTTATTTAGTGCTTGAAATGAATGTGCATGTCAGAGAAGTTTTAAGAGCAGATTTCTATTTTATAAGTACATTAGCAAATCTTCAGAGGTTACCTGGCTAATTGAATACCATCATAATTCCCCTTCACCAAGCCTGTGGAACGAACTGCCATTCAAACATGGAATGAACATAGAGACTGCAATATGGCAAATTTAATACAAAGACTTTTAACAGCAACTGCCAGAGGAGCTCTCAAAATGAATCACGTTCAGAGAGAACAATGTTGCTAATTCCTATTTAAGTTTGAAATATTTAACACACTGATCTTTTCAGAGTGCAGTTCAAAGAGCATACTCCTCCCCTGCAGAGGCAACTAGGGACTAAGTTTCTATAATAGGATTGCAAGAGCACCAGAGCGGCTCCGGAGTAGCTTATAAAGACGGTGGGTTAGCCTGGTTACTGGGTTACTTACCCCATCAGTTTAGTTCAACAGCAAGTTTTAAAGGAAAACAAGCCAAAATAAGGGATCAACAACGGTCCCTTTTTCTGCAGAACAACAGAGCTTGTCAATGGCTGATGTCAGAACAAGCTGAGGCCTGGGTCTCACCACATACAGCGGGCTGGATGTACCCATACATCTATAAGTTAGATCTGTTTGGTTTCCCAGCACAAGCTGATCAGTTTTTATGTAAAACAAATGCATGTATAAACTGCTTATTGTCAAGTCTCTCTTCCTTTTATGTTTTGTTCCCCATGCCAAATAAACATGCTTAGGTTGTATGTTTGATCATTGCACATCAGCTGCCACAACTTCCTGCGAGGAAAAAGACACAGGTGCCAAGATTCAAGTGAACTAACCAGCTAAGTGCTATCAGCACACCTAGTACTGCTGTAAGGCCTGGCCTAACGTGGAGACATTCCCTAAGAACAAGTAATGGCCTTAAACGTACAAATTACAGGATGCATCAATAAAGACCAGGAAGAAAACAGGTAAATAACTAATCCTTTAACCTTGGCAGCTTTTACCAATATCCTTAAAACTGATATTTGAGAAAACAGAAGCTTTGGTGAAGAGTTTTATTAACAGAGCGACCAATCCTATTGGTTTTTCAAGTGTTACGGAAACGCTCTGATCCTCTCTTTTACAGGAAAAACTCTTACAGAGCTTGACCTGAGGCCCAAAGATTCCCATTTGCCTCAACTGCCTTTAGACTGAGCCACGCATCGTTCTTTATATTCTACATAAGATGCATGAAAATACATTAATAGTAATCTAATTTAATTAAATCTTCACTTAATTACATCCATTGGAGCTGAACTGTCAGATACAGATAGAGTTTCCACAACCTTTCCAGGAAAAAAGACATATAAAGGGGTTTAAAACACTATGTTAAAAGTGTAATGCTTATGCACTAAAAGTTTCATTTACTTCAGTTCCATTTTGAAGCTGCATAGGATTAAAATGACATCTAAATGCTCAAGTGGAACCCAGCTTTGCCACAAATCTCACTCATCTTCCTCTTGTGGAAGAGGATTTATGGGCTTTTAGTCTCCTAATAAACGTCTTGAGTTTGTTATGGCAACATACACTGTGTCTACTGTAACACATACTGTAAAGTATACTGTGACATATACTGTGGCCACAGTGCAGTGTGACACAGGGTGCATGATCTGTAGAGCCTTTAGAAGGAAGAGATCTGGTAGACAGCTGTCTGCCATTGCAGGGGACTAAATCAGGAACGTATGCTTCCCAATAATCATATTTCCTTTTAAGCAACACCCTCAAATATTTACACACAAACATATATAAGCACATGCGCACACAAACTTTCCAAATATGCTTGAGAATTATTTACTCACTACTCAATATTGTGTGTCTTCTAGAATACAAAATTCCAGCTGCATAAAACTGTTTAGAAAAAGTATATATTAAAAATCAGCTCCAAAGACCACAGAGGTTAGTATGAGTTCAGTGAACTAAATTACACAGATTCATTTTGTTGCTGTACTGTACATTAGTTTTCATTATATGAATACTGCAGGCTTTTGAGCGTAAGGCAGTTACAGGCAGCTCTTGTGGGATGAGCCATTGTTTCCTCATCTTTTCCATCTATATGTGATGCCCATTTTTCAAGTAGCTATAGACTGAAAACTGTAGACAGCATTTTTTATTTTGCTAAGATGATGATCAAGGTATATAGTAATTTCTTTCCTTCAGTCCTAGCATTAGCCTATCAGAAGAAAATGCAAATGAGATTAATCTGCATCCTACACAAAGATCTATTTCTAAAACATTATCTCCTTCTCCAGACACCCACAAGCTGTAGCCACTAGGCAACACGAGGACCACTGCAGTCTTGTCTCCTCTCAGAGCAAATGTGACAAAGAAAACTGCTGGGAACTCTGCTAGTTCTGCTTCCAGTTTATCCACTGACCATATGCAAGTCACTTCTTCTACATCCCAGTTACTTCAATCACAAAAATTGGCCTAATGAAACCCACCTCTCTGTGTGGTACCCAGACTGAAACCCCAAACTGAATTCCTAGTTGCACACCACATAACACTTCACAGAGAGCACTCCCTATTGCCTGCAAAAAATTAATACCGAGGTTATTGCTGCATTCACCTCTCCTGCAAAGTTTCAGTAAAGCATACAGATCTTACATACTTCAAAATACCTGGTGGCCAGCTTCAGGGTAGACTTTTTAAACAGGACTAGATTATTTCCTTCTTACTACTTCATGCTAATGCTTTTATCATCACATACTAATCAACAGGAAAATATAGTTCCTGTTCTTGAGCATGTTAATGTACAAAAAGTACCAATTTTATAAAATTATTCTTTTAATTATGTACTTGAAAAACTGCTTAGATACATAAAAATTAAATAGATCTAATGAAGTGGAATAGAGTGCTAAGTTTAATTAAACAAATTAAAAAATTTGCAGAAAAGATATTAAGTGATCTTTTGAAATGGAAATGGTATACTTAGTTCTACACTTCATGTTAAGATTACAGCTGAGTGGGTAAAATACTCCCAAATGCACCCTGGTAAATTCTGCAGGGCAAAGTACACATCTACACATACAATTTCTTATAAATATTTGCTCAGATGAAAAAAAATTTTTTGTCTGTGCTTTGTCTTTACTTTTAACAAACATCCTAGGAAAGGTGCTTTCTCAATACACTTCTTTTTTCCTACAATGATTTTTTACTGAATGTTAGAGAGAGTAACTTTTAAAATAATCAATGTCAGCATCTGCACACCTCCTGAAAACGTGAGTACAAGTGCTCTGCTTGCCCAGATACACAACTGAAAAGCACCACGCAGGTGACCTGCCACGTCTCTCCAGCATTGCCCCAATGCTTTCACTCCTAAGATATTTCTTCCAAACCATCTGCAACCAGGAAAGGTTACAGAAATTGTCTGATGAGTAATTCTGAACACACACAATCAGAAAAATCATCAACAACTGCAAAACTAGAACGAGGCTAGAAATGAGCATATTTATGAAGTTATTGTTTCACAGCATTTTTCCTTATCTTTCCAATTCTACTTCAGCAATCTTCGGGTTTCCACAGACAGTTCCCCTGAAGGTTATCAGGCAGAGTGACCTACCTGGCTCCAGATGGGTACAAATAAGTCTTCTGCAATGTTGCCAAGTAGTCCTGTAAGTTTACGGCAACTTTCAGTGTTACGGTTTTTCTTCTTAAACCTTCAATTAAACATAAGAAATCTATACCTCATAAAAAAAAAAAAAAGTTATCTACCCACCATGTTTGCTGACGGTGCAAAAGATGCACACTACATGAAGAAACCCCCTCACCAAAACACCAGCGCTTCAAGAAGGATCATCTTTAACACTCCTGGTTCTCAGAGGTCTCTCACGTCACTTTTCATGAGCCCTTTGGGGTGGCAACGATAAGCCCAGAGCCCGAAGAAGTTTTTGTCACAGGCCGAGTGTCCCTGTAAACCAACCCTGAGCGTTACTCGCTTCCAGACTCCCCTCAGCACCGCTGGGGCACAGGCTGCCGCCTCAGCAGGTCGGGAAGGCCTCGGCTTTCCACTGCCACAGCCGCAACCCAACAGCCACCTTTTGTTTCTTTTAAAGCTGTAGTTAGAAGATGTGAAACACATGCTTGACTTTTCAGCCTACCACTAGGCCTTGTTTAAATAAATGGGACTCGAAGCATCTGCGTCAAGAGGCAAGTCAGGATGTCGCTGCTGGGGTACGGTGTGTGGTAAGCACAGGCGATGGCGAGGGGCTGAGGGCTGAACTTCCAATTTTGCCTGTCTGAAAATGCCCAGCTCTTCAGAAATACCAACAGGCCCCAGCTGAGGTGACTTCAGCCCAAAATATCAACCACAACACTGACAAGCGGCCTAAGGTGAAGTGAAATTTGGCCCAATACACTGACAGTCCTAATGTGATTACCAGGTGTAAAGGGGTGCCTTTTGCTCACTGCAAGGAGGTCAGCGTTGAGCCGGCGATAAAATGGGAACTGTGGGCATGGATGTCCCATGGAATTGGGACACATTGTGCCACCAGTCCTGGTGTGGGAAAAACAGGGCCAATTTTAAGGTAAAACAGCACTGGGGGGAGCATGATCTACCTATGCTGCTCCAAAGCACTGAAATCCTGGCAGGGAATGCCTCAGTCTAGATTTAAAAAACACTCTCCTCAAAACTAACCAAAAACCTCAAAACAAGGCACAAAACCCACTGTTCAAGGTCTCTGATTGTGACTATTTCTTCTCCGCCACCACTCCCCATTGCAACTAGTTCAGGGAGAGAAAAAAGGACCCTGCTGTAAAACCTAATGCCTGAAAAGCTTTCAAAAAGACTTAAAATAAGCATTCGTCTCTCTTCATAATGATTTGAGCTTAGAAGTCACAGAAAGGTCATATCACAAAGGGAGTGGCTCCTGAGGCAAAGGGAAGCCTTTATTACTTTAACTAACCTCCTTGAGGGCAATTTCACATCCATAATACAAACTATTCAAACAATGTGCTATGAAAGTAGGTAAATGATCAGTTTGTATGTGCTCAGATTTTGATTAGCCATTTTATTTTGCTCTACTTAAAATCCAGTAGAGGTAATTCTTTAATCCAATATTTTTAATGTGCTCAGTTATATAAGAAAGAAATATTTTTTTGTCAGTGCAGTTGAATAGCATGGTAATTAATAGTATTTCTAATGATCAGAGCTTGCAAAATAAATTATTACTGAATAAGCATAAAGTTCTATATAGTCCTCTTGTATCTGAAAGTAATGCCTGCATGTGTCTCTAAAATGTTACAGTTAATAGATAAAATTTGACTGGAGCATGGCTATCTCTTAAGATATACTGTGCAGAAATAGGAATGATTTGTAGTATACAGTATGTATTATAAGTGTACAGAATTTCTCAACAGGCATATTTTGTACCGCCTTCTTCCTGTTAGCAGGAAATCTTACAGTGCTCTTGCATTTGATAAAATCACGTATAATGTGCTTTTTCGCCCCCCTGTAGATCTAGGAGAGGACAAAACAGGCTCTCTGCTTTGTATCACCTTCTTTGCAGAGTGCTAAGTATCTTCTCACTTTTGGGTTTATAAGAGTAGCATTACCTGCTTTGTGTGCAGTCTTACCCTCATCATGACCTAGCACAGTCAAATTTGAGAAGAATAATCGTATTCAATGTTTTTTGTCCCAGTAGCTGACAGGTTTAATACAAGTAGAGATGAATTAGGATAATAACTCCTGTGTATAAAGTCCATCCCATCCATGCCTCTTCACAAAAACAGTTTAGTATTTTTACCTCTACTTGGATAAGAGGGAAACAGAGAAAGAGAACTGATTACCATCAATATTTAAAAATACTTAGATAAATACACATAGCCAATCCAGCTCCCACTCAGTGTCTGAACGAAGCAAATGCCCTCTGATTTTCAATGCTAGCACATGGCAAGAGCCCAGCTGTCCAGATACCTATGAGCTTGAGCACTCAGAGTGTTTTCATGCTACATGGGACCACCCCAGGTGTACTGCAGATGCTCTTCATGGGTTGTGTTACAAGAAATACCAGCAATTTTTCTCGTTTCGCACTCTGTGAACCCCTAAAACAGTCAGTACCTGGTGAAAGAACCCTCCTGTCAAACACAATGGAGAGAGAGGGATTCAGGGGAGGGGGAACCCAAACAAAAAAACCCCAAAAAACCCCAAAAAAAACAAAACCAAAGAAACCCACAAACCAAAAATAAAACACAAAGCTAAAACCAGTAACACCACCACACTACAGGGAGAAAAGGGGGAAAAATAGCCTAAATAATTCAGAGATTAGTATCGTTAATCAAGGGAAAGATGCTTGAGCCAGAATCACTCCATTAAAAAGTAACAGAAAATGCGCCTGAGCCAGAATCACTGTATTTGAAGATGGTAAAAGAAAATAGTGGAGAAAAACAATTGATTTTTAGGGAGTGCTAATAAAGAAAACTCTGGGACAAAATCTGGTAACACTGGCTTTTCTTCTATCATGAAACAGTTCAGAAGAAACACACACCTAGTTTGACACCAGGGCAGAGGTATCCTTTATCGGCCAGCCCTGGAAGGCTCCACTCAGTAAAACACACGTCGAGGAGACAAGTAAATTCTGAGCCTCCATCTAGAGACTTTTCTCACCAGGCTTCAAGTTTTGACCCTTTCAACTTAGGGTTTCTATTTCACTTTTTACTTAGAACGACACCAACTACACATTTACTTCAGCAACACAAAATGAAAGAGATTCTCACAGGACTCCAAGACATAGGGGTTTAAGAACAAAAACCCTAATACAGGAATATCACTAGGTTTGTAATAAAATTAAAAGACTTGACATCACTGCTGTGCCACCTTTACTGTTTTGAAAGGCTCTGAAGAGATTTTCTTCTTTGGAAGATCAAATAGAAAATAGGGCCCAAGGACTCGGTCAGTATTCTTCAGTGCCTGCTAAAGTTTCATTGCAGCTCTACTTTTGAAGCCACTAACCTGAGTGCTTACAACACTCAAGTGCAGCACAGATTTATAATATGTTTTTATTTAAAGAGAAGAAATAGCCTACAGTACCAGGCATGAGATGATATATATCCTGTCTGTTCCGAATGAACTGCTGTAGCAGACATTAAAAAGGAAAGGTGAGTTTTTAGAATACAGCTTTAGAAAAAACACTCCACCAGCTAAACCTATTTCATCCCCACTTATATCTTATTTTTAAGAAGGGAAGACAGAGTGAATTAAATTGAAAGCCATGTATTAAGTCTTCAGAATTTTCACAGAAGTTTATTGAACAAAACTCCTAAGAAGCTGCTTGCTTTTTTATCCACAGAAACCTATTTATAGGAGCTGAATTCTAATAAACACAGATTGCAGTGCAAAGAAAAAAAGGTCAGCAGTGTATGCTCAAAGCTTTATTGATGTCTTGTCAATCAATCTTATTTTTTCGTTTAATTTTTTTTTTTTAAGAAAAAAATGCATGTAAGCACTTTTTCTCCTAATAGTGGATTTATTGAGCATTTCAACAAATCAGATCATAGATACAATAAGCAATGATGGCCGATTATCAACTTTGTGTTTTCAGGTCAGGTTGTAAATTGACCCTGTGTTCGCGTCTCTTCTTTCTGGGGAATAGCTAAGGCCCTTTTCAAATACAATAATTTCCAATAAATTTTTTTTTTCCATGCGTTCAATATTCTAGAAGAGCAAGCTTAGTAGGAAAAAAAAAAGCAACTCTGCTGGACAAATATATAGTCACATACATTGTCGCCTTGTAAACTAGTTTAAAAAAAATAAAGCTCATTCTTAAATCTAGGAGTGGTGAACCCAATGGACGTAAAACTTCAGAGAATAGCCTTTGAAGCCATAGCGTTTTCCTCCGAACAGTTGGTGTGAGTTCTGTAGAGACCAGTAACAGACATCAGCTCTGATCCTGCACATGAAAGGCAGAGCTGCTAAGCCCTTCCAGCTCTGGTGAAGCGGTCACCCCTTCTTTGCAAGGCAAACCAGCCAACCTTTTCCATCTGGCTGCAGCCCTTCGTCAATGTTTTGTTTCACCAACTTTTCCAACACCCCTTTCAGTTTTGTAATTTTGAGAGCGGGTGATCAGTACCTGCACACATTAATTCAGACAGGACTGCCCATGGCATTACTCTGTTATTTGTCACCTATTCCTCTTGCAACTTCACCACTCTCTTTAATTTTTTATCTGCAGCTTCACATCGTGAAGTCAACACTGAGGTGTCTAATGTGATAGTGGATTCCCTTGCCTGAGTTGACACAGTTAATTTAGCAGAGTACAAAGTATAGTGATAGACTATTTTCTCCAGTATACATTACTTTGCATTCACTTGCCATCACATTGTCTGTACACTTCTTTAGTTAGGTCTTTTGTTCTTCTAAGTCCTTTCTTCCTAACATAAAAAATAAGAACATGCAGACAGAAGAAAACATGGGCACTGCCAGAGCCCCTCAGAAGCCCAGAAAAATGGAAAATATATTTTACTCCACAAGAAACATCCGCTCCACAAAATCCTCCACAAATTATCTAACTCTTACACCTGCAACTCCATTGATCTCTCTCCCCATCTTTTCCAAAATTCAGTATACTTAACACAGTCTGAGAAGCAACCTTCATATGCTAGTTGCTAACTTTCTATTATATGGCTGCAGTCTAAGCAAGCATGTACAAGGGAAACATGCTTTTGATGGTTAAAAAAAACAACACAGAAAAAAAAACAAAACCAAAAAAACCCACTCTGCATTTTAAAACATTATCATTTTTACTATTGCAAGTTTAGAATGCACTGGAGGTGCCACCAGAAGCATGCCTGAGACTGAATAACCATGGCAGTTAAATCACTTCTGAATGAGTGAATGCAAATGAGGTCACAGAAATGCTCTTTGATTGTTGTCACAAAAATCATGAAGTTACCTTATAAAGAGAGAAATGCCATCACACATAGCAATGCGTTGGTAGACCAACTGACAGAGCATTTTGGAGTGACTGTCCAGTTTGACACTACATACGACTTAGTTTTTCATTACAAGCATTTGTCTTTCCTTCTCGGTGCCTTACAAGACAATACCATTTTATAAGGAACGACAACTGGTTCTGAATAAACCCTGTTGTGGTTGGCATTAAAAATTCACAAGGATAGTACATGCGACTGGGTATTTTGCTTTATTTCATAAGAGATGTGACTAACTAGTGTAGGTTAATGAGAGTTAGCTACATAATACTTTTTTGAGGGGTCAAACCCAAACTGATTGCAATCTTTTACAAACATTTCATAAGCAGCTTTTAATTTCTGTAAATGTGTTTGTAATTTACAGATCTTATTTGACCAATTAAGTCTAAAAGTATTCCTGGGGAGAATTGTTTTGTATTCCATTTTCATATTTTGCCATTAATGGCATTTGATTAGTTACTGAATACTTTCAGCTCTCTAAATGGATAGCACATTATTATTACTTTTTAAACAAGTGGAGTAGAACAATAAATAATGTAAATACACTTCATTTTCAAACTTTTATTAAACTTTCACAACATTTTGACATATATCAGTGGCCACATGATAATTCACAACAGATAATCAGACTTACAATAAGCAATAAATCAAATTTGAGTCTTCCCCGCCCCCCCCCCAAAAAAAAAAAACCAAAACAAAACCACTTCAGGAATCTGGTTTTTATCATTCAGACAGCTCTGATTCTGTCTCTCATCGTGAAACAAGAAGCTGTGTCCAGGAAGGAGTCCCTCTGGGACAGATCGTGATGTTGTTCTTTTTTAGATAGTTCAGCTGATTAAAAAAATTGTGAATCTTGCCTTAGCAAGATGTTTAGAAAGTTTTCAAAAGAAAGTGTTACTGGAATTATAAACTGGGACTAGAGCTATTCCAGTGCACCTCAGCATGGTTCACCTCTCAGATGCAGGTGAATGTTTCCCTCACAACCAAATGCCAAGATAAAAGGCTTCTTCAGGGAACCATTGTCCCTCTTGGCTTTATTTCTCTACGTTTCTACTATTTTGGGAAGAATTAGATTGCTGGAACAAAAGTATATATTTACAATACTCCTTTAGGATTTAGAACAGTAAGGCTTTCATTTTGTGAAGCAACTTAATCAGGAAGATATCTGTGATAGGAAAGAGTCTGCTACTGTGGAGTTCTGGGTTGTCACTACAGAAAATTTGAACTCAGAGAAACTTAACCCTCCATTGTTCACAGAGTGGGATTACATTTATTTTATAAAATTGATGTAGGAGCCACAAGTTGTTTTCTTCTTGCCAGATCCCTGTTACAGGATGTACATTTGTTTTTGTTTTACACAGCATAAAACAAAAGTGTCATTATATAGTTGTATAGTGTACAGATTTAAGCCTTTCCTTTTGAGAAGTAAAAAAAATACCAATCCAGAATGAAAAGAAAACAGCAGTTCTAAGAGCAACAGTAGCTCTCCACTGAGTCTTTTACACTAAAATTCTGACTGCACAGAAGTCAATGGCAAAAGTCCAAGTGGCACTAGGGTATAAAATCCACCATTTACACTTTATTCAAGCTGCCATGTGCTTAGGTAGCAGAGAGCTATTAAGAATGATATAAGAATGATCAGATACATATATATGAGAATGATATATAAGAATGATCAAATCTCAGGTTTCTGTCCTGCTGTATTTAGTTTAACAGTATGTATGAAATATATAAAGATTCACTCGCTCCAGAAATTTTATAAGAGGAAGTTTTTATTTTCTTTTACTCATTGTCACACAAAGGATCACAGAGAACAGATCAGGTGGGAAGGGACCTCTGGAGATCATCTAGTCCAACATTCACCTCCACTCAAGCAGGGTCAGTTGGAGCAGGTACCAGGTCCAGCTGAGCTTTCAATATCTCCAATAATGGAGACTCCACAAATCTCCCTAGGCAACCTGTTCCAGTGTTCAACCAGCCTTAAGGTGAAAAAGGGTTCTTTTTTTTTCTTTTGTTTAAATAGAATTTCTTATATTAAAGTTTTTGCCCGTTACCTCTTGGCCCTGTCACTGGGCAGCACTGGGAAGAGCCTGCCTCCATCTTCTTTACCACCTCATTAGATATTTACACACATTGACAAGGTCCCCCGGTGTCCTCTCTTCTCCAGGCTGAACAGCCTCAGCCACCCTTCCCTAAGAGAGACACTCCTTAACCATCTCTGTGGCCCTTTGCTGAACTCACCCCAGATTGCCCATGTCAGTCTTATACTGGGGAGTCCAGAACAAGCTCCGAATAATTTTACATTCTATATCAAAAACTGGGAAATGCAGATATGCAAATAGCTGGAAGTGAACTAACCAACCATTTCATTATTATTCTTGCATGCTTTATTTAGGCTTTCTGACAGAAATGATACCATGTAACAGAGAAACTGCATGAATGCAAAGAGATTCCTTGCCTATGATAAAATATTTACTTGCCTCTGCCAACACAGCCATTACTGTATTTATCCTTCCAGCATCCCTTTGAGGTAAGGAATACTAATATACACATTGTACACATGGAAAACAGAAGGACATGGTGACCTACCTAATATCACACAGGAAGTATGTGGAAGACAAGGAATGTCTGAACATGAGGCTAAATGTTTTACAGCAGATGTGTGAGATATAAAGTAAAAGACTTAAATTATTAATGGAGAAAACTTACAATGCCGCAGGATTCATAGGAAAGGATTTCCTAGGGTGCAGGTTCTGGTTTCCCAGCATTTCACACAGCTTCCATGAAAGCATACAGAACTTTTTTCCCCCCTATATTTTCATAAAGACCCTGGCTGGTCTCAGAGTGAAAAAAACCCTAAACATTTGCATTGAAAATCTGTTCAAGAACTATTGTTTTCTTCTATATTGTCAGTTAGTTTAGGTACTTTCCTGTATGTCTCCCAACCATTATATCCTAGACAGAAACCATAAGCCCTCAGCTTTTATTTTGCCATGCAAGAACATGTAAAATCCTTTTGCTTCTTCTCATAAAATAGGTTTTTCCATTGCCTTAATAATCCTTATGACCCTTCTCTACATCTGTTCCAGTTTTACTGAACATTCCTGTCCGTGGGTGACCAACACTACACAATATTTCTGAGGTTGTATCACAGCCTCTATAATAGCACTAGCATTTCCTCTCAAAATACCACTCCTAATGCATCTTAAGGTTGCATTGCTTTTTTCACAATATCATCATTTCTTAAAATAATTCTCTTTATCACTCATGATACAGAGAAACAGAAGTATGGAATCACTATAATTGAAATATGGTTGGTTTTTAAGGAATTTCTTTGAAGGAGAGCACAGTGGACACATTTCATAGATTAACCAAGAAGTCTTTTTTAACTGAGAAGCATATGGAGATGTGAGAGAAAAGAAGAGATGGAAAGGGAGAATTGGTGGGTGTTACATACAAATGGAGCAGGAAGATGAGAGCATAGGAGTAATGATTTCTTATGTGCAACACCAGGAGGATATAGGCTCCGTTTCCTGCTTGGAAGTTTTCTGAACAGTTCTACACAGAGGCTTGCCTGGCTCTCCTATTTCTAAATGAAAGGGGCCAGTTATAAGTGTGATTTTTTTTTAGACAGCTTACTCTGAGAAAATGGTAGACAGTGATAAAGTGAAAATTTCAAGTCTGCCTGTTTGAAAAAGCGCTATGCAGCAGCAAGGGTCTGAATGAACCAGCTTCTTCATCCTTTTGACTCAGTATTCAGAAAGAACTATACAGCTTTTAAGAGCGGACCTTCATGCTGTCATCAGAACTACGCTATTGTCGGGAAATAAATAGAAAAATCTCACCATTTTGTTACTTTAATATATCAGAAAAATTGACATAGTACGCTCTAAGGTATCTACTAAATGTAAAAAGCAGCTTTTCATAGAGCTGCCACGGTCACAGAGCTGATAAAAATCTAGAATCTGAATTCTTTGGAAAATCTGGGATTTTCTTTCCTTTTTTTTTTCCTCTCTAAATGAACACAAGGAATTTCCTGTGACAAAAAAAAGATCAAATTAATACCATTATATACTTTCCTCTGAATGTGAAATCAATGTATTAACTTTCACAGTACTAAAATATGAAGTGTAATTTGTATTGTATATGTATTAAATATACATCAGTAAATAAAAACTGATGCATTCAACATTTTGAAGCAAAATTACAAAGCTGACAATTCATTTTGATTTTTTTGTGTAAAGATTTCAGCAGCATTGGCATATTTTTATGAAACATCTTTCAGCTTAACTTCTTGGTTTTCAAGTAAAAAAGGTTATATTGAATTTTTTTTTTAAGCTCTAATGAATGTCAACTGGCTTTTTCATAGGGAAAACCTAGAAATCCTTAGTCAGTCAAAACCCTCATTGATTGCATCCTCTGATGTTAAAAATTATTCATTGCTACCATATTCCCAGAAAGGAAGATAATGTTGAAAAATGAACAAATATGTACTGATTAATCATGCATCTTTTAATACAGTATTTCTTTTTCTTACACAGACTACTTTCTGAAGAGTCACTACTGGATGAAGGGAACTTCACATCTTGCTACCCTAATAAAGAACTTCAATTGTTTTGATATATAGAGCTTTCAGGTCAAGGAGAGACAAGGCCATGTAAATGTAAGTGATTCTTAATGAGTTCTTTACCCATACTTTATTAAGGCACAAATAACTATAAAATGACTCACTCTATTGATTTTTGAACCCAGCATATGACTTGAGTTATTTCCAAACCCTGAAGAACAATGGTGGAAAGACAGAACATCTTTAGCCAGGACAGTAATTATTACCAGAGTTAGTTATCTTCAAGAGTCACTGTCAAGTAATCAACAAACGTGTAGGAATTGCATGCAACCCAGGAATGTGTTTGTCGCTGTCTGAACCACAACAAGACAGAGTACACCCGCACTAGCCTTCCTTCTGCCCATAAAACTCCCTCTGTATTTCTCTTGAACAACAGGAGTGCAATTCTCCTGGTGCCAGTAGATCATACTCTAGTAAATTTGAAGTCCGAAGATTAGAAATTGTTCCTATGGGTCAGGTAAGTGGCTGTCTGTCAAGTCTCTAAGTGGGGCTACCTCTGGCTTTTTCAGAGAGGTGAAAAACACCCATGCATTACGCAGCTGTGGAAAACTTGCATACAAGGAAAATCTTTTATACACACCTCACCAACCAGAAACTGCCTTTGCTAGACAGATAGAGTCTTATATGACTTCAAAAACTCTAGGTATTATTTTACATCCTTATCTCTTTCTATATATGCTTATTTCTGGCTGAATACATATTCCATAATTTTCTGTGACCTCCGTCCTCCTTAAGAATCCCTAAATCAAAATCACTGATGAATAAAAAGACACCTTTTTCACTAGATAAAAACCTACAAGTATAATACATCATTGGTTGGTTTTTGACAGGAACACATTGTCTTTTTAAATAAATATATACACACACTTATTTCCACAGAACCTCTATCGGGTTACTATTTCTTAGCTCTGTTTACAAACTTACTTAATGTCTGTTTCTATTCTAAGTCTCTTGCTTTCTGCAAAGTCTTGGGACAATGAGATTTATAGGCTATGCGATTTCTGAACAATTCCTAAAAACATGAATCAATTTAATTTTCCTTCACTTCTGATTTCACATTGCATTATCTGAATTTTCTAACATTGTTTTGTCCTTTAATTCTTTCTCTATTTTAAAATTCTTATAGTGCAATTAAAGATCTTTGCAGAAATAATGTAAATAATCTATACTGCTAATAGGTCTATTTACATCTGTGATCTCTTTGCAACACATGCGTAATACCAAATCTTGCTATGCATGCTGCTTCTTCCTCCCCCCTCTCAAAATACATACTAATTACTGCAAAGTTGAAATTGCCTGTGCATATGTTAAGGTTAACCATGCAGTTAGTAAGGAATGAAGCAACCAAGAAGGAAATACATATTTAAAATCATGAGCAGGATTTTAATTACTTTATCTGAGAAATAACTTTGTTAATTTCTGCTTTAAGATTAAATAATTCTAAAAAGATACTAAGCTCCTTTCTGTGCTTAATTAGGGGCTTGACTTCACTGAAAACCTCCTGAAACACCATAATCAATGGCAGGAAAGTACCTACTTAAACTGTTTTCTAGGATGTCACAGTATCTTTGACGGAAAAGTGTTATTACTTGAAAACTTTATGGCATGCAGCAGAAAATGACTCTGTTCTTGTACTACAATTTTGTTAACACCAATTGTCTAAATCACCAAAAAGAGACTTGGGAACAATTTACAGTGTACCATAAAAACTGATGAATGTGGCAGAAACACCATTTAGATAAGAAAAAGCATTAGATGTGAAAGAAGAAATTTTAAATTAAGAAGGTCCTGAAATTGGAAAGTAACTGTATCAATTTTGACCAAATGATTCAATATTCCCTCATCAACATAACTAGTTTGGGGTTTAATTCTCATAAAAACCCGCTGTAAAAAGGAAACAGCAGATAATTTTCTTGTCAATGCATGAACAATCAATAGCAAAAAGTAACCATCAAAAAAAGCCAGTTGCAGCTGGGGAAAAAGCAAAAGAAATGAAAAGTCAGCATAAATACATGGGAGGGACTGTTTGTAAAATTGCTATGCAAGTAGCAAGACTGTATCAGTATTTCCCTTTTAAAACTCCATTTTTAAAGAATTTATATTACTTGACTGTTCAAATATGTTTTTAGGCAGCAAACAAGGGCACACTGTGCATGGACAAATTTTTAAGTTAAAAATGGCCTCCAAAATTGCTCCAGCAATTTTCTGCACGCAATTGTTTCCATGTGAAAAGATCCCTATTTACTCATGAAACCAGCATACTTTAAAAAAAAAAAAAGAATTTACCAACTCAGCATTCAATCATAAGTAGTACTATGAGTTCAGTTATTAATGTTGCAGATACACACACTAATACAGAAACTCCAAATAAGAACAATGTCAGAAAGTAAGTTGGTAGATTTGCCCCTGCATTTGCATATAAATACATGGCAAGTTTGAAAGTGCAGGTTTTGGAGTAAGTTTTAAACAAACCAAAGGATTATTTAATAGAATCACAAATGAGAAACCATTTTCTTTCCTAACATACAGTTGTGTCCCTTGGCAAGTTGTGCCAAAAGAAGCTGCAAAATGATGAGGCTTTAGGTTTTTAATATATTTTTCAGATATTCATTTTTACTCCCTAAGTGAATAACGTGAACTAAATCATATCAGCTGACTCAATCTCTAATTTCATTGCTTTGTCTTTACATTCTTAGCTATTCTACTTTTTTAACCGGCTAGTTTTTTTGGAAGATAGAATCAATGTTACAAACTACTGTGTGCGTATTAATAAAGACAATATAATTACAAAAACTGTCATCACTTTTAAGCAAGATAAGCAGTTCTCTTAATCCAAAATGTCAAAGCAATTATCTACATTTTGTTAAACCAAAAAATCTTTTTAAAAAACAGCATGACATTAGGAATCCATGTCAATAAATTACAAAGCAAAGCAGAGTGAAGTTGCTAAACTCTTTCTAGTTTCAATGGAGAAAACACATGCAGCAAGCGCCAACTATCTTTCATTCCCCTAAATCTTCAGTCTCTGTGCAACAGGGGTAAATAGATGAATTGGAAGTGCCAGATCAGTTACTGATCTTGGTCAGCAATACATCTCTAACACAGACAAAAGACTCTCTGGAATAAAATGCAAGAAATCTCAATATAGGAAATTATACCTTCCTCCAGAAAGAGTTCCCTACAACTGTTCAAACATACTTGTTTGTGCGTGTATATATGTGTATAGACCCAACTAATTTTAAAAATTATTCATTTATTAGCTGTTTGTTCTAGCATGTGCAT
Organism: Burhinus bistriatus; assembly: GCA_013397275.1. Classification (NCBI taxonomy): domain Eukaryota; kingdom Metazoa; phylum Chordata; class Aves; order Charadriiformes; family Burhinidae; genus Burhinus; species Burhinus bistriatus. The sequence goes on along the minus strand of VYXH01010972.1, from coordinate 109,100 downwards.
TCTCTTGAAATATTCATATGAAGGCAGTTTCTGCAGCACCTTCCCACAGAATGGGAGAAAGAACACAATTTTTCTTTTTTTGGAGTAGGGACACAAGCTACTCTGCGTGCATATAGCTTTAGTGCAATTTACAGATGCAGAACCTTTGCACTCTTAATAAAGAATCAGTTTTAGTTTAGAGAGATGGAGGCCTCCTGTATTATTACCCACCATGTGGTACATGAAACAAATCTCAGTCAGGCCTGAAGGCTCACAGCACGGAGGGCTGTAGGCACACAGATGAAAAGACAATGCCAGCCAAAGACTGATTATGATACAAAGCTATTTGCTATCTGGAATTGAAATAGGGCTTATCGTGACAAGCCTGGAAGCAATACTAGTTCACTGATGCCTCAGCCATTTATAAAGTTTGAAAACCACATTTTTGGAGGTGTTTTCTGCCACTGTTTTAAGCTGTAACTAGTCCTCATCTCTCACAACAATTGAGCTGACTATGCCACAGCAGCCACCAACTCCTTTCTACAGGCACATATTTACTAATATGACCATTTAAATTATATTACTATACACCACTATTAAAAAGTTAAAGAATCAAAAGTATATATTTAAAAAAAAAATCCTTTTACCCCCTAAACAGTTTAGAAAAACAGCCGAGTATTCCAGATTCAAAATCAAAACCCTTAGCCACCACACCCTTCTCTCTCATTAATTATTACATGATCAGTATAATTTTGCCTTTTACTTATACCTTAGTTCACAAACTTGAGAACAAGGCTGCTTCCCAAGGGACTTTTCCCCAAGACCTTCTAGTTCTAAGTACTAAATCTTTAAAACATGGGATGAAACAATATCTACAACAACATTAGAGTTCTTTTGAACTGCATCACCACAGCCTTTTTTTTTCCCAATACAATTCTCCCCCTGCTGTTTTGGAATAAGGTAGGAACTAAAGTGGAAAGGAAAAATGCAGTCTCTTCGCCTTTCCAAAATAATCCCCCACGCCCTGTTAATGGAAAATATTTGATGATCTTCTATCCTAATACTGTGTAAAGAAACACAACAAATATTGTTAAGAGCAAGCAATGCCTCTTTATCACTCACCAGTTCACTGAACACTCAACTTCAATTCAGATTTTTTGCATAGCTGGAGTCCTGTAAGCCACTAAAAAATGGGAAAAAAAGCCTAAATTTGCCTGCAACTGTTTACTTCTAGGACAAGATCTTTTAGCTGGTTTAAAGGAGTAAAACTTCTAATTGTTCCTTAAAACTGTTACAAGATTAGAAAGGGGTTGCAGTTGTGGAAGAGGAGATCACACCTGGCAGGCATAACCTGAAGACATAAGCCTAACAGATGTAGAAACTACTTTGAAAAGGAGTCTAATAGCCAGCTGTGCATGCATACTAGGTCTGATGCCACTCTCATGGGACCCCTTCTTCCACTCTGGGGATTTAACTATGTACCTAACAAAGCAATTTTAGTATTTAATACCTACACACATGCAGATGAGCAGCAAAATCATAGAGTATGTAAAGAGAGTCTAAGCACAAAGCTCATTCTGCATGTGAAGAACTGTGCATCATGTCTCCAGGTATGCTCTTCTCTACCTTGCAGCACAGCTAGAGGAAATGCAAAGTAAGGCCACTTCACATGGCCTGCAAGATGGAAGTAGATGAAACTGGGGGTAGGCCAAGGCAAGCACTGGTCAGCAGCAAAATAGAGCTCATTTCATTCCTCAGCTAGCTGGCTTTCACCACTGCTTCTGCAAGCTCTAGTGCTGTGGAGACTTCATAGGAGAATAGATGCTGCAAACTAAATTTATGTCTCTGATGCTCCCAACTTTATCTGGAGCTGCAGCCTGGCAATTCACAGAGTGCTAATCACTTCTCAGACAACCTGTCCTCCATGGCCCCTCAGGCCCCCCAGTGCTTGTGGTTTCAGCCTGACCCAGATAGAGCTGGGGCAGGGGGAAGAATTTACCTTTTCAAACCTGAAAAGGAAATTAATTGCCCCAAATCTAAAACTCAAGGTCCCCCACCATTCTCTGCAATATTTTAACTCAAGTAGTGTTTTATCCTGAAGGGAATTCTGATTCTCTGCTCCCAAGAAGAAAAGCCAGTACCAAGGACAGACCTCCACAGAAGAAAAAACTAAAATCAGCTGGGGGGGACACGACTAATACAAAGATAAGTCACCTGCACCACAAACTATATTGGCTCTGCCCTCTCATCTCTCCATCTGACCTTACTATTAATATGGCTCATTGTCCAGCCAGATTCTGGATGAACAGAGAACTCCTTACCAGATGTTAACACCCAATTTCAAAGAACTCACATTGATTGTATACTTTAGCCCATCCTTAAACCAACTCAAATACTTAAATTATTTGCTGAAACAAGACTGTAGTTGCTTATGTAAGTCAGTGGCTGATTATCCACCTAATTTTAGCACCTGCAATAATATCAATGTACAGATCAGCTCATTGTAAGCAGACAGAAGGCTTCTTCCCAAACAATGCTCAGACAGAACAGCAAGAGTTAAACAGTTTTAAAAACTTACTTTCCTACAGCTTCCCTGTGAAGAATGCTTAGAAAAGACTTCTTTCTAACCTAGCCATTTAGGGCTTAATGCAACTGTTGAAGAAACTGGGCTGCTTTCATTTCTTTTCACATGACAAAACGTTTAAGCATTTGGAACCAAAGTTTCACAACTTTACTTTCTAAGCTGACAACAATGGACATATGTACAAGTCATTTAAGACTAATACAAAAAACAATATAATTTTATAGCCATAGATTAACTACCCACAGGAGGCAGGCTTGGCTGGCCTTGTAGTGTGTTCTCTACTTTATACATATTGCTAGTTGTCTTCCAGGAAATATGGCTGGGAAGAGAATTTTGGTTCACTATCTTAAAGCTGGTTTTCTTTTTTTGACTTGGAGATGCCAATAAGGTGGAAATACTTTTGAGGAGTCTTTTTTTATTCAAAACACTGGCATACTTTCATTTCTAGTGTCTGAGTACTGGTTTTTTTCATGCTGTATTATACTCATCCTACACAACTTTTTTTATTATTAATAAAGTATTGTGCGTAGAAAACCAAATATTGAATCGTTTGCTATACCAAGGTAATTCTTTTCAACACAGAGGCAGTGCTGTGGTTCAGCAAGCAACTGAATTTGGCTCATGAATGATAGGAGCTACCTTCTGAGCCACAGTATTTTCCTAAAATACAAGTGCTGAGTGCTCAGCTCACAGAGTGGGCCAATAACATAGGCCTTCTCCTTCAAGGTATATAGATACTCCTATTGTTCAGTGGAACTACTCCCATGTATAAATGTTTGCAGAGTAAACAGTACAATTTGTATGTAAGTACCAGATGGTAAGACCAGCACATCCATAAACACCTGAGCTCAACATACAAAAAAAGACATGCCAATCTGTGCACTGACCCAGAGGAACACAAAGTGGGCAGTGTTTTCTGTACATATATGCAGTGCAAGCCCTCTCTTCTTCTCAAAATTCCAATTTTTAGACTGAAAGAAGCAAACCCCACCAAATTCTGTGCTTTCCATTAAAGCCATAGTTCTCTTAGTCCATCCATCCCCCTGGCTGGAGCACTAGAACAGGAGGTATAGGATGATATATCCTTCTTAATCCTGATTTATCACCATCCCATCTAGTCCTTATCTTGATGTTACGAAGTGCTGAAGTACTGAGGAGATTCTTGCTCTCTTGTAAAATTTTGGAATGTCACATGATGACATGCTTTTGGGATAACACATCTCTCCTTAAAATTCTCCCCTTCCTTAGTACAAATTCAGCCTGTAAGGCTAACACCTTTAGTAGCTAAGTCTATAAGAATTTCCAATTCATAATGAAGTATAAGAGCTGGGATCAATTCATCAAAATTTTACTGTTTTAATTGTACATGGATATTGCATTACCTAAGCCACTTTCACTACTACAAAACAGTTCTGAAAAATTCCTACTGCATAGAAATTTAAATTTGTCCATTAAACTACAGAGGAAGTCCAAATGTTCACGGTAAGAAACACACATGGCACTCTGTTTTAAAGACAATTATTCAGCCTATAGGCCTCTTGCTTTAATTGCTGTTGGTATTTCTACATACTTTCTTCATCAACTAGTTTTTCTTTCCACTGATGTCACTGTAATTATTTCTGTTCAGCCTGGATGTTTTATATTATTTATCTAGTTAGATAGCTGTCTTAGATTTGAATTGTTTGGCCATTTTTGGAACTCAATCCCCTGTAAAATTTTGCTCCCTACTTTCAGGGTAGTTCCCAGCCATCCATCATGGTATTGTTCTGTGGGTAGGTCACAATCATTTAGCATTTCTATATTCTAGCGACTTCACTATATTGTAACATTGGAACAATGGTTTCTCTGAGCACTCTGGCTCATATCACCTTTTCCTAGGTAGGTCAGATAGCAATCACTCTTTCGGCAGAGGCACTGTGATTGAAAACACTGGCATCATTCTCGCACTGGAGTGTCTCTGCTAAGAGTCATAGATTTATTCATTGATCAAAATAAGTCCCCTAACAAGTTTCAGAAAACACTTTTACCTGTGCTTGATTTTAAGTCCATGGGCAGTTTCATACATTCAAAACTTATGTTTTCCTGGACTAGAGTCCTTGCCAGACGTAATGAAGTTTGAAAGACTTGCTCTGAACTGGTACTCCCAGAAAGCCTGCCCATTTTCCTATACATTTCAAGGGATCAGTACCCAGCATACCATGAACTAACAGAGGAATGAATACCTTGTTTTGCTATTTTCCTGCTGCATCTAGCAGATTGTTAGTATCGATAATTGCCAATAATAATTGGCAGAAGCCTCTCCTTTATTGCCTCTATTGTTTGCCAAAAATGCCTTTTTTTTTTTTAATAAGTCTGGGTGAACAGGGCAGAACACTTGGTAGCATTTTGAAAACTGTCTTTTTCATATAAAGTGACAAAGACCTTTCCCCCAGGGCACCAGCTGAAAACAGCAAAACTCTGTACCTAAGTTAATAAGTAAGAGCAAAACAACTAAAACCTTGGGATTTACCACTTTTTCCAATTGTGATTTTCTAGAGTCCCTGTTCATCAGTATTTATTATTTACCTTTTAGCTTCACAGTGTTTCCTTTTCACTTGGGATACAGGTTATTGCTTTGCAAATTGTATATTAATATTGCTTACATACAAATACTTTAGGTACGATCCCAGGGGCAGTGCTGTATGCATTTTAATGAACATTTGAACTTTCAAAATTCAGTAGCATTTATTTTAACCAGAACTAAAAGACAAAGTTGAATTCCAAGTTTGGTGATCAATTTACATCTACTTAAAGAGAGACTGAAGTAAGGCAAAATTCACTTCTATGCAGAAGTCTTGCAGTAAGCTTGTGGTCCTTTTAAAACCTCCCAACAATAGACCTTATATGCCTGAAAAAGCTAGTCCTGACACATGCCACGAAGAGAATATATTAGCTTTAGCTAGGGAGGAGCAAAAGAAAATGTATTTAAGATACAAATGTCTGCTAGAAAATTTGGGACTGTAACAATTTTTGAAGAAACCTGGCAGACTAGTTTATAAAGCAAGCAGTCGTTCCCTCTTTAGATATTAGTAAGACATCATGAGAGAATTAGAAGAGCTAAAGTATTCTCAGATGTTTGCAGTGATCACTCCCCAGTTGAGTGTTTGGAAAATCCAATGTGTAAAATTTCCCATAAACAAAAGGATTTTAAAAATGTCAATTCTGGGATGTTCTTGGCTGAGATTGCTGGAACAAATAGGAAGAGGTTTCTTGAATATAAATAGCTGATGTGGATTATCCTCAGTAATATTTGTCCTAATAAGCCAAAGACAAAAATAAAGAAAAGTAAAAAAATAAAATTACAATGCAAAAAAGTGACAGAGCTGGGAAATCTGGAGTTGGGATTGCCTGTCCATTTTTGCTCATCCTGTTACAACTCACTACGGTAGACTATGTGGTACAAAACCCAACACCAGACACTAATCCCAGAACCAAATGACAGTTTGAATGCTCCCAAGTTGTACAAAAATGCGTATCAATCTCCCATCTTCTTGCAAAAATGGTCTTGCTAGCCTCACCCCAAGTCTTTCATGCAGTAGTAACTGAATACCTGGGTGACAGTGTGCCTTTTACATAGAGAACTTTCTCATTTCTGCAAGTCACAAAAGCTGGTTGAACCTTTTACCTTTCACAAAAAATTTTATGGATGGATATTCAAATTCCAGGAAAGCGCGTCTAAGAGATGACATGTAAAATTTTGGAAATACAACTGTAAGCAGCAGTAAGGAGTAGAAGGAACAAAGCCCAAACTCTAGGATGAAACAAGAGAGTTTCTTACCTTTCTGTCATGATTTGATTAGCAGCAAGAGGTTTCAGGTTTGATTTCTGGTTCTCTTCTCAGAAACCTAGGAAAATGAAACCAAACTTGGTTGAGTGTTCAAGGAATAATACTTTCATCTTTGCCAGTGAATGAAAAAGCATAACTTCCCTAGAGGGACAGAGGAGAAAAGGGTAGAAAAAAATACATTCAGTGAACAGCTGGGTTTTTCTCCCAAGTATAGCAACAATTAGTCAAATTACTATTCATTCACAAGTACAATGAGTTTTTGGTTAGGAAATTGGACCTTCTTGACCAAACCTCTATCTCAATCTCCTTTAATATAGAAGGTTTCACATCCCCGAGCTTCAAGCATTAGATTAGTTCAATTGCATCACAGTGACCACAGTTAGCTACTGCACTACTGAGACTTTCCTGCTTCATTACAAGCATATAAAGTCATCAGGTTTTTATATATATACACACACTTCTTTTTTTGAAGAAAAATATCCCCAAACAGGCAAAATAAAATACAAAGCAAAGGTGTTTTAGAGCTCTCTTTCTACCACTGCCAAGAACATTCCTTTCCTTTTGACCATCTGCTCTCTGGAACAGGCTCCTTGCATCTTTTGGGCCTTAGCTGTCAAGGCTTTCTGCATTTGAGAAAGTATATGCAGTTGCGCCTGCACATGAGGCCTTTTAGTTGGAGACTCTCACAAAAATTTTGTTTTATAAAAAGGCTTTTTTCTAAAGCTGCAAACAGAAAACATTTCAAATCAGTTGCAATCACAGCTAAGGCTGCAGAAGGTCAGTGCAAGGCAGCATAGGAAGCTCATCAGCTAGGATTAATTACTGACCATCAGCCTGCTTTAAACCATGATCTTTTTCTACCACTGTCTTAGGAGTTCTCCTTTACACAGCTGTTTAATCTCCAGGTTCAGACATCAGAGCACTGATGAGTGCTATGCAGCTGTCTTTAAATCACTTTCAGTGTGCTCAGCATGTGAACAGCTATACACAAAACACTAACATGGGTCCTGTCTGTAGCTCAGCTTATTCTCAGTTTTCTCTCTCTGGATGACCCAATGCTAAGGATGACTCCTGCCAGGAATGGCCTGAGTTCACAAACAAGCATGCCACAAGGCAGTGTAGCAAAACCTACATTATTATGCCTGCCTAACATGCCAGCACACACAGCAAGCTTCTTCAAAGCATCTAGTCACCTGTTTTACTGAGCCAACTACTCAACCACAGCAGCAAAGAGTATCTACCCAGGACAGTAATCCTCTGCACCATGGCAAAACCCCATACCAGACCCAGAAACAGCTATAAAAGCAGGCAAAACAGGAACCAGAGGTTGTGCTTCTCCTGCCAAGATGTAACTTGGGTGTATCAACATGCCCCAAGGCCATTGCGCTTTTATGGACAAACCAGGCTGCCTTTCTGAGATCTTGCTAGCTGAATACTGTACACAAGAAAACCAAACACAGAATCTTAAAATAACTTAGGCCAAAAGAGACCTCTGGGGGCATCCTGGCCAGTCCACACTCAACACTGGGCTGATTTGGATCAGGTTAGGGCCACCTGGTAATCAGCTGTGTTAGAGACTTGGACACCAGGCACCACATACATACATATCCCTGATGGTATTTTGGATCACGTCAACTACAACACCTATAAATAGTTGATAAACAGTGGGGGGGGGAAAGAACAAACTACAAAGAGGAATATGGTGTTCACAGCCCAGTTCAGACTCACACTTCCTTCTATCCACAGCAGAAACACATAATGTGGATTCAATGCATCCAATGCTACTAAAAAACCAAACACACCTAAGGAACTCAGTGAGGTCTGTTTGTATTATATGCTTTTGGCCTTGCTGATGTATGTTTAATCCACAGTTTAGCAGATAGGAAAGCAGAAAAGAAGGCATCTGTAAATGCCACACATTTAAAAACAGCCAACTGGGGTCTATTTACAGTGCTCAAAATCAGAGTATTTGCTATGTCACACTCCAGGATGGGACCAAAGGACTATATTCGGCAGAGTTTGGGTTAGCAATTGGTGTTTGCACTTACTTGGCTTTAGCTGAGACTTAAGAAACATCACTTCAAATGAGGGAACTCCTTTCATGAACTTTTTATGTCAGTTGGAAAGGCAAGACAAAGAACGAACCTCCCCAGCCTCAGCTGGGAGCTGGAGAGAGTGGGTAAGGAGGAAGCGAGAAGCAGAATTTCCTACTTGCTTCCACATCCATAGCAAACTGGGCATTCTGCTCACTTTAATGATTCAATAATATTGTTTTCAAATAGGTTAGTCAAAAAGTTTCATCTGCAAGATTTCTCTCTTCTTCTCCCTAAAAATCAATGCCACAACTTTACCAAAGATAGAACAAGGCAAAGATGCTGAACATATGGATACTAAAGGAAATTATTTCTCTAGCAATGACCACATGAGAACTCTTAAAATTTCCTTCCATAGCTCATGACTTTTTAGTGGTTTGGATGACCTTTATAGGAAAAGCAAACATTAAGGAACTGATCTGAATTTTCTGACACGTACAGTAAATGCCAGACAATCGCTCCCGTTTACCATAGTGTCAATAACACACTTCAGCAAGTACCCATTTATTCAGGCTATCTTGTGGCTACATATATAAGTACCTAGAGATGATGTAAGAATTTCTTAGACAAACATTTTTCTTCAATGTGCAAAAAACACTGTCATCACAGTGCCAAATAATAAATAACCACTGATTTTACTAGATAAAACTATCTTGGGTCCTTAGATGGCTACTTTATCAAAATTCAATACGACTTAACAGTTTTGAAAGTATTTTTGCCCTGTGAGGTGAAGAAATACGTAACACAGAGGTGGCAAGTATCAGATTCAAACATTTTTGTCTACTGTCAAAAAGTCTGCACACAGATAGCCAGTTTTAAGCTTTTTGCCAGGACAAAATAATAGCAAAGCTCTGACAGCATGAACACAGCTTGTGCTCTGAAGCCCAAAATAAGGCAAAGTGGTAAAAACTCTATAGAAAGATATTCTTCAGTTGGAAACAGAGACATAAATATTCTCAAGCGACATCCCATTTCAGGAGGGCTTACAGGCCTGAGATGATAACAAGTTAGATATATTTCTACTAGATTTATAGAACTCTGAATCTTGAGTTACCCTCAAACTACAGGCCACTACCTTCATGCACTAGTTGGTATGAATAAGCATATCCCTGGAACAAGAAGTCTTTACCCTATTTCAGCTGAGAATGTTTCCAGCAAGTTGCCACACCTCTGCCTGGACCATTCCAGCAACTAAGGACAGCTGAAAACTTGCCTCCTCTCTAATCTGCATATGCCAGCTTCCAGTTTCCAGCCTTTGGGTCCTGTCCATGCTTCATCTGCCAGGAATATGAAGTCCATCAGATTACAAAGGGTCCCCTTATACTGATATTTGTTCCCACATAAGTAAACTCAAACGCAGTATTTGGTATCTTACCCTTTCGTGCTTTTCTATAAAACTCATTCAGACCAGTTACCACTGTAAACCCCACCCTTCCCGAACATGGTGCGGAAGAGATACAAGTAAAAGCTCCAATATTCAAATATGCTCCCCTCACACAGGATACCTCAAACTACCAACGGTTTCACACCAAAAAAAAATAAAAAATGTATTCTTGTCCATAAAAATACAGGAACTTTTGTTTAAACTAACATATAACTTTCACTTGTTTCTTTCTGTGATTGCTTTTTTACAAAAATACCCAGTATTATGCGCTCCAAGGAAACCTGATAACAGGAAACTGCAGCTCTGATTCCTTGTTGCCACTTAAATTTAATGTTGTTTCCCTGACCTTTTCCCTTACATAAAGCTAATTTAAATGCTTTTAATAACAATGATAATTTGGTCACAGATAAGAACAAGAGTATTTTTCTGAAGGAGATTCTCCCTCCTTGTATCTATATTTACGGTGCGTTTTGTGAACATTTTCTCCCTGCGTAACAGAGAGCCAGAAAATCATCTGTCAGGGGATGATGGATGATGAAGTCTGCTACTTAGGCCTCAGGGCCTGGCCCTGCTGCTATACTTGACTTAGCCTTCAGTAGGCACTAAGTGCTCTGTCAGATTCATGCCAAGGGAGAAGCATATGCCTGTAACTCCCAAAAGTGTGGGAACCAGAATAAACAGAGACATTTTTAACATTACCACACGTTTTGAATCTGCTGTGTCACTTTCCTGTAAGCATCGTCTGTATTTTTGTAACATATACAGTCATTGTGGGTTTGTGGCTCTGTCCATCACTGCTGTCCTTTGTTGTATGCTAACCAAGAAAACAAATGAAAAATAAAAGGAATGCACAGAATACATCACCATTTGGCTGACTACTACACTCTGTTAGCAAAGTAGAGATGAGTTCTTGGGCTTTTCTTCTCTCCCTTGCCCCCAGTGACACTTTTGTTGGTTGGTTGCCACAAGGCTTTTCTCACCTCACAGAGCTTTATTAATCTGGGGAGGAGGGTGCGGTTTGGAGTCCCCTCAGGTGCTGTATCAGAACACAGATATGTTACCAGAGGGCTATAGTTAAAAGCCATCTTCCAGTCCTCTTTCCACCCCCCAGAAGTTCCATCAATCATTGAATTATGCTGCTTGGCTTGGATGGACTGCAGCAGGACTCTCAAAACCTCAACCATTTCCATTATGAGCCCCAGATCCCACAGGTCCAAGGTAAAACAATGGTTTAAAAATTATGCCAATCATAAGAATGATTTTCTAATGCATATTTTTATTTCATATTGCCTAACTACTGATTATAACCAGGCTTTTAAAACAATTTTCTTAGAAGAGGGTCAAATGCAGCCATGATGGAATTTCCATTCTGCAGACATTCCTCAGTGATGTGTATTGCTATGTCACCTTTCTTTCCTCACTGCCTTCTTAAGATGAAATATTTATATCATGGCAAGTATTAAAAGGTTTGATTCCTCATTTAGGACAGGGTAAGAGAAAATGCCATAAAAATTAATAGCAGTTCAAATTACACAAAATAATCTTGAGGGTTCCCCCCCCCCCCCAGTGCAGATACTATCTTTACCCATAGAGATCAGTATAAAAGCTTTGTGAAAAACTTCTCTAGATTAGGTGTCCCTTCGGTTCAAAAGGGATATTTCCCCAGCCCTGATCTACCCTTAGAAATTGCCTACTGAAGGGGCTTACCAGTATTTTACTCCTTTCTTGTACCTTCTCAGAACTAGCAGAATTTATTGAGGCCTAAAAGGCCCTAAAACCCAGCTGCATTTACATTTTTTGATCAGTCACATTAACCCTTAGAGGCATCAGCAGGGTTCCTGCAGCACCAAAAAGGAACATAGCAAGGTAAGTATTAGAAGGCATTGAAAAGAATGGATATTATTAGGCTAGAGTAACTGTCACAACTCATGCAAATTCCAAATTTCTTTGGCTTTAACATGAGTATATATCAGAGTATGATGTCCACTCCTAAAAACTAGCTTTCCCTAGTCCTATAAGGATTGCCGTTTGCAGCCCTCACACTGAAAACTAAACTCATTTTAGGTTATTAGATGGGGATCCACTCCTCCACGGTGTTACTAAGGATTTCTTTTCTACGATGTGCGTTAATACAGGAAGATATCCAAAGGTCCATTCATCGTGCTTTTCAGATGGGTTTGGCTGACAGCTATGAGCCTGACTCATCTTTTATATCAATGCATCCATCCCAGCACCACTCCAGGCTTCCCTACAAAATATGCCCGTCATTTAACAGCTGCAGAACAGTTTAAATGCTCTTATCTACTCACTTGAAATCCCCCAGGGCAAAACTGTTCCCTGAGATGATCTTTACCCTTCTCTTGAATCTAACACACTAGCCATAATGCCTGTTTAGGTCTCAGAGACTGGTGTGACTACAGTAATGATCACCAGTTCAGCAAATAAGATTCTCATTGCAAGCACTGCTAGGGCTATATACAAGCCAAGAAGAACCTAGAATCATTGTGTCAGCAATTCTGAAAGACTATTTTAAATGCTATCAAGTTTAATAAAACTTTTACAACAGAGTACAGAGTGTACTTTGTGTTCCTTTGAAATTGATGGAACAAGCCAATTTTTCCAGGTTTGTAGGCATAACATGTATTAAATTATAATAAGGAAATAGCTATTTAAAGCCATGAAATGAAAGACTATAATATACATTTAAAGGTCAACAACTGCATGAGTTTTCTTATTATATATTTTATCTGAGAAGTACTGGGAGACAAAGGAACCCTGGCACCATATATGTACAACTGCACACTGTTGCTATTCCCTGCTCTGACCTGGACAAGGAGCTACATACTGTTACAGCATGGCCCTGCTTCACCTCAGCCTCTTACAGAACTGCCTTCACCTATAAGATGGTGACTTACACCCTTTAAATAATTTCCACTATATGTATTACATATAGATGGAGCTTTTGTAGCCACAATAGCAAGGTCAGACTGAAATACAGTGATTTTATTCCATCTCTGCACTATATATTTTTTTTTAAAAAAAACTTTCATTAAATCAGTTTTACCACCTCCATCCCAATTTCTTGTCTGCAAATATGGAAGATTAATATGTCCTTTACAAAGGAAGAGATGCTGTGTTAACTAACACTGCCAAACAGAAACAACAGAGATGATCAACAAAGAAAAGCCAGTAAGAAAATACTCAGATAAGTGGAAACTTCTTCACTGCGAGACTGGAAAGAAATGTGATCTAGGTTTTGGCTTTTAAAAGCATTTAATGTTTCAGCATTAAAACATTTTTATTTCTTCCTAAATATGTTTAAAAATCAAACTTGAACTACAAGGAAAATAATATTGCTGCATTATTTTTTTTTCAAGTGCCATTTCAGTGAGCCTCATTCCATATTCTAGTTACTTCACTTAAACTGAGTAGGTATTTAGAAGGATTTAACTAGGACTTTTTTTTTTTTAGCAACACAGAGCAATAGATCTTCCTGGATCCGCACATAATATACACATGGACAAGAGCACAGCATCAAGCTTCTTTTGTAAACACCTTTCATTTGTTAATAACCACAACCATTTTTCCAAATTCATAATGTAAACCCCAATATTGCAGTACACTGAAATGTATACTTCACAATATAGACCTGCCTAAGTTTCATATACCTCAGAAAGCTTCATTAATGCTTCCTTCTAATCTGTGAATGTACACGTATATATTTGATATGGAGCCGGACATAAATCCATTGACATCTATGGAGCGCTTCAATAAAAAGTAGTTTGGATGAATATGGGCAACCTTATACTTTTGAGCATTAAATTCAACTGGCTTAAACAATATATGAAAATATGGAGAGACACTCCTACAGTATTCATCAAATATGTAAAATACAACACAAAAACACCATCACACCACACAAACCCAGGTGTTTAATGATGAATGTTGTAGAATTGGCACAACTTTGAAAAGCACAGCTGTGATTAGGATATAATTATCTTATGCAAGAAATCCATTTCAGAGCTATAATGCTTTGCTGCTAGCGACAGGAAGAGATTTTTATTATTTTCCACTCACCTTAATTCTGCGAAGTCTGTACAGCTATAAAAGTGTGATTTGGATTTGAGTCTGGCTCAGAGTTCTAAACAAATTTTTTGTAACTGATCGAATAACAGCAATTTCTTGTGAAGAACCCAGCTTTAATTTTGGGTCTCAGATTGATGGAACAGGGCTGGCAGCAAACACACCTATAATTTATTACTGGATACATACGGTAAGAAAGTAATTGGAAGAAACAGGGACACCACAGATATTTGTAAGTTACGCAGCTCATCTGCGTTGAGATTTTATATCTCAAGCATTTCATCACATCAGAAAGACACCATAGTATCAGAAAATAATTCTACTTGTGTATGAATGCAACAAAACTTGGACTGACAGGTTACCTGCTGAACTAGCTTGCATATTACATTCTGCATAGACATCCATAGAAACACACATGTATACCATATGTATACTTACATTTTCAGAACACAGTCTGTTACCATTTGAATACAATTTCAAAATTGCACAAGAGCCATATTGTCAAAATTGGCTCAAGGGAGGCAGAGATGCAGCTATGAACATATAAATCCCCTTCCACCAGAAAGCAAATTTTCTTTTGACAAAGAAAAAAAAACCCACCCTCCAAAAAACCAGCTCTGTCCTGTGTGAAGAATCCTTCCTGAGCAAGAGACACTAAATATAACTAAAAACCCAAAACTTTAAAAGATTTGTTATAGTGACTTAAAAATATTTTAAAAATACTCTAGTTTTTTCTCCCTTCTAAATTTCAAATGCCAAAGGTGAAATAAATATGATCCAAAGTATTTCAAGATTTAAAAATGACAACCTATATATGGGCTGTATCATTTGCAAAGCCTAGAAATTAATATTAGAATCTACTTCTGAGAAAATTAATATCTATTTTTAAACCATTTTTTATATTTGGTATGTTAAATTTAAAGGATGTAAGACTGCAGACAAGATGAATTTTCTAGTATCCCAGTGATAAAATTATATCACTTACATATTCACAAAATGGTTAAATAGTATTCATAAATTAAAATAACAAGAGTTTAATAATTTAGATTGTCCTAAAACAATGCTAGAGGTGAGTAAAAATAAAATACTCCATCTGGCCATTTCAATTAAAATCTGCTACATTGTAATAAAAAAGTATTTGGAATAAATATAATCAAATATATCTGCCAAAGAAAATCATTCGCTCTGATTGACTAAGGCTGATTGAACTCTACCATGGGCTCTCGTCACTAGAGAAGCTGCGCTGGATTACACAGCGCTATTGAGACGTCTTCTTTAAATAGGTATTTTTAAAAGTCATGATCCCCTTTTCCAGTAGATGTTCACTGTAAACATTTGGGAAATGAATCACTCAGCAGCCATAGAATATAAGAAAAAAGCACTTATAACTTGGAAAAAAATAGCTGTATTTCTTGAAAGAAAAGAGATGGCTTTCTACAATATGAAAGCACAGCTTAAAAGATATGTTAGATCCATGGAGATCTATTGCACGAGGATGAAATTCACCCTCTGTGTAAAGAATCAGCACAAGATTTACCCAGTGATTAGCCATGATTAAGTGATATTTTACAGATTTAGGTAGGACATCACTGAACAACGGATATTATGCTGGCCCTCTTCTATTAGCATTAATGTTACCATATAGAGCTAACTCAGGATATCAACACCCAAGTTACACCTCCTGAATTAGCCGAAGTCAAAATGAGAATGATCATGCTGCAAAATAACCTTTTCTAGACCCACTTTGCTCTCTCATTAATGGTATTCGGACTTCCCAAACTGTGTTTCACAGTTCTTTTAATGAGCTAAAGTCTCTGCAACTGGTTTCTCAGTCAACCATGGGAACCTACGGTACAGAGAAAAGGGATTACAACACTCCAGGAATAATGGCACTGAGTTAGGCTACCTTCTGTCCACGAGTCACCCACATTTTAAGCCAGGAAGCCACACCAACAAAACAAGTAACCTACAAAACCTCTTTAAGAAACTCAAGCTAAAAGTACCAGTGTGCTACAGTTGAGGATTTGCATGAATACTTCTGGGAAAATATTTGGAAAGTTACTTGAATTATAACCCATAGAAATAAGTTGTAAATGGAGGAGACTATGATGGAGTTTTGGGGGTAAGATGGCTTGCAAGTGACTTGGAAATCACTAAAAGTCCCCAGTCTTCCAGTGATGAGGCAGTTCTGTCCGTAGTGGTGCAAATGTAATGGCATCATTCAAAGACCACCATTCTACATGAACCAGAGGATCTCCTGGGCTCTGTTCATTCCCCTAAACTCTTGTGGCAAACAGGAGGTGAAACATGGAAGCACTACAAGAATGAAAATCCTCACTTTCTAAACGCTACAGCTGAAGTGGAGTTCAGCTGGAGTAAGGGTATTCCACATTGAAGTAAACTGGGCTGGTTTATTAACTAAGGAAATGTCTGTTCTTGAAAGGTGACTAGCAATCTCAAGCCAAGTAAATCTACTGTCAAATTTTACTGTTTCTGTACCCTTCCACTAATTCTTGATAGGAGAATTAGAGGAAAATATGCACTTTGTTTTAAACTGTACCTTGTCCTCTCTCCTTTTTTTCTTTCTTGCTAGCAGGATAGAGACAAGGAGACAGGAACTGAAAATTAATTATGGTAAAGATTATCTCCCTGAGATTTTTTCAAGCCTCATTAAAAAAACTCAATTCTCAATTTTGTAATCCAGTAACATTTGTTTTGAGCCTTTGTCTCTTCCCCAAAACAGAGAGAGTGCCAGTAAACCAGGTTCAAACTCTGTATTAATCAAAATAACTTCGAGTTCAGCAATTATTAAACCCAGTTAATAAATGTGGAATCTGCGACCTATACAAAAAATGATGTAATTTGTTTGACATGCCTAGTGGTCCAGTGCATTAATTAGGGGCCTGACAAGTTTATGGGAAGTATTCTCTAAACACAGGAAAGCTTAAATCAGGAAACATTTATACAGACAATATGGTACTTGCAGCCTGAAATAGGAACAGGGATTGTTGGATGAATGAGTCAGAGTGACTCAGTAGCTATAAAACTATCTGCGAATATTTAAGTCAAGAACCATGATTTGTATCTATAGAAAATATGAAGGTTGGGGTAGATTTCTAGATTCAGTCTGTAAATAGTACAGGAAATTATTTCCTGTGTACAATACTATTTTTGAAGATACTGATCGTGCCTTTGGGTGTTGGATGTGAAAACATGCAGGTCATTTTTGGTATATGCCCTCCTCCCCATTTCCTCCTCAACTCTTTTGTGGGTGGGGTGAAGTCAGAGTACACTTGAGAATTTGGAACTAAAACTTCAAGCCATCTTCCAATGAGGAAAAAAACGATGGAAAAACATGAATTATGATGAACAATGAATTGACTGTGGGAAAGGTTTCCCCCATAGGAGGAGACTGGTAACTGTTGGGGAAAACAGGTCTTTGTAATTATTGACACTTGTGCTGGAGCAAATCTAAGCCAAACCATTAAGTTGCTCAACCACAAAGAGATGATTAAAATTGTTTTGAGAATCTGGCTGCATTTTTCTTTTGGAAATAAAGGTGAGGCGGAAAATGGAGTTTATGCCTAGATGTTCCACAAAAAACAAGCTCACTTATTTTTAACTATTTGGTTAAGTGCAGGAGGAAGAAAGGGAAGTTTAAAAAGGCCACGGCAGTATCTGTGATGATGAAAATCTAAGTTGAAGTTATTTTGCAATTAAAACATCTGAGGCATTTCTTCATTATCCTTATGAGAATCTTGAGAATATATTCAAGGGTAGGATTCTCAGAAACAGCCATTTCCAGTCAAATACTATCTACATAATCAGAATGCCAACTTACAACAGAGAAAGGTAATATTGAAGTTGAATTATCTTAAAAAAAATGTCGACTGACTCTCTAAAAGATGTGAAATAAGACAAATTACCTCCAAACTAAAAAAAGAGAAGTTTTCTAGTCACCAAAAGTTAAATTAGTCATTTCTGCAGAGGGGAAAAAAAACCAAAACAACAAAACCTCCAAACATTTCCCAATATCACCCTTCTTAATTGAGATAAAAACAGTTCAGTTTAACTGTGCTGAGCAAATAACCTTTTTTCATGCCATGTTCTGCCTTTATGGCTACATCTTGTTCCAATTTTGGTTTCATCCATTCCCATTTCCAAATGGCCATAACTTTCGTATAGGCTTGCCATACACCAGATCCCATCTGTCTGTGACCTTGAATAAACAAGAGGCCTTTGATGTTCTTATGCACTTCAAACCACTTTGTCATTTCCAGTGATATACGAGCCACACTGTAGTGACATGCAGTCATTATTGGTTTGTGGAAGTGCCTTCCTGCCTCTTCTCTTGATGTAAGTTTACCATAGAACAAATTTACTGTAATCTTTGTGTTAACTTGTGCTTCCCTAAGGAGTGAGAAAGAGGTCAGTGAAACAGCAATGGGAGGCTGGAAATAGAAATCCTGCACATACAGCACCCCGACAGCCAAAAACAAGGGTCTGTCTCTAGAAGCAGCAAGAAAACCAAATCACACAAACCCCATCCAGCAAACCAATTGATGATCAGAAGAACAACTTCTTGAAAACAAATATTACAAGGAATTTGTTAACTGATGGACAGATTTACACACCCCACACAGCAGCTTTGTTGTGGTGGTGCGTGTTCATCCTATTACATTTCAAGGCTGCCGCTCAAGCTGTTGGGTTTTGGCACTGTCGAAATGAAATAGATTATGTGGTACCATATGTCAGGCAGCTGAAGCAAAGGATTCCTGGTCTAACATGTTTGCCTCTGCTGTCTGGAGGGAGTATTAAAATCAGCGGTGCAGGAGAGGTGGGTGGTGCAGCGCAGCATGGGCCAGGGTGTTTTCTCTCTTGCCCAAACACCTCAGCAATCCTGCTTGCACTTCTGAAGACTAATGCCTGGATGTTTCTGCCTCTGCCAAATGCAGGAAGGAGTTCATCTCTTCCTCCAAGACAAAAAGGAAAACACAAAGCAAAACCCTTCAGCAATTATTTTTTAATGTAAATGCATATTTATTTCATGCCCTCAAGCCTTTTAGTCCTGGTTGGTTGTGACAAACGTTCCACAATAGACTCTTTAAAGTCTGGCATATGTGCCAGTGCTAAAAAACGTACAGCAGAAGACATAAGACAATTAAAATGAAAGACGACAACAACATGCCGCTAATGGTTTTAAATTATTACATTGTAGAATACTTACTGGTACATCATGGAAGAGCTATCCCCACAGCTCTACACAAACCTGTGCTCCATCAATAAACTGATCTTTATCATGTAATACACTGGTTCTCTGTTACAGTGTTTGCGTTATACGCTCCAGCATCCTGTAACTATAAAGGAGTGACACAGCTACAGACCAATTAGCTCAGGTCTCTGCTTCAATATGATAGATGTTCATGGTCCACATCCTCAGTCAATATCCACTGAGGAAGCACCATTGACAGACTTCTAAGACTGAGTTGTACTCGACACAACAAGATGACCTACAAGCACCAAGGTGCCCAGACTGCAGGCATCTGAAGTAACTTACAGAATAACCCACTTTTAGGAGGAATCTGACTGAAAGAGCATCCAAGACGCACTGTAAATTAGCTTACAGAGGACCCTGGAGGCTGCAAGTTGCAGCCACTGGTGTGCAAGCTGGCTTTCTCAGTGCTGGCTTAGTTATTTTACCACAACATTTCTGTTTTCTGTGTAGTCCCAGTTCAGCTGAGTGTCCCAAATAGACAACAATATTTTGAAAATAGATTTAGGCACCTGCGTGATGTAGGTACTTTTTTGTAAAAAGTTACCTATGCACAAATAAATGCACAAGAATAATAAAAAATATTTTTCTAACTCAGCAAGGAGTAACAGTGGGTCATGATTAACTTGTTTCTACAGCATGAAATACAGAGAGGTTTCAGTGTCTGTTCTTTTCCCTTTCTGAGTTCATTTGGTTTTTTTTTTTTTTAGGTAAAAAAGGGAAAGGAAACAGGAACATTCCGTGACAACCTATGGCCAAGTAACTAAGGGCTCTTCTGGGGTCTCAGAAACTCGGGTTCACAGGTCCTCTGTCTCCCCATTCCAGACCAATGCCCTTGTCACTCATGTTACTAGTTGTTACTGGGTAGCTCGCTGCCCTTCATACAAATGGCAAAGTTAATACTTTCAAATAAAGATTCTTTTTTTAAGTCAGATTTCAGCAATGAGGAGCTCTACTTTGATTTAACAGATATCACATCTGAAAAGCTTAATTTTTGAAAGATAAATGGAGAAATACAGCCTCTACTTTAAGAACTGACTACCAAGAACTCTTTTTTGGTTCTTCCCTTATGCAATATCTGTACTTTATAAATATTTCAGTAAGAGTTTTCAATGCAATTTTAAAAATAAAGATATTGCATTCAAGAAAGACCAAACAACAAAAAAATCTTAACATTGTCTGTTTATGTTACTGTCACAGCTAGTAGCAGTAGCATATTTTCCCCATCCAACTCAATTTCTATTTATATTTACATAACAATAACTAAGCATTTTAACTGTAAAGACACACCAAGCAGCTCAGAAAAGTTTTTACAGAGTAAGAATTTTAGAGCCACATGGAAAGATTTTCACACAAAGCAAAAACGTTAGGATGGCTTCTATCCATCCTTCCTTTTCCCTCCTCCCAGACTTAATTATTTTTTAACCAAAATGAAAACATACACATTTTTCTTCAGGTTAACACCACAAAAGGAAGAAGTTTTAAATCCCATGAAAGTGACAAGACTCTATGAAGCTTAACTGCTCTAAATTATTGAAGTATTAGAGAGACTTCAAATTCTTAAGCAGTCATGAAACACATTTGTAAGGCATACTAGCTCAGTTTTAATGGAGAAATATTACCTCCAATGCTGTGTTGGTAGCTGGGATGAGCCCTGTAGCCTCTAACAAAAGTTTGGTAGTCTAGTGGAAAAAGTGCTTTCTTTATTCTACAGTTGGTGAGGACAGATATTGCTAGGTTTATTTGCTTTTTAGAAAACATTTCCATGAAAGGGGCATTGCTAGCCTGAAAACCACATTCTGAGTAAGCTAGCTACACCTACCCTAGTTAAAGCAGAACACCTCAAATTAATAGCAAAGACAAGAAGAAAAATATTTTCTTAGTATATTCATTTCACAGAATTTTGTGTATAGTCAGATCTGTTCTGGTCTCCTGGAAAGTCTCTTCCATCTTCCTAAAAAGAGATTTATAAACATCACAACATTCAAATAGACAGTGTTATGTAGGTCTTAATTTAGCAGAACACTATCATCCTCTTCCTCCTCCTGCTCTCTTTAGGGTTGGCCTGCAGTATATGCTTGGCTTAGTGTTTGGCTTAATTGAGATCCTGTATCTTGCGAATGCAAAAATGAAAATGTGGAGCACTCTTTATCACTGCAGTCTTCCTCCACAGATTGGCTGAGGGAAGAAAAGGGAGTCACCAGAAAACTCAAAACCATGTAAGGTGCTTGACCAGTGACTCTGAAAAGAGTTTGCTGTTTAGAACATACTATTTCTGTGTACCTCTTTTTGGTCGTCTTCGCCAAGGAGCTCTGTAATGGAGGACTATGCATTTATCTTCGTTTTGCAGGGTGATTTGAAATGCTTTGCCTGGGGTTATCTGCCAGTCCAGGATTAAAACATACCTCTTGAATATCAACCCCCTATCTGTCTAGCAGATGTAAATAACCTGGTTTCACTGTTCTTCCAGACACACACAGCTCTTACGTACAGACTTTACTGGGCCTTTTCTACTAAAGCCGTTTTGAGAATTATCAGGTCCCTTCCTGATGAATTAGCAATTCTTCACTGAATGAAAGCATTGCACACATTTTTAAAAAGATCACTCCCCTCATACATATTTAGTGACTGTTAAAAAGAAGTTTGTATTGTCCCTAACATTGCATTTAGATTTAGTCTGCCTATACTGTTACTGTTTTTGTCTGCTTCCTTTGCAGCCTTGCACCAATGGGCACCCACTCTGCAGTGTGATTATACCCAAAGACAAACATCATCCCTGGAATTTTGGTTCCTTGGCAGAAAGTCTTATTTTCCAAAGTTATAGTGAGCTAGTTAACTTAATTATCAAAATAAATCTCACTATACATTGTCTAAACCATCTAAAGCAGATAAGCTGAGAAAGGCAGGAGATTCTCTGATACAAAGTGTGTAAGACCATGCACGAGTCCAGTAAGATTATCAAGAAAGTTTCCATTAGCTTTCATTTTCTTTGGAAGGCCCAAATTCAGCAAGACATTTAAGTACACACTCTGCAGAGTCAATTCAAGGCCTGAAAAAGACCCAGTATCTATGAAAATTAATTTTGATTAAACCAAAAAACCACAGACATATTAATACTTTTTAATAGGGGATACATTTAAAGTATTGCTGGTGAAATGGCCACATAACAAGCAAAGACCAAACTACTGTAATGTATGTTTCAGGCAAACCAGAAATCCAGTGCTCAGAAGAACAAACATTCATAAACTCTGCAATCTAATTTTATACAGCAACAAAAATGTACAATAAATTTCACAGTCCTATTGATCTTAATACCATTGGCATTGCCCCAGCAATTGATTTAGTCATTTGATCAGCTGGAGAAAGGGATGGGGAATATAAGATTTTAGTGGACTTCATAAATTTAAAGCCTCAGCTTTCAAGTCCAACCAATAATACAATAAACCATAGAGATCATAAATGCAACAACTAAAGTTTTGTAATTACAACATGGTTTATAATGTAATAATTTAGCAAATGGCAGGCATATTTGATTTATGCAAGATGCAGAATAGAAGGTTGTTTCACATCAGAGCTACAGCAATATATTTTCTAGGTAAATATTCAGAACAATCAGGTTTTGCATCTCAACCTCTCCAAATGGTGATTGCTTGCCTGGCATCATCCAAATTCAAGGGGTTGTTTTAGAAGTGAAACAGATCTATTTTTGTATTGTCCCTCTACAGACTTTTGAACCCAGTGTTTGTGTGTGTTTAGCTATGTGGAATGAAATGGGTTGCTCTTCATGATACCAGGATCGTAAAGTACTTTTAATAAGGCACAGTGTTTAGCATTGCCTGGTCAGTTTAAAAAGGCTTAAAAGTTACAATAGTATCATTCAATTCAGTGGTTATCTTGACAGTCTGTCTACTGGCATGTGTCTGTAGGAGGTAACAGGAGAATACCATTCCCCATTATGCCCATGTATAACGTACTTCCTTATGGGCATTTCTGGTCTGTTTGCCTCCACCTTTGCAAGACGGGGCACAAGGTGCTGGCCCTGAACAGCCTCCTGATTGTGCTCTCCCTCAGTCCTGCCAGTGCTCAGGTGAGGCACTGATGCTGCCCACACTGCTGCTCCCTCAGGCCAGAGCTCAATTTCTGCTCTTCTTGAAGAGGAGGGATGTGCGGAGCAAAACGTCCTACCTGAAAATACCCCTGGAGCAACACAGCCCCTGTGGCTTTGTGGCACCACAGCAACTAACGCCCTCCAATGGCATTTCAAGAGACTTGTAACACATGCCCCTGCAGTTTATTTGTTTAGAATTTTTTTTTCCAGAGATGCCAGCAGATTACCTGAAAGATACCCCAGAGCAGATTAGGTAATGGATGCTTTCTCTCAGTTTTAGATCTACTCCTCAGCTACACTCCCAGAAACACAATCTGCCACAAACAGGCCTGATGAGTCCAAGCACGTGTCTACCCTAGCCATCGGGACAGTGTGGTCAGAGCACTTTCCAGTGTAGTTATAATTTTGTGGATACAGAGACTTCTTAAAGTGGCTTCCAATTTGTTAAAGGTCAGACTTTTAAAACAATACATTGAGAACAAAGAAGCCTGCATGCCACCCAGTAAGGCTGCAAAGTCAGCCGGCAAACACCATGGCTTTCAGGAGATCGTTTTAATTCATTCAGGCTTCATACCACAGGCTTGTGAGCCAAGGAAACACATTCAACTTGCTGTGAACTGGGCATAAGAGAAATGAGGTTATTATGTCTGGCCACTGACATCTAGTTCACCTCAGAAAACATATCTGTATTGAGAGAAAAGAAACCTTTATTCTCCTGATAACAATACATCCATTTTCATAAGTTCATTTCAAACAAGAAAAAACCCAAACCTAACAGCAACAAACCAAAGCATCAGCCCTGCAAAATCAGTTTCACTGTGTCAAAACCCACCATAGCTGTCCCCAGGCACCCTGATGGTCTGTAGAAGCTCAAACTCTCTCGCTGCAGCCCAAGATCTAAACCCATCTAAAATTCAAACCCAGATAATGTTGCAGTGCTCCTAGGAAGCTCGTTTTACGTAGCAGAGATCCACCTTCTTGAACAGTGCAGAGCAAGGGAATGACTCAAGATACTTCTCCTGTCCACAGACAGGTTTGCACTTGAAGAGGAGGAAATACTGGTGCAACAGGAATAATTCTGCATGAGTTGCCTCTCTCCTGTTAGATACGTCTATTGGGCTCTAAGAAAAATTTTCCACTATTTACTGTACAGAGCGTTCTTACATTTTGGCCAAAAGATCAAACTTCAGACACTTTCAGAGGAGACTTGGTCAGTGGAGGAAGTGTCTAACCCCTTTATGCTCCTCCATTGCAGTCCCCCTGCAGCAAATGCAGAAGCTGATAACTTACAAAGGAGAACTACCACACTGTCCTGTGCCCGTACACAAGCGAGCAGTTAGCCAGAGAGTAGTGAGCTGGGACAGTATTCAAGAAGCATCCTAGTTCCAAGGCTTCAGAGGCCTCATAAAACTTGTTAGCTCCAAATTTATAGCAGCCCTTAAACAGAAAGTCATGTATTACCCAGTCT
Source organism: Burhinus bistriatus (assembly GCA_013397275.1). Lineage (NCBI taxonomy): Eukaryota > Metazoa > Chordata > Aves > Charadriiformes > Burhinidae > Burhinus > Burhinus bistriatus. The sequence continues at coordinate 84,303 of VYXH01010972.1, read as the reverse complement.
GCTGTGGAAAATCCACAGTAAAAATTCCCACACGAGGAAACTAGCTAGTGATGTGAGCTTCCCTGGCAGCACAGGAAATTTTGGGAGGGACTCCCAAAATCTGGCCTGCTGTTTTATTCACACTTCAAGATAGCATCACATGAAATACCTGCCTGCAACAGCAAGATCTCATCCCTTTGAACAAAAGGCACCTGCTGCTGAACAGTTCAGCCCAGTGATGGAGGCTCATGTCACCACAGGCCTGCATGAAACAGCAGCCCAACAAATACCATCAAATATATGACTTATTTCCATTAGCTGCTGCTTCCAAAGAGGTGCTCGCCCCGTTTTTAATCTTAATTTCCAAGCATCTCAAAAAAAAAAAGCTCCTCTTGAGTTTCATCAGAAATGACTTGGATGATCTTCTGTTAAAAGAATGACTTTTATCCTCATTCAAATACATATTGTATTGGCTTAGAAACATCAAAGAGGCAATGTCTTTACATATTCTATTTCTAAGAAAAGAAAAGGAGTTCTCTCTTTATTAACATTGGTAATGTTGAATCTTATAATGAAAAATGCACAAAAGCAATATTTTTGATGAATAGGTAATAGAACAGCACCGAATAAGAGCGCATTAATATATTTTTTTCCTAAAGACTCACTCAGATAATGCATCAGGAGGGTTTTGAACTGAGACAAAGCCACGAGCAAAATGAGGTCGGTGGTCTTCAGCTCCCCCTCCTACTGCCCAATATTTTTATTGACCTTGAAAAACCACCACACAGTTCAAGCACAGCTATCAACATCTGATTGTCATAGCCCACAACGAACACAGCGGGAGTGCTTTCTCTCAGGCCAGAAGTACTTTGCAGGAGACAGATAATGCTGTCTGACCATACCAATATGCAAACATTACCTAAGGCAATTATTTGAATTATGAGTGGAACAAACGTAGTGGCGTATTACAAGTAACATTTTTGTACCCATAAATATTTTTAGAGTTTTTATTACAGTAGCAAGTGACCTGCAGAAAAGTCTGCAGCCTTTTCTGGTAGAGGGTGGGCATGTATCCTCTCTGTCTCTGCTATGCATAGCATAATAGAGCCTTTGTGATGTTCCCCAGAAAACCTATTTATACACTTGGATTTTGAACATTCCTTTCTCTCTTTGTCATCTTTCACCATTGTCTTTGAATCACTCTGATAATACAATTATAAAGGGCCATATAAGCAGTTAGATTGGAAAACAAAAAAGGAGAGAAAAAAATTTAAAAATAAATTGGGCATGACATTCCCCTGTATTTTTCATTACTTAATTACAGTCAATAGAAATCAAAAAATCTAATATTAATTTGAAAAAAAGAATTGTATTAGTTGAATTCCAAGGAGATCTCTGAGGTGTGCAAAAAGGATGTCGTAGGAAAATATACTGTACTGTAATAACAGCAAGATATTTTAGGATCTGTGTCACATCTAGAAAATATGTTCATACATATGTACAAAGAAGATTTTTACTTTATTCTTCAAAACATTTTCATTAGGCTTTGGGATTTCAAGAATTGCAACAAATTACGTTTGGAAAAAAATCAAGAGAATTTCTGCAGTGATCACTTCACACCATTTTTTTTTGCTTATCTGGCTTTACACAAAATGGAAATTTGTATTTGGGAGTGATGCACATTGCAGGAGTAAACATTGCTTCCTAAGTCCTCCCCTTTTCCTTTTTTTATAATAAAAGAAAGAAGTGTTTCATAGTAACAATACCTTGAAAAATGAAGATGTGCTGGGGATCAGAGCTTGTATGGGAGAATAAGTATCTATGCAAAAGTGGCAGATGAAGGGTAAGGATGTATTAGAAAAAAACAGAGTGCTGAAGAAAAAGCAGGGAAGCATTAGTATATCTTTCAGGGGCACTGATGAGAGACTGTACCCTCACTGTATTCATCCTCATGAATCTCTTGCTTTCCTGCACAAATGTATTTTCCGCAGAGGAAGATTTAATCTACATCTCTATTCAAGACCCAGTTGTCTGGTCGTTTGTAAGCTTCTCCCCCCATTATTTCTGTGCCTGAAGTTTGCAAGCTACAGCCACAGAATCAGAGCTATAGTCACAGAGGTAACCCATCTGAATGCACTGGACAGGTTCTCACTCCATCCATATTTCAAACCCTTTGCAAGAGCAATGCTACCATGCTCATTACATTAACGTACATAAAATTTGCCTATCCTCGTTATTTTCCTTTTCTCCTATATCTGTCTACTTGTCTATCTTTAGTATGTACAACACTCACAGCAAGGACTTTTTCTTTTCAATGCTTGGAGCTTGGCTCATACAGGGACCTACCATAGATAAATAATAAGACAACAATTTAATCTGCACTCAATCACTGTGATCTATGGAATAGCAACGTCTTGTTTGAAGTGTGGTATTACATTTGGAAACAGCAAACAAGAAGCTAATTATTTTTTGTGTTTGTATCTGTCACTCTTCCTATGGATTGAGCCACAGTCTCAGCCTGCTGACTTTGAGCTTCAGAGAAACAAGAGACCAACAGGGTTGAACTGTGTTGGGAAGGAAAAAAAAGTTCAAACAAAGAAAAAGCAAATCTAGATGTCTACAACATCTGATGCTGTGGCTCAGGACACGGATGTAATACTAAGTTGCATAGTGAAACACTGGCATTTTGGTGGTTATGGAGTTCAAAAGATGTCCACAGCCAATCAAACTGGAATTAACAAATAGACTACAAACTGCACAGGAATGAGAGTGAGATGAGAGAAGAAAACAGTACTGGGATTACGAGCAAACTCACAGCTTCACTAGGCTCACAGGGTTTGTAACAGCTACTGTAATTTCTGCATGAGAATAAACACTTCAGAGATGGGAAGAGGAAAGCAGAGAAAAGAACTAACAATGAGAAGAAAGGGAGGCAGCAATCATTCCCTCTGCTTTTAAAATATAAACCATTAGCAGGAAAAAGTTTCTAAAGTTATTTTCGAAACCAAGAATCATAACAGCTCCCTGTGCTGTCATTAACAACCAAAGATTTTGTCTTAAAAAAAGGACTAGAAGAGAATTTTCTTAACAGTTACTCAAAACTCTGCTTTTAACATACAATAAAAGTTGTGAAAACAGAATTTGCACGTGAGATTTTACAGAGCTGTGAAAAATTAAACCATATGGGAAACAGTCAAAAGAAATGTTTCATATATTTGTGTGTACATTTGCGCGTACGTTCCAAAATACAGCATACAACAGCCAAGAAGCTTGCACGCCACAACGAAGGATTTATGAAAGTGCAGTCAGGCCTCTCCCAAGGCTGGGAAAGGCTGTATTTTGCTCCAGTGCGCATGCTTTCGGTTTCATCAGCTTTTGGATTCCACACCAGCATTAATATATATACCCCAAGATACACATTGACACCAAAACACATAGGGTCCAAGAATAATCACCACATCACAGATTCACATAAAGGACAACACTTGTCTGAGAGAGGAGAGTGTGAAGTAAACAAAGCATTGACATGGGCAGACTTGAAGCCACTCAAGGAAACAGACTGCAATCTGCAATCACTGCCCTCCATACCTTGCTCTTGCCACCCGCAACAAAGAAGCAGAAATACTCCATGTTCACAGTTCCTCCTGCTCCCTGAATATAAGCATTTCAACAGTGCCTACGGGATTTGAGTAGACCAAATCCTGCTGCTTTGCTAAATCCCTCCCCATTTGTCTAGCATTTAAGAATTAAACTCTTGGAAGTATAATTACACCCAATATAGATTTTAGGCATTTATTTGCAGATGTCCTCTCCTGCTTTGTTCCCGTTGCAAACGGGCACATCACAATTCTTAAGGGCATTTGCCTTCACAACATTGCTTTCTAGGGACATACAAGTCTGCCTTCCCTTACCACGCACAAAACTCGCTCAAAGTCACGCGAGCCGTCTGCGGCACAGCTGGGAAGGGGAGCCAGGTTTGTTGGCTGCACAGGCGAGCCTGGAACAAACAGCCTGTTTGCTGCTTCTCCGGTTCTGTACTGAGCAACAACAGATGTACTGTGCTAGCTAGGACAAGACAAGTCATTGCAGATTTTCATTAGACACTTTGTTTTTAAACATCTGTCTCTAATACATAATTCTGCTTTCCTTTTAAAAAGATAGGACAGAAGATGCACAAGCCATAAATCCTACCCAATTCAAAGATACAGCACTGTAATTATTATACAACCACAAAGGAACAATTCCTGAAATCCTTTAACTGAAAAGAACATGCTGTAGCCACAAGGGCAACAACATAACGTGAACTCTCAATTGACAATGCCAACTGCATTGAAATAGAAATAACAACTTATAACAACGAAGAACGAGGCAAACAAAGGATGTAACACACACAGAAGAGCAAGGAAACAGAAAGGGGATGAATTACAAGAGCATTTACAAGAATCTCCAAGCTAAAGACAACAAATTGGGTGGTGAGACACTGGAACAGGTTGCCCAGGGAAGCTGTGGATCCCTGGAAGTGTTCTAGCAAGCAGCAAAGTTCTTGAAGCAGGCATAACCAGGCTTACCACCATCACACTGCCCGCCGGCAATGACAATTTCAATCAATAAGCTTTTGGGTCTTCCTAACTTTCTCTGCAGTAACCACTTCCATATTATTATCATGAATATCACTGTTATGAACACAAAGTTGGAAACAAACAGGAAGTTGGAAACAGTGATTTCTGCTTTGGCTCTACTCACTGGAGACAAAGCCATGGATTTCTCTTATTTGTACACTTAGGTAAGGGATGTTTTCAATTTCTTTCTTCAAATTTTCAACACTTCCTCCTAGTGCAGAGCCCTTTCTCCCAAGAAAGATGACTTTACAACAGCAGTGCTATAAATTAGTGGTCAGTTCTGACAAAAGACAACAGAAATGTCACTCCACTTAGACTTTATAGACAAAATATTTAACATGAAGACAGGAAGATGACGACTGCACTGAGTGAAGGCTGTAGTAAGTTCTACTGCTTACCCAGACACAACTGCATATTGCACAGCTTGAACACAGGAACTCAGCCATGATTTCTGTCACTCAGTCACTGCTGATGGAAGTGCTGTGCTATAATTTTCCTATATTTCGGCAGAAACACCAGATGTGGTTTAAGTCCTGTGAGACTACGCAGAACACAGCCCTTTTGAAAAAGACCAGTTACCTGCACTCAGTTTCCCAGATTTAGGTGACACATAGTGTGAAAGTTGCTGTCAGCCTCAGACTCACTGCTCCGAAAAAATGTTCCTTGGGTTTGGTTTTTTGGGTTTTTTTTCAATAGAAGGAAAACCAAACCATTGTACGAGATTTTCCAAGATCCAGCAGAAACAAACCCCTGATTTTCTGAGGCTGCTGCATCATAGATCACCTACCTTCCTTTCAGTTATGGCATGTTTGCTGGTGGAGATCAGCAGTTTGTGTTACCTCGGCTGCAATCCCCTGCTATAACACCAGGCATTAGTGCCCCGCTTTCCAGACTACCAGTAATATGCTTAGCAGTTACTTTGCATTTAAGCTGTGACACTTCTGCACAGGGATATATGGAAGAAGCCTTGCTTAGAGCAGTAGATGCTTGTGGTGGTAGTGCAGCATCACCCTGCCACCCCAGCTGAGGGCTCGCTGAGGATGAGGACGGGGCACCCCAGCCAGCATGGCAGTCATCTGCATGGCCTCAGCCACATGCGTTTCTGTGGGAGTGACTAGGAAGTGCAGGGACAGAAAGGGATGGCACCGCTATTCAGAGTTTAGAAAGCCAGGAAAAAAAACCACAAATGCCAGGACTGTATTATTAATATTGCCTTATACGATCAGATTTTTACAAATTGCCCAAGTCCACCTGCAGTGAGCTGGCAATAAAAAGCCAAAGTATATAGTAAGTGGTCAATTTGATTCCCCAAATGTCATCATTAATCTAATACCTGCATGCCACACACTGTCATATGGAACACCACAAAATAAGGACACCCTGTATGAAATCCCATATTCTTGCTAATCCATCCAATCACTGAAAAATAATATGTTAGATCACATGAATACCAGAAAATACAAGAATGCTGCATTAAGCAAGCTTGCCCATGGTTCATTTAAAGCTTTTACATTAAACAGTATGGAGATGGACTGAGGTCTGTACTGTTTGGATGATGCCTGGGCAAATAAAGATAGCTCTTCCAAGACATTCCAGTGTAACTCGGTCTAGCCTAGGAAGTTCAAAGTTGCATTCTGGCTGCCATCCAGCTACAATCATGTTCAGAGGAGACACAAAGATACTAGATTCAGATAGATGCAGAGAACTATGCTGATCAAATCTGAAAAAATCTCAGGACTCCAAACCAACTTCTCAGATCTACTAGGAAGTTTTTCATGACTTCAAATAACAGGTTTAGCTTGTACCCAACATACGCCTGTATCTCCAAAGGAAAGAATTTTTACAGCATGCCTGATCTGCAAGCATAAAGACAACTTGAGATGCCTGGAGAAAGTGATGGGGCTCACACCTTACAGGAAAACTCCACTGAAATTATTCAACCTCCTGAGCTCAGTGTTGAGCAGCGACTTCCCTGTCCCTCCCCCTTTTAGTACCACCATTGAATGTCTCCTATCTGCTAATATCACTGCAATACTTGGGAGCCATGAGTTAGGCTGGGCTCTGTTAACCAAAATACAACACTGCCATGACCAAATCCAATTAATAATAATTTGGGACTCCTTAACTGGTTTTAGAAGCTATCAGCACATGAAATTTTACTTTTAATGAATGAAAATGAAAAATCTTGTATTTTCACTGACTTCTAGAATCATGATCTTAAGAAAATACCTTCTTCATAACGATTGCACAAGACCATCCTGATTTCTCCCCAAGGACTTTCTGGTCTCTGGGGGACTGAGCTTAGTTTCCTCCTATCTGAGGTTCTTTCGTCTATCCTCATTACAATGGCAAAACACAACACATTTCTATATTGCTGAGAGCATCATCATTATTTGTATTTCTGTACTTCGTCATGTGCAGGGGGAAAACTTGCTGTCATATTAAGTTATGGCACTTTTGTAACTACTTGCCAGAGCCAGCAAAAGATTACTTGGAAGAAATTACTTCAGGACACCAAAAAAAATGGCTTGCTTTTGCTCTGATAATTTTTCAACTTGCCTTCTCTGTAGAGGAGAGTGGGAGTACTGTCTCGGTATGCAAACATGGAGCCCAAATTCATCTGTTTATATACACCCCACTTCTCAGATGTGCAGGGTGCAAACATGCATAATACATATGGGTCAAGTCTGATTGCTTAGGAAGGAGGCAATAATGCTGGACTAATTATTTTCCTGACCTGATGGGTAATATTTTATTTAACTCCACACTAGGGAAGCTAAACTAGCTGGCGGGAAAGAGATATGTATTCTCAAAGGGATAATGCAAGTTTATGCAGCACCTTTGATTTTACATACACTCGATGATTGAGATAATTTCAAAATATTATTTATTCATTATGTTTTTATTTGGGCTCCAAATGCAAAGGTTCCATTTTCCTATTCCTCTCCCCATGCCTAATATTTGTTACAGTTGCATTTTTCAAACCGTTTACTGTCTGGAGGGTAAGTAGAATGACACTGCTCATAATGTGCAAATAAATGTGAAATAAGCTAGTCAGCTCAAGTGGAATGAATTACTGTCACTGGTAAAATAAGGCAAGAGGGAACAGCTGCCTTGGGAGCTAAAAAAGACTCTAGCAGGTACTGCTATTGAGCGACTGGAATAACACTTACTATGATTTATCAAAGACCACTTGAAAGCACTTCCGAGGCATTAAATAGGCATGAAAAGAGGCTTTAGTGGCAACGGGACTATGCCAGAACCGAGTGATTAGAAGACTCAAAAGCTTGACCCTAACATGCAGTCTAGGAACAAGGGACACCAAAATCTTCAAAGACTTGTCGAAGTGAGTGCAGAGTACAGTCAATTTTGAAGAGAAGGGATGACCACAGAGCTATTGGGTCCTCATTATGAAAAGCTGGCAGTATAACTATGGAGAAAAAAAGAAAAACAGTCCATGATTACTACCCACAGCCATACACAAGACCACCAGAAAACAGCTTTGTGTAGGAATAATCACATAAATGAAAGAAAATACTTAAAATATTTTCAGTTGCAACATCACTGTGGTTTCACAATTACAATTTGCTGCACCCAGAGTTTTCACTGCTGATCTGCAATTACGGCAACCCCTTTGTGGCAGGGGCTGGAGCAGTGGTACCAGATAACGTCGCCTCTGCTGGGCCCTCACAGTGCCTGCTGTCCTCCACTCAGCTGATGTCAGGTCACAACTTAGCTTCACATAGGCAAACATCATGCTTCCAGATCTCACCTGTCTAGCCACTGCTTAGTCTGCTGATGACAAGAAAGTGTTTTGATGTTGGGCAAGCTTCTAAAGATGGTCCCACCGCACACTGTAGATCCCACTGCCTGCATTGTACAAAAATGCAGGCTGGAAAATGTAGTAGCTCACCGACCATGCTGCCAGCAACCAGCATTTCTCTCCACTCCAGCTGATTTCACAGGAAAGGTGTGCTCAGCTGCTCTCAACCAGCACAAGTGTTTCCCAGGAAGGGAATGCTCCAATCAGCCCAGCAAGGACATCTCTGCTGAACCTGAGCACTCTGCAAGCCACTGAAGTTATGGTTACTGCTGAAGTCTTGCAGTGCCTGGTGTTTCAGCCCTTGACTTCACTAGAGGGAGGCATTCTCACCCATCTAACATTGCATTTCAGTATTATTTTATTCATAAGAAAGTCATTAAGCAAGTTACTGAAGTGAAGATTTTAGAAAGGAAAACCTTAGTGTGAGCTGGTGCGTGGCAGAGTTCCCAGTTCTGTGTCTCATCTTCAGAAGCATGGTTACCTAGAAACTGCTGTGGGCGGGGACAAGCTAACGGAGAATTGGGAAGTGGATGGGGGAGCACAGTTTTTCTTTTTTGACTGCCTAATAAACTATATCTTACCATCCAACTTTATGATTTTGTGCAAAAAAATAGACATCTCCCTACTTCTCAGCAAAGATTTAATAGCAGAGAGCTGTAAAGTGATCTCACATTACTAAGACTTCATTATTTTCACAAAATATACTACTGTCATTTACTTGCACATTATGAAGTATTATCATAAAACAAGTCTCTTAAAGTCATTAGTATGAATTAGTGAAGTTCTACTGTCTGTTCAAAGACAATTGTTGCTATTCTGGGTCTTTTAAAGAACTAAACCCTGTCATTGTGCCTGAAACCAAACAATGCTTGAAAAATACATCAAACAAATGCTGATATTGCGATGCACAAGGCCCATAGCATTTCCTTATATTTCCAGGAAGCTCTCAGAGAGAGGCATCAGTTATAATACCATAATAATGGCACTGAAGATTTAACTCAGTTTTATCCCTAAGTAGTCCTGAACAGCACTAAGTCAAAATAACCATAAGGCCACCTCTCCACAGCTAGTAAAACAAAATAACTGCTCTCCTGTTATGTTAACAGGAGGGAAGAGATGAAGACAGGGCAGGAGACTCTCCAAGAAGTTCTCCTATCCAGGAACTTGCTGTTTGCATGCAAACCACTCAGCATTGTAATGTGTTAAATGTCCTGACGTTGCAGAGATGCTGCAAGGCTCTATCGGCACTGAAAGATGCAATACATGTGGGAGATTTATACAGTCACGAGGCAAGAGAGGCAACAGAACTTGGTTTCTCTGCTTGGAAAAATCTATTCTAAGAATTTATTTCCCATAAGTGTCCAACTTTAGAAATACGAGCCAGCAGTTTTGTAGTGTAGGTGCATTTTGTTTCCTCAGGTGAGAAGTGTCCATACAATTGCACATGCATAGACAGAACACAGCAAAGTCACAGAAAAAGAAAGGATGGACCTAATTCTCCTTGAAAAGCAGCTGAACCTCAAAACCCCTTTATATAAATTGCAGTATACCTCAGGACAGTACTGCTATTCTTTTTTCTTTTTCTTTCATTTTAATTAAAATATTTCTAGTATGCCACTAAGCAAGCCATCTCAGAATGCAGTCCTTCTGTAGCATTAGCAGGACGCCCAGAGCTTTGACAAAACGACATAGAGCCAAAATCACTGTTACTATCAAAATGATGTCAATACAGGTTGCCAGCTGTTTCAGTAGGTGATGTTTTTTGGGAATGTCCCAGGAGTCCACTACATCTTCCTGCTGTTGTAAGGGTGCAGAGGGGTTTCTCTGAAGGAGGAACATTACCACAGAGCTGCCTAGTGGGATTACCCTCTCCAAGCACTCCACAGAACAGCTTAAAGACGGGGAACTTTTCTTTCAACACTTCATCTGGCATCTGCTTTCTAACCACAACACAGCTCAAAGCCATGCCAGTGCTGCTGGACACCATAACTGCTTTAAACCACCGTATGCTTGCCTGATAGAAATATCTGAAAATGTCCTATTATTTCCCCAACAACAACTGGGCTTTTTAAAAGGTAATTACATTGCTCCTTGAGAGGTTAACTAAAATAGGTAAATTAGTTGTATCTGCAGCCAATAGTGACAGGTAGGGAAGAGCTTCACAACATGCACAGCTTTTGTTACAACATCGCTGGAAAAGTCCTTGGGGATTTAGAACAATGAAACTGTAATTTAGCCAGTCAGTCAAAAAAGAGCCGTAAACAGATTCATAGAGACACTTCTGTAGGCACAGCTCCTTGTATATTTTATGAGGGAAGCACTATCTGCCTTCCTTCTCCTTCCCCGATGCCTCTTTTCCCTACACATCAAGCTCACAAACAATGGAAGTGTTGGGAGAAAAAAAAAAAAAGAGAAACGATCTTCATGGCATTGCTCAGATCTTATAATAAATATAATCTTCCATGCAATTGTTTATTGTCAAAGAAAATTCTTGGTTTCAAAAGCACCGAAAATGCCATCAGTTGTTCTACCTCTATAGCAGAAGGTTCAACAAAACTAAACGAAAAATACAAAGTCTTTGAAGACAGCACTTTGGTTTTCTTGCTAAAATTTCATTTCATAGCACAGGAGCTAATATAACATAAGGCATTGTTTATATGCAACTGCATTTTGTACGTTATGGCAAATATTTCTCTCCTTCCCTCCTCTTTCAAAAGGCAAAGCTCCCAAGAATATACACAGATTTTGTAGGACTTGCTGGATAAGGATTAGCCAAGAGACATGCATGTGGAAATCTTCACCCACAGACCCCTGCAGAGGTTTACTTGAATATTAGCTTAGTTGAGTAGCAATAGCAATTAGAATGGGTCTGAACTGGTGAGACAAACTTGAAATGATTCTCTGCAAAACCCTGTAATTAGATCATCAACAGCTGTTTAGCCTCCCTGACCCTTAGCCGAAATAATAATGATTTCAACTGAAAAGGCTTCAGTCCCAGAAGAAATATGACAAAAAGCACATCATCAAGTACGAGCATCAGGGAATTAAGCATTATTTGATTATTATTCTGAGTCCTTTCTTGACAGGGCTGAATAATAGAAAAATAAAATTCGGTGCCAACCATAGAAAATTTTGTTCTGGAAAAAGGAATACACTGTGATTGAAAAGGGGGATTTTCCTTGAACATACTTCCTGTTCTTAATCATCGTATTGCCATGTATCTGAAGTACAGTCTGTCCCAGTTGGCAAAATTAGCACGATACAAAATCCACAACTGAGAAACAAATTCAAGAAATATCCCATTTTTCCTCCCCCTTCTCAGAAATTACAAGTTTTAATGCAGCTTGAAAAGAAACACATGTCTTCACTGAACACTTGAAAGAAAAAGAAAAGCAAAAGCAAGCTCACAAACCTGATGGAAAAGCTGCTGTTGGTGATGCACCTCTTTCTAAGGCTGCACGTGGGCACTGTAAAGACTATTTGCAAATGTGGTTGAACCAGGCTCAACCTGAGCCAGCCTGGTAACAATGCCTAGTAAAACTGGTGTGAGATCCGACTAGACTGGAATCCTTATAAAAGCTTAAGCCCAACTCCTGGATCCTGTTGAAAAGCTATACTGCTGACAAAACAGCATAATGTGGAAGAAACATGGAGGAAGAAAACCACCTATGATTCAAAAACATTGTAGAATACATACAGAATTAATTTCAAGAGCACCGCACAGGAATAGAGCTAATATTTAGAGTTAACATAACAATGCAATATAATTACATCTAAAATAATGGGAATAGAGAAAGCCACTGGGCTCCAAGTGTAACAGTAATTCATTTCCCTCCACTTAGGTGCTGCTACAACAGACTGCTGCTCAAAGATTCCTCAGCTGCACATCAGCAGCAACATGAAGATGATGCGCTCCTCAGGGCTGTTTGCCGGTGCTTGCAGCTGTTAGAATAAGAAGTCCTACAAAAACAGGAGGTTCGAGGTGTTTTCCTTCTCAGTCCATTGAGCCAGATAAAGTAAGCTGATCTATTGCATGACTCTCTTCCTGGTAACTCTCTCAGCATTTGGTATGATACCCCATCGCTTTTTTCCCCCCGCCTCTTTCTGATGAAGTTTTCTGAGCTGCATTCAACCTCAATTCCTGAACTGTTTTGGAATTAAGATATTTTTCTTATTGGGTTTGCTTGATATCTTTCTGAATTTCCCATTTGCTAAACTTTCCTTAAACTCTACTTACGGAGCAATATGTACTGCTTGAATTTCCTCCCAAAGGAAAAAACAAATTATTTTTATTAAGCTGATAATCAGCTATGCTCAAATACGTGAGGCATATTTGGATGTGGCAGTCAATAGCATCTCTTGTAGGAACTCTGAAGGACCAAATGCAAGTTCTTCCTTCAAAACTAGAGCTAAAAATCCCCTTTTTCTGTTTATTATATATTTCAGATTGAGCAACTGAAATATTCTCCTCAGTCACGCTTTATAGAAACTTGTGTAATATTTGAGGAAAAAAAAGTCTGCACAGAGAAGATGATGCACAATAGTGGTGAACACACACCACTGCCCGCCACTGAGCTTTAGCAACTCAGTCCACACATTCTGCTTTCGACCAGCACTTGGGGACTGCCAAGTGACCTGGAGGCTCCTGGACATGTGGCAAGCCAACTTAGCCCAGGACCCCTTTCTCAAGACTGCCCGGATGCGGCGTGAGAATCAGTACGTCACTGTTAAGAAGATTTTAATGGGCTTTGGAGACATGTGATACTATTTATAATCAGCCCTCCTAGACAGTTGTTTGCATACTCCTCCCTGATGCAGCTTCCCTTGAAGAGAGTTGCTACACAATCATTACAAATTGATTGCAAAAGAGCTAACAATCATGATTAAATCATTAAATTCTTGTCTACGCTTCACAGAGCAGAGAGAAAATTAACTTCCCACCAACCTAATTTTTTCCTGAACATGAAATAATGATTTTCTGCCCGTCTAATTACAAAGCCAACATCTGATCAAGCCGGCATCCAGAGGGGATTATCACATGCACAAGTATTAGACCTCATTACCAGCTTGAGTGCAAAATTATTACATCTTGTAATTGGATGGTGAGATTTATATACAGATCGGCCCGGTTTCTGTAAGATTGTAATTACAAGCTTCGTTGGTTAGCTACTTATCACTCAGCACAGAAGAGAGGAAAATAAGCAACAGAAAAAGCATTTCATTAACCCATAACCCTATCAAGGGAGAACCACTGTAACATCCATGTCTGCATTAGGGAGAACAGCTAAATTCACAGATGAAACAATTTATTATACTCTTTGCAAATGGGATTTCATTTTGTTTAACCCCTAATGAACTATTTTGGTAAACTGTATAAGCAAACCATCCATTTTATAGACAACTAGGTTCAATATAGTAATTATAAGGGGTAACTGACTGAAATAAATACTCATCTGCTTAGGGGCAAGGTTATTTGATATACAATTGCACATAGATCTGAGCATTCACAATAGGCAGAGTAAATAGGGAGCTCGCCTTGGCTTGTTACAGAGACTGGAAACCCCCTTGCATACAATCAGAACTGGGAGAGCATAAGAAATCCTGCTGGTGAGAGTAAGACATACACATACAAATTACCAGAAAGCTAAGATCATCAGGGTCTGCGAGGGCAGGCCGTGTTTGGAACGCAATTAAAAAATACAGAAACATCTTGTACTGCTGCTTTGGGGATGTCAAGGTGCAGATCTGTACAAATATCTGAATAGGAGAGACATATGAGGGACAGACATACAACCTCCATTCAAACAGCAAGTTTTAAATCATGTTTCTAGGCTTTTTAAGCAGAAGCAGCAAATTGAAAAGTATCAACACCTATATTATAGACACGTTTGCGCCCATGTTCTGTTCTACCTTCACTTTCTAACTCTAATGGCAGCATATCAATGGATGTTTTATCACTGACTTCAATTCCTACTTTGAATCAGCCCTGACCTCTTTGGGCATTTATTAAGGCAGCTTGACCTTAAATTGAGATCATTGCAGAACTCATCACATTCTCTTTTCCCTTTTTTCCTCCAATCAATATTCCTTACCTAACTGATAACAGTAAATCCAAACATTCATCCTTTTACACATCTGGAGCAGAAAAAAAATCATGGTATTCCGCACAGAAGCCTGTTATGGCAAACTTTGAGGACCTCCATTCTCTTTTCTTGCATCCAGTAAAAAGTTTCAGGAAGGCAAAAGCCTTCCCATTCTGTTGAATTATAAGCTATTTACTTCATTAGTAGCAAGTGAAGAAACCAAAGCTGGATTTGAATAAAAATAAAAAAAACACCACAACCCACCACCAAAAGAAAAAAGGATGCTTAGGTGATCTCATTAATGAGAAGGTATCTTGGGTATGAAGAAGTGTTCTGCATAATACCTCACGCTTCGTACCCTACATCAAAACCCAACGGAGTAAGATTTTGTTGTATACCGATGATGATTTTGTATTACAATGCAGAAATGCAGAGTGACTCAAAAGGACCCAGGTTTTTCAATGGTTAATGGAATATTTCCCAACTCAGTTCAGTATTCGAAAGCAACCTTCATTTCAAAGATCATTTTTATCACAAACCTAATTACAGTGGATTTTTATCTCATGTCAGCTGTTAAACTTTCATTGATTTCAGTAGTGCAGGGTAAACCCATAAGCAGCGTATCAAGATTATCTGCAGAGAGGGATGATTCCCTGCTATTATTTCTAGCTGTAGCACCCAAAGATTCCAGTGGGCTCCGTACTGTTCTGGATGCTCATCACACACAGATAACAGAAAGTATCTACTCCAGAGGTCTTGCAGTCAGAGGGAACTGATATAGAAGAGAATGAGAGTGAACTGCTACCCCGAGGGGTTCTCAGCACTATAATTCTTCTTAACACAAGCTGTTTGCCTGACAGATCCTTTTCTTTGTTATTACCCTCAGCCTGTATATTAAATATTTCTATGTCCTTCTAAACTCCACTTGCCTTTTCTGTACCTTTTTTCTCTCTTACCAACCCCAAAAGTCAAAACAGACACACACAAACAAGAGGAGATTCCAAGCACACTTTCAATAGCGAATACAAAAAAATAGATGTTACACTTGTACCTCAAGAAAAAAAAAAAAGTGTTTTACGGAGAAAAGTAATAGGAATAAATAGGTAGGCAGTATAGTTATTGAGTGCTGTGGCAGAAAAATCACAAAACAACTGGCTGAAGAAAATACTACAAATTCAAAATGCTTCAGTAGAATGCGGCAAGTCAGGTGGCATGACTGGAGACTGCAGCAGCTTGGACCACAAGTGGAGAATCTGACTTCTCAGGATAGAAAAGTATTATGATTCATCATAACAAAGTAAATAATTCAATTTAATTCATTTTACTGTAACAATTTGTCCTGAGAGCAGTCTGAAAATATTCTGGTCTACCTTCTGGGCCAAACCAAGTGTACAGTAACATGGACTGCCACGTTACATGAGCAGCTTCTGCAAGAGGAAGACAGGCAGGCAAAATTTGTCTGCTTTGGGTTCTAAAAGCCCTTGCGTTGGCTTTGTTGCCTCTGAAAGACAGCTCTTGCATCAACCCATTCAATGCCCACCCAGTCTAGCATGTTTATGGCATCAGAAACATTAATGCAGCATAACAAGCCTGAACTTTTCTCTATAGTTCTGCTGCCTCCACCTGAGCAGTAGAGAGCTCCTGTGGTTAAGGACCCATGCACAGGAGTATACCACAAACAACACCTGGCAGCACCGACCCAAGAAGGCAAGCTCATCATAGGGTCAGAGGAATTCCAAAATCTTCTTGTAGACAGAGCATATAGAGAAAGCTTTATGTTCACCAGTTCTTATAGACAGAAATGTCAGCATATAAAAATTGTCATGGAGTATACTAAAATAAACTAGCTACAGGAACAGGGAAAATAAAAATATTACCTTATGGTAATATGGAATAATTATTTTTTCCATACTACCATCTTACTTCAGGTCTTTTCTATATACACAGCGATAGCCATTTGCATATATTCACACTTGACAGTAATAAAGAACAATGAAAAAATCCCAATTTGTTAAGCTTCCTCCCACTCTTCCTTACTCTGGTGCAAAACCTGCGATTGGAATTCAGGCAACACAGTTACATGTGTGTAAAAGGAGTATGAGCAAAGACAGCATCCAGTGTATTTATTCTGCAGCCCAAATAAGTACTTGCAATACTACATTGGGTTTTTTCTTTTTGATTGGCAGATTTTAGATGCATCATTTATTAATTTGCACTAAAGTCATGTCCTATCCTCAATATTTTTTTCCCCATTTATTGTTATTATTAGTACTGTAGTAGCACAAAGTAGTTCCAGCCATTGCCTGAATCCCATTCTGTTAAGTACTGTAACAGCTAGACCAAAAGATAGGGATGTGCATTATCTGGGAATAAGGCAAAAATGTCTAACGTTTTGCAAACATGGACTCGCTGAGCTTCTTGCACGTTTCCAATAGATCCATTTTCCCCATAGCAGAGGCATATGGAAGAGATGGGAAGATGGAGTGGTGGTGATATGAGTCCACAAAATCACAAGTTTCAATAAATAAGCAGAAAAGAACCTGCACATTTGCATACTCACAGTTTCTGTACAACTACATTTGTAGTACACGTTGCCCCACCAGACCTTGTCATGTGAACACCAAGGACCCTGAAAAGATGCATCTGTTTCCACAGAATGACACATTTCCCAGCCACATTGTAAGAGTCACGAACATGGGACCCTGACTTTAAACAGAGCAGACTGACATTCCCCAGAAGTCAGCAATTTTCTCTAAAGAAATTAAAACAGACAAATAAAAACACAAAAGTACCCTCTATTGGGAAAGATGTTGAGTCTAAAGAAAAGCGCCGAGACAATTATCAAAGATCATTAGCGTTCCTCATTGTCCACAACGGCAGACTGGATATGGAAGCAGGAAGAGTGTCACAGCAGGAATCTTTGGTACCATTTGATTGATACTCTTAAATTTTAGGAATGGGAAGGAATGAAAGCTGCATTTGTTTCAATCACTGGGGAACAGCAGCCTGTTTGAAATTTCCTGTCAATCTTATTTTTCAGCCCAACCCCAAGTCAAAAGCTGCGGTAGAAATCTGCCTTCTGCTTCATCGCATGGAAGGCTGGCACACAGCTGAGACCAGCAACTCCCTGCATTTACCTCCTCCCACGCTCCAGCTTAGAGTTTTCATAAAATCCTGAGCGAATACACAGCTTCTGTCCCAGTGAAGCAGCTTGCTTTCAGTGTTGAAGAGTGGAAAAGACAACTTCCCTTTCTTCCTCTCTCTCCTGATTTAGTCTCCATTATCTCATATGCCATACAGCCTGTTATAGCCATGCTACAGGTAGTCATGTGGCTTCCATACTAATGTCCTTTGGGGCGGATGGTTACATAGACACAGAAAAAGGACTCATTTGCTTTCTTCTCCCATAGGTTCATGGAAATAGACATAGGAAGGCACCGTCTCCAGTGGCAGTTGCTACCGCACGCATGTAGACTGTCTATGTGATTGGATGAAGTTATACATTCCATCCACAAAGTCTAGTTTTAAGGCAATGAAACTAATATAGCTTTCAAAGATGAATGCAAAAGCATTCTGGACTACTATACAGCCTTCTTTAGTATACTTGAGAACATAAATACATCTGTAAATTTTGACACAGATTTTTGGATAAAATGAGTAACATCTGCAAGCAAAACTGTGGATTCACATGTTATGCTGAACCCTAATCCAGACAAAAATGAGTGTATTTCCTCCACTTTGGTAATTCTGGTGACATTCTGTGTTTTCCTGAAGGAATGGCGTGGATTACATGCTGTGCTTTGTTTTTCCAAGTGGCACCAAGTTTCTAAACTCTTATTTATCTGGATTCTTTCCTCAAGGCTCTGTGGGGAGTCCCTGCAAGTCAGTATCAATGCATCCCACCTCATTCTGCACACCCAGATTCTGTGATTTGGAGCAGCTCCTCCCTCACCCTTAGCTTTACATCCCTTGTTCTTCAGTCTCTCATTTCTGTGATCTCTTCTACTTTAGGTTTAGGATCTTTCTCTAGGCCTTGCACAGTTCTTCCAGAAAACAGAATTATCTTGTCTCAATCCCTTAACCGCTTGAAAAAAGTGAAATGCAATAAATCCCAGCAAATCTGGTGCCTTTATTCACACTTTTGTATCCCTATTAAATGCTGCCTGATAAATTCTTCACGATGAAAAATTAAGGTTGGAAAGGGAGGGAAGAGGAACTTACATGGCACTTCTGAAAAATCTAACCAATCCAGCTGATGGGAAAGCATGATGGAATAGAAAGCAGGTGAAGACAAAGTGCTGCTTCCCTTGAATTTATTGGAAAAGTAACAGCTAAGTCAATTCCAGCAACACTTAGGGGTCCATGAGAGGAGTGGCAAGGACAAGTTATCAAATTTACCAGGTTAAAGCAGGGAGGAATATAACATTGTAAAAAATAAAAAAGAAGCAGCATAATGTGTGTAGGTACTGTAACTTAGTTCTTGTTGCACCTCTGGGAAAAAAACAAAACCAAACTGAAAACAGAACTCAAAGGAATGGAAACAGCAACAGAAAATAGAGGAGCAGAAAGTTATCAGCATGTGGAGAGGTGAGTTTGAACAGGAAACTACAAATAAACTGCTGAAGACAAAAACCAAAAAATGGCACAAGGAAAATCTTGCAGTGGGAGAGCTAGTCACTACCTGAAAACAAAGCGTTTTCTCCAAGGCCTTTGCCCATCTCTGAAACCCCGTGGCCAGAGCCTCCACATAGTGCTGCAGACCACCACGGTCCCTCCCCGTGGGAAAACCCATCCCTTCCCCCCTGCAAGCAGAGCTGCCATCATTTGCTCACAAACCACGCTTTAAATGACATTGGGTGTTAATGAAACATACACTTGGTGGACTCACAGTAATTTGCTCTTTTTAAAATGTCACTGCACACAGGCGGCTGCTGTTACAAATTCAGACAATGAGCAGCAGTATGGCAGAACTGAAGAGGGCACCATCGCTGTCCCTCCAGCAGGCTACTCTCCACTACAAATATCCAAACTCCTCATTTTGAGGACAGGAGATGCCCAGCAGTACCTCAAAATGTCATATGCCATCCCCTTCCTCTCACAACTGGCCTAATCATGCAACGGGAACCCTCCATGCTTATGAAACATTTTCAACTTGGAATTTTGAGCTGTATTTCTTGATGCCTTAAAGGAGGGCGTACCTAAACCACAAGTTTCCAAGACACAGCGTGGCTTAAGGAAACCAACCAACACACACTCGAGTGTGCCTTGCTATTCATTCACAAAGCAATTAAAATAAAAATTACTGCATTTAGCAGTGGCAGAAGCGCTATGAGCGAGGCAACAGCAGCGAGCAGCTCTCTTTATTCACCACGGCCCCTTATTATGTATCACTCGGAGAAATCCTGCTGTTTTCTCTGTTTGCAAGGAAGCCTCAAGCCTTTTCTCAGCAGCTGTCACTTGGTTCGCAAAAAAAAGGCCTCTCAGCACCATGGCGATTAAATACCATTATAACTTTCCTCCTTCTGCATACTACAGTAGGCAATCAATATGGGCTTACATTTTATGAGACAAGGAGTTAACTTGTTCAATTACGGTGCAGACAGCTCTATTCTTTTGTAACAAGTAATCTGGGTAGGGAAATCGATACTGACAGGCCCGATGCACGCCAGCTAATTTCATATTATCCTCAGCCAATCGGGTACCTGCGAATAATAGAGTTGTTGTTACAGTTCATTATGGGGAGGTGGGATCAATATCGGTACAATAAGAGGATTGGCAATGCATCTGCTGCATAAGTAACCCTGAAGGGAAAGAAGGTCCCACTAGTGCAGCCGGCACGCTCGCATTTACATAGCTGGGGAAAACAAAAGTGCCAGAGAGGTCCCTGCTCCCTGACCTACAATTAAAGATGAAAACACCCCAGAATTGGAGCAGGATAAACAAGCCTCCCTCGCCTACTGCCAGGATAAAACAGAGAGGGGGCAAAGTTGAAGAAAATGTTAATAGCAGATTAAAAGACATGCATATGCTACGTAAAATGAGATAACACATGCACGGCTAAATGAACCAGAAACAATCTATTATTTTTTGAAGCATTACATTCATATACAATGTATGTTTGACAAAATACAAGGCAGAAAGGGAGAAAACATACAGTCATATTCTAATGAAGATTATATATATTTTATACACGTGATATTTCATGGAGCATGTTTTCTTTGATGATGCAAAGCCCTACCTATGTTAACATTTATTATGCAGGGTCTGCAAATGGGACACAAGAAAAAGAAGAGATTCTGGTATTCAAATTAGGGGTTAGAGAGAGAATTCTGTGGCATGTGTTTAAAACAGCTTGAGAAGTCACAATCTACTTGTTACTTAGTTGGTTTAAGAAATACAAGTGGAATAAAAACATTTTTTTAAATAAAATCATTTTTTTTAAAATAGCACAAGTGCTTTTTTGAAAGAGCTGGGTTTCTTTAGATAGCAAAAAAGTTCTTTTTGCCTGTCCTCACTAACAGAACAAATACCAGAAGTATCCTGGAAGGGAACACTTACACCTAACATTTTCAGAAAACTTTTTTTTCAAGTAGGTACCTAATTTGAGACAACACCAGTTTTGATTTCAGAGGCAGTGAAAGCTTGGAGTCTTAACTGACTTAGAGTGGAGCTGCAGCTGTTCATTAAACCCTACCCTTAAATCAATGGCAAAAGTTTGCTTGACTTCCCAGGGACAGAAATCCACCAGAGCTGCCTGAAACTACATCCTAATTCAGGAAGCACTGTTGACAACACAAGCTTTGTCACAGTGAAAAACAACACATACCAAGATAAGCAGGTACTGACTTTCTAATTTCAGAAGTGTGCTCTGAGGATCAAGATACAAAGGCTTAAGTGTCAAAATGTCACCCAAATGGAATGTAAAAAACAGAGGCCATCTAGAATATGTAGACTTAAAATCTGTTCCAATGACTTTCACCTGTATACTAATTATGCATTTGTTCTTAATCAACCACATTGCTCTATTTAGGCTTCCCAACTTTTTCCTTCTAAAACTCTAACTGCTCCATACTTGGATTTTTCCCGATATTTTCAAGAGAACTGTCCTCTGTGCAGGACACAGAGCCACCTCTCCAAGGCAAGCCTCTTTACAGTTCACCAGAAGCCAAATTAACATCAATTGAGGACTTGGAAACTCATTCTTCCATCTTAAAACCACCCATTTTGCATATTTTGATCCTCATGGGTCCCTTCCATCTCAGGATGTTCCATGATCATCTTAAAAGTTCTTTCCTATCTGCTTTCAAATAGCAGTGTGAGCATGGAAGACAAATTCACACCAGATTTTGGAGACACTGTAATCGCAAGGTACCCAAATTTTTAAATGGACTCATCATGTACTATACAAACAGGAATGTTCATCAGTTGTCAATTTCAACTTTGAGGAATGGTACCTGTTTTAAAACCAACACAGGTTGGGTTTTAAGACTATCCATTCTTCTCTTGCATATCTTCATCATGAGCCCTTGAAATCTTGCAATAGCGGTAATACATAAAGTTGGCTTGACATTTCAGATCTTTTCACATATTCTATAAGTCTGTGGTCAGAGAAACCGATCAAAAGAAAATGCAGCGTGACTTCCCTATGTGATCTGCCTTTCTAGAGAAAATGAGAAAAGCCTGATATCCTAGAGAAAATGAGGAGAGCCTAATCCTAGACAAAAGTGACTCACACATCTTGGAAATCACAATGGTTTTGGTGCAGGTATATTTTCATAAATATTTGAGTGGAGCAATCTGACCATTGAAACCGGCCTTTGGGTCTCAACTGTAAATAAATTTAGCAGTTTTGACAATCTCTACTGGACCTTTATCCACATAAAACCCAAACAAACCACTACATAATTTGATACGTTTCAACCTGACCATCAGTTTTCACTCTTGAAAGGCTCACAGGCAGGGATATTGGCACACCAGGATTAGACTGTGTTGGCAAGGCTGGGCAGAGCAGCTCATCCAGCCCTCGCTTGGTGCTCTACTACCACTCATTGATTTCGGAAAACCAAAATATCCATCAGCTCAATCCCTCTCCCTCTTCTTGTACTCCCTCCAAAATCTGGATGGGATGCAAAAGTGTCATTAGTATTTCTATTAGCATCAGGGTGTAGCAGGGCTGAAAATTAAAATAAAAATAAATGAAGTCATTTTGATTCAGCCTTAAAAGAACAAGTTTTTTTTAAATTCTGCAGTTCCTTTTAACACATTTTAGCCTTTGGAATAGATTACTGGTAGCCTAATTTCATTCATTATTTATCCTGGGCATTTTTGAAGTCCATTAATTATTTTTCATCAAAATGCAAAACCAGGCATAGTTGAAGAGGGGAGCAGGCGCTCACGTACGTGCTGGATTCACACTCCACACTTGTAACTCTCACCAGCTCAGCTTATGCAATAAACACGCACTACAGGAAAGATTTTATGCATCCATCGCTAACATGTGTCAAAGCCATCAAAAATGGAATTTGGAGACACCTCATTCCTAACAGAATTGATATTATTTATGTTCAAGAAACCAATCGCTTTGTCTGTGCCATGGGCACAGAACAGCTGCCACCAGACTTCACGACTGCAAAATAACATGGCCTAAAAGATGCCTTAGAAGGAGATTGCATTTAAACATCAGAGAAAACAGTCCTCAACTGTGCGACATCTCCATCCACCGCTGATATCAAGCAATCAGTATTTTATTTCCCTCGCACATCAAAACACTGCAGAGAAGACAAAGTAATATGCATGGAAATATACCCAAATGTTTTAAAATTACATCTCATTAACATGGAAAAATAGCACAGAGGTTGCAAAAGAGGAGAAAGGAATTACATACACTCTAAATGCTCAATTGTCTTAACAGTTAAGCGAGGTACACGCACAGCAGAGAACACGGAAGACTGATCAGCAGATTCTTATCTATCCTCATGTACTCTAGAGTGAAAGTAAATCAATGTATATTAGCTGAGAGCTACCAGCAGCAGCCAGACTGAGTCTCTCTCCAGGTGCACTAGTAGGCATAAGTAAGAAATATGTGCATTTCTTAGTAAGGGATGAACAGTTCTAACTTGTCCTCAGAGAGCCCTCCTGTGTATCAGCATTACTATTCTCCTGATAGATGCTCATTTCTTACAGTACAGTGTCATAAATACAGGCTAACTTTTATATCACAGCTCCCAAGTGACCATCCTTTTAAATTTTGAATCATTAGAGCTCTTCAAAACCTAGTTTAAATTAATAGAAGGGTGAAACAAGGTTTTGTTTCAAATCCTTAAAATGTGCTGATTTAGAGTACTGCAGCTGTGCTCCCCCCACCCTGTCATGCTCTGTGTGTGTCTGCAGTGGCAAAATAAATTCAGGGGTTTTTTTGAAAAGGGCTGACTCTTCAAATGGAATTTATCCACCAGAAACTGGGCAGTGAACAGCTGGGATGAGTTCACTTAGAACAGTTAATTTTTCTGAGACAGCAAAATGGGGCAGTATTGGAGAACACAATTCATCTCCCATAACATAATGGGCCATCACCCAAAATCCTACCTGCGAAGGAGGACACAGGGGCTCAGGGCTCAGCATACGGCTATTTCAGACCAGCTCATTTGGCGACGACAGTTCCAGACAAGTCTTTGTGGATTCTTCTTATCCCTTGCTAAAATAAAAATTATAATTACCCTCCTTTCGCTTGATTCTCTTAAAATTCAGCTTTACAATCAGTCCCGACAAAGACGCTATGATTCTTGCAACCAAAGCAAGAACTGATGTATTTGTATAATGATGTGCCATATAAAACATTATAGTGAAGTGATAGCTTCGCACCTCCAGCTATGGGTACTGTGCTTAATTATTTCTAACAGGCAGTTATTCCATTTAACAGCTACTAAATCCTTGGATATATTTATTAAAAGGCACCAGGCAATTCATGTTTAATTACTTCATAAAAGAAACAAAAGTAGTAGTGGAGGAAGAGTTAAATACTGTACTAAAAGGAAGCAGCTACAACTAATCACAATTAAGAGGAAGTCCCAGGCTATTTAAATGCTACAATCCAATTATATCAGGTAAAATGAATTACTCCTTTAATGCTGACTTTATATGAAGATACCTTCTTATTGCTCTCATTAATAATCATCAGACATCATTTTAGCCCATATTGGCTGCAATAACATTTCTATTAGCATCATGGTGTAGCAGGGCTGACAATTAAAATAAAAAATAAATCAAACCCAGAATTGAATAAATGTAATTATAGTTCAGAAAAGAGCTTTTATGACTATTTGATTAGTCAACTGAACAGTACTTATCTTTTAAATCTTAAACTTCAGTTAAATGAAATTTTAGACTTCTTATTACAGTAGTCCCTAAAATACTAAGGTACAGGCAGCAGATGTTTTCAAGAGTTATTTAGCTGCCTCACAACCAATATGTAATACATTACTTCAGAAGCATCAACTAAGAATAGGGCTGCGTACCATCAGAATGTATGGAATTACAGGGGGCATTTAAAAGAAAAAACCCAAACAAAAAACCTTCACAAATAAACTTCTGCTGAAGACATAAGCGATCAGGCTCCCTTGGTTGTTCCCTCCAGACTCCATGCACCTTTTCATGCCTGGAGACCCTGCCACAGAAAAACATCAAGTTATCCATATCACAAGACCAGAGCATTCATCCTTATCAATCCTGCCATAGCCCAGCCTATAAACAATGGGAGCAGTAAACTTCTCCTGGCTCAGAAGATTTCCATGGAATATAAGTAGAGGCTACAGAACTGGACCCAGTAGTCATGACACGCAGTGACCAGCTAGTTCACAACAAATACTAACTCATTTTATGCAAAACCCATGAGCACTTCCAAAGAGCCAGGACTGGCTGTTCCAGGAAGGTGAGAATTTATTTAAGGGCAAAGAGCAAATAATTGTGGCAGCTTACCTATGTCAGTGTATGGAACGCTGCCAGCCCCAGTCAGCTCAAAGGCATGTGTGAATGTTTGGAAACTTACAAAACAAATATTTGATCAAATATGCATCACTACCAAATTTTCTCCAAGAAGGTGCAAAAATTTTTACTTCCAGCCTTGAATGTTTGATGCTGAGAATTTGTGAGCAACTCATTTACGCAACAAAACATGCAGAACTTATTTTCTTTTCCTTTTTTTAAGGGGGGGGGGGGATGNAGGAGGTATTTTGATAAGAGTTCCTGTATATTCAAATTTTTAATCCTACACTGAAAACTCCTATTTTAAACTCCTTCTAAACTTCAAAAGTTTAAACTAGGAATCTAGTCCCAATGGCTGCAGAAGACCATTGCAATAATTATATTCTCATTTTCTCATCTTTTATACCAAGACACCTTTACTAAAACCACATTTGAAAGTAAAATTCCACTCTCCTCCAGAGATAAAAATAAGAATAACTTCAGTTGTAGAAGCATTTAGTCTTCTTTTCTGAAAAGTTGCCAAGCAACAAAAAATAATCCAAAACCCAACGACAAAAGTTTTCCTGCATTTTCAGGAAACTAAAGTGCAATTCGGTATAACTAGATGTTATAATATTATCATAAAAATTTACCATCAATAGACAGAACAGAAATTTGAGAGAAGTGGCCAACAGGCTGTAGTGTCACCCAACTCCCAGAGATCTTTCAATGAAAACTGGGTGTCATAAACCTCCTTTCTACAGCTCCAACAGCCCTTCTTCAGTCACAAGTCCCAGCAACAAGAGGTACTTATTTGCTATACAAGTTATTCATCTCATTAAAACAAAGCAGTTTTATAATGAGAAGTCAAGTAGAAGCATCCATGTTGCAAAAGGACAACAGGTGTATCCAACCTGAAAATGCTGGATCCACATCTGCCTCTGGATAGGATTTCATTTAAACTCAGATGTTTTCAGATTAAAGCTTCAAAGCCACATTTGTACCTTGCATGCACCACCATAGGGGAATAACAGCTTGGACATCAACATTACTGAACCTGGGTACTTGAAACAACGCTTCCTGGATAGAAGTGCACTACAGCAGTTACACAGCTCAGCCTTTGGGTAGACCTGTTATTTTAGGGACCAAACTTCAAGACGTGTATCCAACTACTGACTACTATCCAATACACTTCTTACGGGTGCTCTGCTTCAGAATTGCACTGTATATGACCTGCAGGAAACCTGTATATTCAGAATAGTGTTTTAATAGATATTAGCCCTTCCTGCTGTGGATGGTGAAGACTAAGAGATTGAATGCAAGAGCGAAAAAAGCAACCACTACATTCTCCCTCCTTAGCCCCAAGTCCAGAGCAATGACAACACACAAAATTGCTTTGTAATCTCTTCCCAGGGGCAAGGGTCGCTTTCTGCTCTATGCCTACATAAGCTTAATGGTGTCTTTGGTTCAATGACTTCTTGGTCCACTGCCACGTAATGAATAGTGACAAGAAAACGTAGGGTTTAGTTCTGTGCAAAAGAGGCAGGCATGGAAAAATCACTGGCCTCATCTGGATGTGTTGCTCCAAGTTTACATCTGGTAGTCACTTAAGTAGAGAAAGACCAGGAAGAGATTGGCCCAAGTCTTCCAAGTCTAACCATTACGTAGTCTTCCCTTGTGTGGAGAATAATTATGCATTTAGGGATTTTCAGGTTCCAGGTCTAAATTTTCAAAGCAAACCAGCTTTTTGAGAAGGTGGAGTGATATCACTTGTATTTCCTTTCATTGGTATCGCTAATATTATAATAGTTCATGGTGAGATGCTTTCTAAGCCAAGTGAACCAAATACTTCCTTCAAAAGAGCTTCTCTAAAGCCATGAAATACCATTACTTCTGGTGCTTCCGTGTGCATGTAGGCATGTGTGTACCCACACTGCACATACAGGAGGAGAAACAGGGAGGCAGAGGTGGTCCTCACCTTTCTCTCTGGGACAAATTCAGCACTGAATGGGAATACTGGAGGGGGGGAGGGGGGGAAGTATGTTGAAGAAGTTTATGCCCCAGTAGATTAATTTAAGCTTCACTTTGAATCTGTCACTTTCTATATTGCTTTAGGAATGCAAAATTATTTTTAAAAGCAGCAAGACAGGCTCTTTTTCTCTTTTACTCATCACTAGCACTAGAAGGAGGGACCTCGCTCTGAACGCAGTGCCACATTTCAACAGCCATGCATGCCCACACTGACTGAGAGCAGCTCAGTTTTAATCTACACTGGATGTTCCAGGGTGACTGGACACAAATCAGGCATGCTGAGAGGGACTTAGCAAACACAGAGCGAATGGAGATCTGGGAACTCTCATTTTCCTGAGTTTAAGGCACTACAGACAAGTTACACCTCTTCAAAGAAATAAACAGTTACTCAGTACAACTCCAAGCTGTTGGCATAGTGTAATCCTTGCCTAGTTTTAGTAGAGTTTGTTACTCACAAAGTAGGATAAACTGCAAGTGAAAACTCTATTCCAGCTGAGAAAGGACTTTGATTGAATCTAATTGCTTCAGAGAGAAAATGAGAGCTATGCTGCAGGCATAGCGCATTTAAAGCCCGAAAAAATTTTGTCCCAAAAAGTTGCAAAGACAGATGGACGAAACACAGGGAGCTCTGTAAGCTGCAAGAGGGCTGCTCTCCTTTGCAAAGGCAAGAGCGTAAAAATTCAGAAGATAATTTTGGACTTGATCCCAACTCAACTGACCTGACCCCCTTTTCCTGTCTTTGGGATTCAAATGCTTACCAGCTCCTGAATTACCAAAATATTCCTTCGGTCGATGAGCTGTGACCAGGCATTTCAACTGTTACCAGCAAATGTGAGTTAGGAGAGACCGAGGAAGTCTGGACCATCCAGGTGGAGCTTTCACATGCCTGTTCTACAACCAGCCAACAAGTGAAAGTTGCGCTGCTGACCGGAGGGAGCTTTGTATCAAGTCCAAAATGACCATAATGACTCGTGCTTTTTTAAAAGCAAAAATATTGCTTCTAGAACTGCGTGTCTCTAGCTCATTAGCACTTCACTTTACAGTCTTCATTGTAAAGTAACATGCATTTTATCACTTAGTCAAGACCCCATTCAAAACCCTGAGAGATACCCAGCCCAGCCACCCACCCTCCCCTCCCCCCCAGATTACAGATTAGAAAAATCACTAATTGCCATTTCACAACAGCTGTCTCTTCAGGACTGAGAACCAACGAACCTGTTGGAAGTTTCAGCTCACAGTAGCTCAAGATTTGCTGAAGAAGTCTCGGTGCTTTTGACATCAGGGCTGCTGTGGAACTGCTGTGCCATCCCCTAACTCCTTTAGGTCCCTTTGAAAATCCCAGGGTGGATCTATTTCTTTTGGTTCATAACACACTATGTCATAGCAGTGCTTTTTGTTTCTGAAGCTCTGCTACCTTGGTTGCTAAAAAACTTTACTGTTTCTTTTGGAAATGTCCAAACTCCCATTAAAAACACTGATCCCTCTAATATAAATATGAGTTATAAATATCCAATATAGTAATTTCTGGACTACTCATGCATTGATTTGTAACATCTCTAGACAATTTGCTTTGTATTCTACCATTCTCCAATGTGCTTTAGAGAAAAAACAGGTTTTAGTTTCAATATAGAAAATTCTTTAAATCCTCGCAGCTTTGACTGTTGATTATTTTATAAAGCCACAGAGAACAGTTTACAAGAAGCCAAATGGGTAATCATTATTCCCCATCAGCAATGAGCTGTGACTTGTGTAAATTGCATAATAAATTAGGTATTTTGAGGTAAATGAATTTACAATAAACAGTCATGGACTGAAAAGCTCTACTTCTTGTCTCCAAAGGCACAAGCTCTGGTTAAAATCAGCCACAGGTAGTTAAGTGATTATAAACTGTAAAAATAAATCAACCTGATATAATTGCTCCAAGGAAAAAATTACCAACATATTTAAAATTTCAGCAGTGCACCTTTTCCCATGTCCATTTGGCATTATCTAATTACCTTCACATTTCATTTCCATCAATGATATGACCTGTATTTTCCTTTTATAACTGTCAGGGAGGGGGTGGGAGGGTGGAGTGAAGGACCACAGCGATAAATCAACCTCACCATTAGGACCGAAATGGCTCATCGCTGCAGCTCTAAATCCAGGATTTATAAAGATGTCTAGGCCATATAGCACACTTGTGGACACCATAATAAATTCATGAGCACATTGCCAAGGCAAACTACTTCATTATGTGGCAGGCTGCTAGCCATTAATCTAGCAGAGAGAGATTCCTGGGAAACTGAGACTGCTTGGAAATTTATGCAGACCTAAAGTTACCCATTTCATTATGGATTTAATCTGCGCTTTCTGCCAGAGCGCATGAAAGGTTTTTACAGTTTAGATCAAGTGCTTGTAACTCCCTATTTTATATTATTTCTTCAACAATAATGTCCTAATTTTCCTCTCAAAAACTATTCAAACTGAATGCCTTCATGCTTGCCTTCCTCTAATATTACACTAGATAAAATATTTATACAATCAATTGACAAAGAGCAATTTTTTTCCCTTAAATGTTCCATTAACATGTAAATTTTCATACGATCTTTATCTCATAGGCAAAATGTGCTTCAAAATGCCCACCTTCTTCCAGGCAGTTAACCCTTTTGTCAGCTGTAAAGAATCCAGATCAAAACAGATTCGGTGGCCTCATTTCTAAAGCCCCTAAATAGGTCCTGTAGTTAAATTACTATTCATTGAAAGGAGATGTTAGCTCCTAGAGTAATTTGCTTTCCTTTTCTTGATGGCTTGTTCTCTCCTTCTCACACACATGAAGACAGACAGACATGCATTTTAAGTCCAATTCCTATAAATAAGGTATTTGAAATTATTATTTTCAACTTTACAATGGAGCTTAATAAAACGTCACTAATAATGCAGAGTATCCTAGATGATACTGTGACTGACACATGGAAATAGATTAGTGAGACCAACTACAAAAATAAAACTTATTTATGTTGAACTGAGTAATTGCAGATTACCATCTTCCGTAAAAACAGATTTCTTCACATTCCAGGTGGCCCTGTTCCTTTATGGTTACTTATGTTACTAAGTAAGAAACTTAGGCCAAAATGTTTTCAGTGATTTGATTCTTATAATGACATGTAATAGGAAGACCAAACCCAGAAGCTGGAATAATAAATGTGTGCAAAAAAAAAATCTCCTAACTATTCCATTTTCTTTTATGTCCAATTTTCTTTCCTGTTATCTCACTAGAACTCCTAGCCATGCATTTGGGAAAACACTCCAATACGTTGCTGGAAATTGGTCTAAAAGGTTACATTTGCATGTTAGGGTGGTTCTCATTAAATACCTGAAGCTAATTTTGATGGACAAGTGCTTCATATGGTTGCCTTTGAAACTGTGATGGCAAACACCCTCTGCATCATTCATAGAATCATAGAATTGTTAAGGTTGGAAGGGACCTTTAAGATCATCAAGTCCAACCATTAACCTAACCTGACAAAACCACTTCTAAACCATATCCCCAAGTACCACGTCTATACTTTTTTAAACCCCTCCAGGGATGGCGANAGGATGGTGTTGGCCTTCTTGGCCACCTGGGCACACTGCCAGCTCATATTCAGCCGGCTGTCCACCAACATGCCCAAGTCCTTTTCCGCCAGGCAGCTTTCAAGCCACTCCGCCCCAAGCCTGTAGCACTGCATGGGGTTGTTGTGACCCAAGTGCAGCACTCGGCACTTAGCCTTGTTGAACCTCATACCATTGGCCTCGGCCCATCGGTCCAGCCTGTCCAGATCCCTCTGTAGAGCCATCCTACCCTCAAGCAGATCAACACACCCACCAGCTTAGTGTCATCTGCGGACTTACTGAAGGTGCACTCAATCCCCTCGTCCAGGTCAAGATGTTTAAGAGAACGGGCCCCAGCACCGATGCCTCTTACTAGTTCTGGTAACCTACTATGTGAGCATGCACACAAGATGCACTGGTTAATAAATCCATCACCAGCTGAGGGCCAACCTAGAGCCATGATTTTAATAACACAAACTTTATCTTTCACATCAATCTTAATATTAGAAGATGATTATAGAGCAAGAAAACACATGAGAACAAGTCATGTATGTAATGTCTTCCTTTTAAGAAAACTCTTCATTTTCCCCTTGCCTTAGATGAGAAAACTGGCAGGTTGTCTTGCCCACTTTAGTAAAACAGTTTTTCTCCCCCGTCAGAAGCATCTGGGGTTATAGGACAATTGCATCTCCAATACTGAACAGGTGTATTTTGGTGATAAACTCATCGCCTAGTCTTTCAGATATACAGACTTCATGAATAAAACTTCCACCCACACTAAAGTGTATCTCTGATAAGATTTAGCATTTTGGGATAAAACTTACAGTTTGAATAGAAAACCTGTGAGCCACCTATTTGAAAAAAATAAAACCTTCCTTCCTTTTCCTTCGCAAATGAAGTCTATACTGCAGAAGGCAGCCTGGATCCAATTTTTTTTTTTTCTTCTTACTCTTAATAAAGGCAAACTACCTTTTATATAATTCATTATTCTACTACCAAAGAGAATACTGAACTCAAAGCGCACGATCTCCATATCACAGTGGGAAAAAGATTCATATGCAAAGAGATAGAGGTTCAGATTCAATAGCTCTTTACATCTCTCTGGCTTGCAAAGACATCACAGTCCACCTGAGCCTTTTTCTCACGCTCATGCTACTCTGCATATTCCTTTTTCCCCTTCTTTCCCCAAAATATTACCTACTTGCTTTAACAGAGGAGACACCTTCAACATAGGGACCAACTCTGTTGAACTCCGATATGAAACTTTTCTGTGGAATTAAACTGATCCTAGAAATACTGTAAATCAGTATTAGTCAATTATTACACTTAAAATTATGTCATAGGTACACACTATAAACTCTTTATCTGAACACAAACAATCAGGAACGTGCAATGGTAAACAATGAATTTGAATAGGTTCAGTAAAATTCCAGGTTTTTCCAGCAGAAAGGGGGATTCTGCATCAACCAAGGGGTTAAGCAGAAAACTATTTTTAATATTTTTAGTTTGGTAAAAGCAAAGAGACAGACAGACAT
This sequence comes from Burhinus bistriatus, assembly GCA_013397275.1. NCBI lineage: Eukaryota > Metazoa > Chordata > Aves > Charadriiformes > Burhinidae > Burhinus > Burhinus bistriatus. The sequence continues at coordinate 51,701 of VYXH01010972.1, read as the reverse complement.
CTTTCATGCAGCTAGCCTCAATCTGAACCAAAACAACTTGGGAATTGGCTGCACAGGCCTTAACATTACATTAATAATCCCCAAATCATGGCATTAGCATTTCAGAGACCTTTGCAGTTTCAGTTTCAATTTGGATACTTTAGACGTCAGAAAACCGTTATGACCATCTCCAAATGTTACTAGAGGTACTGTCAACATTGCTGACATATGTTAGGAATGAACAATAATGACATCCTTCTAAAGTAAGAAAATTACTTTTTGTACTGCAGTTAGAGCCTTCTCTAACTAATCAATCTACCTTGTACCTTGGGAAACAGTTCACATAAGCAACTGGGATGCATCAAACCTGAAGGAAATGACTCCTCAGAACTTCATTGCCAGTGAAAACAAAGCTACAATAAACACACACCTCGGCCACACACAGGAGAATTCCCTCCTGGAGACAACCGCTTGGAAAACTAGAAGCTTGAAAAAGTTAAATTTAGTGCATCTAATAAGTTTTGCATAGTTGGATGAAGTAACTCTTCTCAAATAGATCCTAATGCAGAAGAGAAGGGTCCTCAAAGTATGAAGGAAGGCAATTTACCTCCTCAAGAAAAAAACCTTAAAAAATCCCCAAATCAAACAACTTTAAATATATATATCTCAAAAAAAAAAAAAAAATCACACTTTGCTTAGAAGTGACTGAAGATCATCTCTGGCATCACTAAGTTTCCAGGTATCCACATCTTTCACTGCTTCTTTAAATTTTCTTTTTTTAAGAAAAAAAAAAAGGATTTTTCTAATATGCCTTATCTTTCTTTCTCTTCTTTTTTTTTTTTTTTTGTATAGCATTTCCTTTATCAAAGCTGGCACTGAACCCACACTCTCAAACATTTTGAAGGGCCTTGACCCAAGATCAACCCCAAATCCAGGAGTCTCCCACTTAATTTCAGTAAAGCATGAATGTTTCTCTGAAACACATAGCAAGTCTGTCCATCAGACTTCCAAAACACTCATCGCAGCCAACAAGTCCTCACGTCTCTCTGCACTTCGGTAGGACTTGCAGGCACAGATGCCAGGATCCCACTCAGAACACACTGACATGCCTTCACAGCCATGACATACTGAATTCACCCTGGTTTGGGACTTGTCATGCAAATGGCAAACATTTTAGAGGTTCTCAGACAGTTCAAGCCCAAGTTAAGTGGAAAGCCTTCCTCCTTAGGACACTTATAATTCACATATTCAGTATTCTGATGGCTTTGGGACTAAGCTATTACAAAGCCCTGTAACACTGTGCTCTTCCTGGGATACTCTAAGCAAACAAGCAACTGATTCTCCATGCCCTCTGTTTTTCAAGACTTTGTACATATCTGGCTATACAATAAATTTCCACCAGCAAGCTGAACAAAATCCAAGGTTTTAGCTAAATTCAATCCATTTAGGCCAATGCAAATACAGGAAATATAATACAGCTTAGCAGTGTAAAAAGCATATAAAACCTACAAAGTGTTTCTGGAGGCAGTGATCCATGCCAAAATGCCAAGAATAATATGTCCACTAATACACACACAATTTTTTTTAATGTAGACAACACAACCCGCAAGAGTCACATTCGTATATCTAAATTGCTATCAGCAGCACCACCTATTCCAGAGTACAAAGTACATTAGTTGGATGCTATAGCATATGTATACGTCAACAGTGAATTACATCTGAGTACAGTGAAGTGCTTAGCAAAAAGATACACTTTAAGAAAGCCAACTTGATAAAAAACATGGGCTCAGATAGCCAGGGTCCTGGCTAATTTCTTCAAGTCTTACAACTTGATGAACATTCCAGTCACAATCAGAGTGCTGCCTTTGTATGGAGACCTCAAGCAGTCTTTCAAGCCCTCGGCAACTTGACAGGCTTAAGTAAATAGATGGGCTAAACATTTTAACGCTTTGTCATGTGCCTACCCCTTGTGCCCAGAGCGTGCTGGGCAGTAAGCGGGTGCCTGTGACAGGAGAGCAACCTCAGTGGGGACAGCGGTTCTCAGTGCTTGCCTGCCACATGCCAAGCGTGCTCCTAACTCCTGTGATCGGGGGTACGTCCTTTCAACCGATGCTTTATGGAGGAAGTTTAACCAAACCTCTCCAACAGACCAAGATGGACTGAACTGCGCAAGCCCAGCAGTTTCAAGAGTTGCAGGTCTTGGCCGAGACCTCAGCAGAGTTGTATGCTCAAGCCCATGTAGTACCTGCATGCAGAACACCAGCTCTGTTGATGCTCATTCGTACTGTTAGTTCCTTTATTATATATTGAATCCCAGTAGAATTACAGCCAAAAGAATTAAAAAAAAAAAACCACAAAATCCATGGACTTTTAAAACAAATAAGCAAAGTCAACTTCAAGTAGTTTTCTGACAGCAGTGTCTTAACTGCAGTTATCCCATCTAAACTGCTCCAGACTGCAAAAAAGCTGTTTAGAGAGACTGATTACACAAAAAAAACCCCTGCAAAGTGATGAAGTTCCCCTTTCCAGAAGCCCTATCACCTGGTAAGAAGCGACCCTGAGCAGCTCCACAAAGAAGGCACCTCAGGCACCACTATCTTAGCCTGCACAAACTTTGGGGAAAAAAAAGAATAGATGATCAGAGCTCCAAGGTGAAAGCTGCCAACACGTTCTTACCAGGGGGTAGAAAGCCATATGAGTTTAAATACTTCATGTTCAATGAGAGCTATGCTTTTAAACTGTTGGCACAACTAGTCCTTCAGGTTGCTGAAGTTAAACTACATTGGCATTGCCAGAAAGCAGCAGCAGCGCGTGCCAACGAGTCGGTCCCCGAGTAGGCTGATGAAATCCGGCGCACACAGACAGCAGCCCCAGCAGGAGCGAGGCTCCTGAATGGATACCACACTACAAAGAAGAGTAATAAGGCTAGAAAGGATGATTTCCCCCGTAATTTTAGGTAAATCCTGGAACAGAATAAACAACGGAGCATATGAAATAGATGTAATGCAATTGAATAGCATTACTGAGCTACAAAGCTCGCACGCCAAAGGGATTTGAAATTCGCACCAGATTCTGGGCTCGCGCAAAACAGCATGACTCTGCAACCACAAACCCTGCTGTGTATTTGGCCCTTTACTGACTGGTTACTGCATTATTATTTGCTTTCTCTTGTTCATATTAATGCTAGAGATAAATATTTTCTCAACAATATCTTTTGAAATGCAAAAAAATATCTAGAATTTAGCCTGCAAATATCTTCAGGTCTCTCCTGTCTATGTCAATGCAAGCTGAGCAAGAAAGGTACCACATGGACTGTTGCCATAACTTTCCAATACATGCTATATTTATTTTCATCTGTACATTGGTCTTTGGTTACCTTTACAAGGTAAGTATATTAACTTTAATAATTGTAAGGTTATCAAATTTCAATCCACATTGTGATTTGAAAGACTCCACCCTTACAAACCTGCCTCTGAAATACTCCCATATTTTGTTGTCAATGCAGAACAGAGCAGAACTCTTCCAGCAGAGGAAATAAAAGCTATCAATATACTCAGTTGAAGATCTGGATACTCAGGGTTGATTTCCTAAAAGAACTGCACCACCTGCAAGCACAACCCAAAATATTTACCCAGGTTATAACAAGGGCAGGATCCTGGAGTAACCAAAGCATTAACCCTGAAGTAATGTTCCATGAACTTCACAGGGAAGAGAAAGAGGAAGGCATAAAATAATTACTGGGTTCATCAGAATAAAAATATATGTAGAAACAGACTAAGTTCTAAAACCTGAGGAAATAGACTATTTATATTTTAAAATATTTATCGTATTAAGTATACAAAATATATATCCCCTTTTTTTATCTGAGCTTTAAAGAAGTTCTCTGTCCTGCCATAGTCAAAGACGTTTTATATCTTATCTAGAAGGCAGTAAAGCTACCATACGTATTCATGGACCATGCTGTATCACAGACTCATCTCACAAGGGGAATCCTTAAACTCACTGGAGCACCATTGGGAAACTTTTATCAGCCATAGCATAAAATTATGAATTCTATTCAAGTATATCCCTGAAGTACACTGGAAAATTTTTCAGAGAACATGGAAGTCCAATTCTTCATCATTGAGTTTTTTTGCTGGTGAGAGGGTGCTTAAATTCACCCCAGTGCCACTTTCTAATTGCATCAGAGGTCCTGAAAGAGCCTTCCCCATGTCATACAGGGAAAACTGCCAGGCATTCAACAGCCCACAAACAGTTGTGTTCCCCCCCCCAATAAATGTTTTCCACATCAAACAAATCAAAGCATTGTTATCAGCATGCTCTGTGGATTGTATTTATTGTTACTAAATTCCATTCGCCGTGACTGGAAAGAGACTCACCCCCAAGGATCCTGCTCTCCCCCCCCAAGCCCTCTCCCAGTCTTCGTCACTGGTTTTTCCTGGGTAAGTTTTCCACTCCACGCTTGAACTTGAACACCAAGGATGGTGCAATGGCTACATTTTCTTTTCCAAGGCTGTGGTGCCAGGAACTAACGATATGTGAAATGTTGCATCCCTGCAGCTTTTCCTGCTCAAACATTTTCTAAATAAATAAATAATTAAAAACAATGGCGCACGCCACATTCCAGCCCTGAATTCCCGGAGCAGCTCAGGTCCTTAAACTGAATAATTTGCCTCAGCTTGCGTATTGCAAAACCCATTCAGCAAAAGATTATGGGCCTTTAAGTGCCATCCAGGCCTGAAATATGACTCTAGGGCTTTAGGATGTCAGAATTGAGAATTGCTAGTGAATATTCTGTTCTGGCAGTACTAAAACTACTGTTATTTAGCAATATGGGAGCAGGCAAATGGGGGCAGGGGAGAGAAACAATCTGACAGAAGGGAAAGACTATAACTTAACAGAAACAGAGGTGCAGTTTTCATATGTGGCCGCATGAATTCTTTATGGAATAAAATGCATTTGTGAATCAAAAAGCGGATGTAGATTTATATTCCCACTTAAATCTGCCAAAAGCAAGTAAATGAATACTGAGACCTCATTTTAGTTCAGGAAACAATTTATGAGGATACGTAGGTGGGTGCACGTACTCTACGTGAACAGTCTCAAGGGGAATTAGCAGTTGCTTCTGCTCCTCATAACAAAGAATAACGAGACTAAACTGAAAATTAGCAGCACCTCATTAAATGTAAAATCATCCACATATAAAGCAGCTAGGACTCAATCCTTAAAAAATTCAGAAGGTGCAGTGTAACGTGAAAGCCAAAGGAGCTTTTGTCATTCCATCACAAATTATTTAGGCTTAGGTTGTGGCACCAAGCCAAAGCTCAGAGTCAGAGCAGTGGTGAGCCACTTTCCCTGGTGAAAGTTGCCTTCTGCCTTCAGGGTTTTTTTAGCCCTCTTCAGCACTTCATGACCTCCACTGCACACCCCTCAGGTCCCCACCTCCCTTCCCTGGTGGAAGTTCACATCTGTACTGAGGAGAACCAGTCCTGCGGACTGTGTCCAGTCAGTGCTTAGGGATTACTAGTAACTCTAGTTATCTCTAAGAAAGCCTAGATGCTCCCAGTTTGGGCAATGCTCCTCACTGGAGCTCGGCTCAGGACCTGTAAATGCATTTATGTGCCTAACACAAACCAATTTCCATAGGTATTGCATGCATAAATGGAAATTTGGTACCAAGAAGTCTGTGAGTATCTGCAGCTTCCTCTAGCTCCACCTCATCTTCTCTCTTCTTCCCTACACATTAACATGGGCAGAATTACACACAAGCTATGTGGACTCGTATGACTACAAGCAGCACTGGTGGAGCAGCTTGAGTTAAGAGCCATGCAGCAACAGCATTAGCACACATGCAGTTTTCATGGTATGGAGTCAGAACTTCTACTTAGTCAAGTTCCCTCCCCTTCCTTTTCAGACAGATGATAGACAAGGAAAGCCAAAGTAGAGGCACAGGTTATCCACTCATCCTTCAGCTGTTTACAAGCAAGTGGGATTCTGTATTAAGTGCACTGCACAGCTTCCTTTCCACCTATGTACTACACATTTTAAAGTCAAGCGTCAGGGATTATTGGACTTCACAGCATACTAGATATCCTGCATACATATCCCTACTGAACAATGAGTTTCATGTTCTTGTTGTGTTATTAGGGTATTAATTATTCTGCTAATGACACTATTGACCTCTAAAGGATACCTCTGATTTTTCATGGTCATTAAGCCTTAAACTTAAGAATAAGTTTTATAAGAGGACTAACAAGTCTGAGAAAATAGTCCCGTAAAATGAGATAGTAAAGCTGCCCCTACTGCATATAAAAATGCAGCAAACATGCTGGTTCCTAAAGAATTTCACTATGCCCATAAAGAGTTTGGCTATTTGAAAAAGGGACTTTGAAACAGATGATTGCTTTTTAGAACATGAAACATCTGCATTTCCATGTTACAAGTTTCAAATGTGAACACTGTCTTTCCTATCTGAAAGTAGGTAAGTGGTTTCAGGTTTATTATTTTCTTTTTCTGTAGCTATTCTTAATGGATATGTTTTCCTCATTTTATCTTTAAGCTCCTTTAGGCAGTAGATTAAAGTTTCCATAAAGGAGCAGGGCAATCTTCATTGTCCCCACGTTGGAGTCTCCAACCTAATGGATACTCATGGGCATGACTTCCAGTAATTTTTAAACACATACTACCAGGCCTTTTGGGGATGTCTCAGTTTGGGCTTGTGAACTAAAACACTCAGATTACTGTCAGGTTTGAAACTCCAGGCCCCCTCAAGCTGTTTTCCTGTGTTCAAGTCCCAGTGGCTTCATCACATGGAAGATTAAGTACTGATCACCCAGTTTGGAGCTAGATATGACAATCAGGACCATATATTTGTCTTACAATAAACCAACCCTTCTTAAATCCTTGCCAACAGCAGAGATTGCTCTCTAGTCTGAAAGAGCTCTGCCAATAAGTTGTTTGCTAAGAACAAGCTCTGATCTATGGTTAGTGCCAGAGGAAGGGCGGTGCCAGGTAAGTCATCCTTGATATTGTGGCATTTAGGTTTTCCTTGGAGAACCAATATCCAAGCACTCTGCTTAGCTTATGAGACTGAATGGGAATTATAACACCAAGTGACTCTTGATCTACTCAAAATTAAAAGACTTACTCAGAAAAGACTGAAAAACATACAGCTATCAGGAAAAGCTAAGAGAGAGAATACATTAGTGTTTACATCTGATGCTAATCTTCAGAAGAAAATCAGTAACTCTTAATTTTACATGCTTATAAACAAAAAGTCATTAAATTGGCTCAGTTCTGACTGCATATTAAGTTGAACCAGAAATGATAAGACCTTTTACTTTTCTGTATTGCTGTTGGTTTGCATTTCCTTTCAACCCTCTACAATAGGCTTTTAAGAAGATTGGTTTTTGACATTATGTCCTGACACTGATGCATCAAAGAAGTTAATAACCCAGCAGAGGCATCAAGGGGAAGGTGCATCTTACAAGCTCCTAGTCATTAGCAGCATTCTGAGGTGACAGAGAAAGCTAAAATAGCATCAGCTCCCTTGCGGAGCAGATCCAAGATACGCAAGTGAAACGTCCTTACTAGTCCGAGTCTCATGGTTTTATTGAGATTGGAGCAGCAGAGGACTAGATGTGAAAAATACAAGCTACTACCAAAACCACCTCTCCCTTTAGTGACTCTTGGAAGTTGTAGATACAACAGTGCGAGGTGACAGAGTACAAATGCCTCTGCATAAAACAAAGATGAGAGCTGGTGATTCACACTGTAGCAGAAGGAAAGTTTCTCTCTAAGTCCAAAGACATCTTCATTACATAGATTCACGCTGCATTAACAGCACATGTCTGAACAGACACGATGAGAATTAAGGAGTAACTTAAAACCATCCCTTACATAAAACATATGTAAAAAATTTTGCAGCTTTGTATTTTAGCAGTAAATATTTCAGTTTAAGGAAACAGTGATAGATACTCAGGGTTTGAGTTTCCAGATATTTAGAGATATAACTTTACTGAGTCCTGTGGTTAATGTTTTTGAAGTCACCTACCATATGCTAATATACTCAGCCGCATGTGTGTTTGCAGGATGAGACCCTTTACTCATTACATTCATAAATACGAAGGCCAGCAGGGACCATTACAGTCTGGGCTGACCTCCTGCATAAAACAGGCCATCAAATTTCAAATGTAATATAATTAGGGCTCTCAGGTTTAACTGATAACAGCAGCAAATACCCCACGGAGACTTTAAAAATGTGTCAGGCAAATTTACACATAGAAGGTATGCTTTGATGTGTGTCACTGAGACATCACCAGAGCTAAGCTCATTCATGCCCAGAAGTTCCTGGATATTTTTTTTTTTTTTTAAAAAAAGCTATTCCTAACAGTCTTCCTGCTTCGGGGAAAGCTGCAAGGATTGTTTATTGTTCTTTTCTTCTTTCTTAATATTTTTAAGCCCCTCTCCAGGCAATGGCCTAAGATATTTTTTTCTTTTTGTTATTTACTTGCCTGAAATGACTGTGAATATGGTGCCTGAGGGTTCTGCAGGCTCTCCAAGGACAGAAACTGACACAGCATGTTTTATTTTTTAACCCTCACCAATAGCCTCAATTATGTTGGTTTTTCCCTCCTTTTTAATTACTTTTAGCTAAGTGGGCTTGAAAAAAGCCCTCTAATTAACCCTTGCTAAGATATTTCAATTTTTATTAGTATTTAAACCATTGAATCACTTATGCCATCACCCAAATAGGCTGTGCTACATTTTTGTCCCTGGTGAAAAAATTGTTCCTCGATAATCATTACTGTCATCAAATTACAATTCCATGGAGAGCCAGATCAGATGAGTATGCCACTGAACATGAACATATAATTGTAAAAGACGAATGGCAAGCTGCCCTAGACTTGCTGGGGCTTGAGTTTCTTATCTGTTTTGGTATACTTGCCTGTTTTGAGGGTTTTGGTAATATTTTGTGGTTATTCACAGGAAGGTTGAAACTTCTTTAAGAAATCAATAACAAAAAAGTATCAATTTTTTGGTACAAGCTCATTCTTCTACTGAAGTGCAAACTGTGAGTAACAAAAGCCTTCAGCCAGGTACTAGTTTGAGCTCAGCCTAACCCATATCTTGCATCATGAACAGATACCAAAAGCCATTTTTCAGGGTAATCATAAGTTTGTGTAATACTGAGCAGTGAGTGTGATATTTAGGTAAGTGATGTATGTGATAGCATCATGAGATACGTGATAATTCCCCTGTGGAGGCACTGATGCTTTGGGCAAGAATTTGGAAGCCAGTATGGAGTTGAAAGCAGCAAAGCCATGTGAATTATATTAGTTCCCATCCATTAAATATTCATGAACATGGGCTGATATTCATGAATTTGGCTCAGATCGAGCTACCCTGACTGACTAGCTTTGGACTTCTAGCCAAACAATTCTTACAGCTGAACATTTTCCTAAATGTGACGTGATTTATTTAAGGAGATGTTTTCAAAATGATCCAGTTACTGAGACTTTACGTATCATATTGCAGCTTTAAAAACTTGGCGCCCTCCCCTCCCCCCTCCAAATTTGCCTATTTGGGTGATGGCATAAGTGATTCAATGGTTTAAATACTAATAAACCACACTAGAAAGTGTGGTTTATGGTGGCACTACTGAGACAGGGCTTCAATTAGGCTACAGTGGTGCTGTCAGGTGCTGCAGCCAATTACCTAAAATGTGAACATTTTAAGAAAGTCGGCACTTTTTGTCAAGACCAAAATGATTTCCAGCCTCCAGTTCATTGTTTCAGAACCAGAAACGCATAACTCAAACATTAAGCATACAGTAAGAACATCACATGTTGATTTACGCATATATATTGACTAATACTATCAGTGGAGTATTTACCTTAATCAATATTAAAGGATGCCACCAGTGATTTGAATGTTGAATTGTCTCAAACTAGTCAATAGATGTTTCCATTCAGAGGCATATGCTTATCTGTTTCACTGCTTATTTCCTCTGTCCCAGTGAATGAATTTGGTAGGAATGTGTTCCTACCAAACGTCTTCCTATCTCCATTTACATTCAAGAGTCCATTTCTCAGATTAATGCCACAAATATTTTATAACCCGTGTGTACAGTCACCTGTTCAAGTTTTACATACAGAAGTGTTCTTGGGAATTATTGCTATGGTATAGACCCAGGTATTTGGTTCTAATGATGAAGAAATATAGAAGTTGCAGCACGTTGCATCCAAGGAACATTGGGGGCTTTCTCTCCATTACAGCCCGATTCATCCCATCTCCAAAACCACTGCAATAAGCTGCAAGTCCAAAGCTGCAGTAACTAATTTCAAATGTACCTTCTCCTTTCCTTCATAACAAAGTTCCTGCATTTCACTACTTGATACGATCCTTATTTCTGTAATGTTGTTTGCCCTTCATTGTGTTACCTGAGCCACCACCCACCACGTTATTTGAAACACTTTGCAAGAGAAGGAACAGATTTATGTTTACGTTGTACCACCTAGTCAGCAAGAATAATTTTTAATTCTAAATCTGAACAGCACCTAGCGCATTGCAGCCTGAATTGCTGCACTGGACTATAAAAGAGCTGAACAGGCTACTTCACCTCCAATAATTTACCAGGCAAATTACATTGCTATTATTTACAAGTACCTAATAGATAAGTTATGGTATTTCTGTAGAGAAATACCTGCTTACTTTATGCATCTTTGTATACTCAAAACATAACGACAGTCTAAACACAAACAATATCAAACTGAACAAAGTCATTTTACTGTTTTAATAAAATTCTTTGTATTGTTGGAGACTTGGTAAAGCTTTAACTTTATTTATCCTGATGAGCTGCATCCACACACAATCCCATGCTTTACAGAAGTAGTTCTTATGGCCAGCATACAGTAACACAGTTGACTCACCACTAGGAATTTAAAGTCACTTTGCTAAACTCCATCACTAAAACACACCTATGCCTTGCTTGGACACCTATAGAAAACTAATTTTGCTTTTGCACAAGCTCATGTAAGTCAGACACGAACTGAACAGACTACTTCCCCCTCAACACAACTCTGTAGGTTCTTCCACCGATTAACAATATATTTACCTTATGCCTAATTTTTTAGTATATTAAATCCTGCTACTCCCACTGATGTTCCCATGAAAAATTAATTTGGTGTGTCTAGCAATAAAATATTCCCAAATACTTGGTAGGCCCCATGCTTCACAGTCTCTCAGTAGTTTCAGGGTCTCATCAGGCAATAGACGGGTACTCCTGTCTCCCTTTCACAGGCAGATGCTCCCATCCTTGACCTTATCCTACAAGGATTCTCCATCCCTTCAGGCTAAGGCCTCTCCCTAGAGTTCCATGGCCTTGGCAACCCCCCCATTTTAGAGAAACTCAGAAAAATGAAGTCTCCTGTGTCTTTTCTCCCCAACTTGGCCTTGTTGGTGATCAATTTATTATTAAATTTCAGGCTCTCAACCTGACTAGGAATGTCTTGCCAGGTGCTACCAGGGAAATTGCTCCATCAATATTCAAGAAAAAAAAATATCAAAAAAGACCACCAAGGAATATATAATGTTCCAATGTTATGCCCAAGATGCCATCTTGAAATTATGGTCCCTCCTGGAGCTCTAGCCAGACAGGGAGCTGCTGCCTCTGAAAGCAATTACTTTATGAACACGACCTAGGAGTTTTGTGACAAGACCCAGCCAGGAAACTGAAGCTTAAACAAAACTATTTGGGACTGTAAAACTACTTTTTTATTTTTTGGAAGGGTTAGACACTGCATGCATCAAAATGACATCGTATCACATTTCTTCTAAAGTATGCCACACTGCTATCCTTGTGTGAGCTCACTTTGAAGCTGTGTGAACCACAGGATTTGAATACACATTTTGTTTGTGAAGTTTTTTGTTGTTGTTGGGGGTTTTTTGTTGTTGTTATTGCTGCTGATAGACAAGAAGCAGCTTTCATACAGTATCAGTCTTAAACTGCATAGTTTTCCTCCTCCTTAAGCTTCTTCCCTTGGTCCTACTTTTTCTTCCAAAAGATGCATTTTCTATCATCTCAAAACTGGCCGCTTTCCTTGGCCTCCCGACCCTACGCCGGATCAAAGGGTTGCCTCTGCTTCAGCAGAAATGGACTGAGGGCACTGCTCAGCACCAGCCCGGACAGCACGGTGCTGAGAGCACAAAGCTCTTCCTATAACTCCAGCTCTTGGAAGCAGTAAGGACACTCCCATGAATAGCGGTTTGTGGAACTGCCCCCTTCAACTTACTCTTAATCTACTTTAACAAACCTCCTTATTTCGCCTTGATTTAAGGGACTGTTACGCACTGTAGCTCTCAGACACATTAGCCTGCAAGCGAGGGCGGAGAGGATTGATAAATCACAAAAATGGATTTCACAAGGCATAATTTACATGGGGGGGAAGCACGCTCTTTGTGTGTCCTGAGGAGAACACAAAGGGGAATGCTTCATAAATCTTCAAAACGTTTGTTTATGAATTAGGTTCTAACTTAAACTGATTTTACAACTGTAAAATGAAAACTATTTATGCATAATGGAATTAACTCTTGTAAAAGCAAGGTTTACTTATTCATAAATTACAGTATCCTTTCACTTCACATCGCATTACTTGCAAATAAAAACAATTTCTTGCTCAACTACTGTGTAGCAGCAGTGCCTGAAAATATCGTGTATTTATTATACACAGAAGTTGTATGTATTATATAGCACATGCAGCAACACATTCTGGCCCAAATCTCAGCAGGACTTTCAGTTCACTTTTGGTACAGAAAGTTGTATTTTTGCAGTTTTTAATGAGTAAACTTCAGTCAGATCTCCTTGCCAAAGTTTTGTCACTTGAATATCTTTGGATCTTTCCCCACTTTTGAGCTAAAAGCAGAAAAATCATCCAGATTTACCAAAGCACAAACCAAGAAAAACTAAATTACAGTTTAATTGGATGCCTATGCTACATACTTGGCAACACATCGACAAATCTGAGGTCTGAATCTTCAACGTCTATACACATCACAAAATCATTCCACCAGCAGTATGGAGTGAAAAGTGGCTATAAAATGCTCCCATATCACAAAGGTAATAGCTCACAGCACAGCAGGTACTAAATCCAGTATTAACTACTTACTGCACAGGGGGAAATGGGCTAAAAATACCTTTTAAGGAGGAACAGCAAGTTCCAAACCCCTTACTGGGGCTTGACTACAAGTCTACTCACAATTACAGTTCAGAAGACAACCAGGAAGAAATGGGAAAAGAAACTAAGCTTACTCTGATCATAAAGATCAACCCCAGAAATAATTTTGAGGAAGGAAACCTAAGGTAGTCTTCTGGCTGATTGGGAAGAGCATCACAGAGGGAGCCTTGTCCCACAGTGCGGGCACCTAAACTAGGTGGAAGGATGTATTCTGACAAACCCCTCCAGGTACTACTGCTATACACCTACTAGTGTGTATATACAGGGATACGCCCTCCTTTATTTGGAACCTGGCCCCACACAGACTCAGCCACATGCTTGTGATTAGACATTGGAAATAATCCTTTTTGACCTCAGTGAAGCTACACCATGTGTAAATCTTTGGGGCTAGGCTGTAATCTGCTTGCTGGCTTGCTCATTCTCATTCCTGGAGATGTGGGAGTGGGAACTAGAAGACTTGGAAAGGACAATTAAAACTCTCAATAGTCAAGAGGTCCACTCTGTTGTTTTCAGTTGCCATAATTATTGTGGAAACATCTTGGATAAATAACAGTCAGAGCCACAGCAACTGGCTTTTGCATGCAATGAGGTTGCAAAGCCCGTGGCATGTTCTGGAGCACCAAGCACAGCTTTGCTGGAGCACCGCTGCACCATGGGATGTGGCCGCAGCTGCACGTACCCTCCTACTTCTGCCCCAAGTCAAATTAAGGCAACATTTGCCCCAGGTATCAGTAATGTCTCAGAATTAGAGGACATGGATATTTTCTCTAGACAGAAGGCTCCTTAATGCAAAATAATATATATGCACCCATTTATAACATGCGTTTAATCTGCAACAGCTTTTCTGGCCAGTGGAAATTCTATAGCATTCTTTCTTCCTTGTCACCGTTATAATACTTTTAAATGTTGTTTTTCTTTCCCCCATTAAAGGAAAACATTTCTCAGAAGCAGTAGCGGGCTGTTAGGGCTATAAAACAAGTTTGCCCAGACACGTAACATGTTGAGCTGCAAGACACGACAGAGCGTGTTTTATGGGGCAATTAATACTTGCCTTGGGAGCGCTGTGAGGTATGAAGCACTGTCAAACACACCCTGGTATATCCGAATGCAACATGTAAAGCTGCGTTTTGCTTCTCGAAAAATAATTATGGAATTAGCTTGCTGATTTTTAACTTGCACCAGTTAAAGAACGGAACCTTCCCACTGGGAGCCAAGCTCAGAGTGGAAGAACAGCAGGAAGGAGCACTAACAGCAGAAGACACCAATTTCTAACCCACATTCACATTCTGTGGTCTTGATTTTTGGGTTAACATTGCTGTGTTTGCGGGTACACCCTCACTTCCCTAACCTCTCCTGTTATGGATCTTAATCCAGTTTGTTCTGGGTTGTTACAGGTATTTCTCAGAGCATTTCCTATGTGCATCCCAGCGCCAGCATTCATACAAGCACAGGGTACAGAGACATCACGTTATCTGCAGTAGTTACAGCCCTGTTAAAATAGCTGGCCACTGCACACATTCATATTTTATACTCCTTATTTGAACATTGGTTTTAGCTGTTTCAGGGTTTGGAGTAAGCAGTTGCAGCTTGGCAGGGGGTAACCCTCAAGAGCCTTCCCCTCTCCCCGTGAAAGGCAGCCAGGCTGTCAGATTTAAGCCACTGCAAGTCACAGTGTGCACAGGCACAGCAGAGTTTCCAAAACTCCTTCAAGCTTCCAGCAACACTTTCATTCCCACCGTGCTGCACAGCGCCGGCTCTTACCACTCCTGTGCTATTTCGGTAGAGCCCAGGAGGGCTAAAGAGACCTGGAGCAACCACAGCAGCATCACCTGCCCACTCCACCACTGCCCTGCAAGGGTGCTAAGTAAGCAGCAGCTGGAATTACTGGGACAGATACATTGCACTTCTAAATCACACACATGCAACTAGTAAATGGAAAACATATTATGCTTCCTCTGCTCCTTTCTAATTTTTGCTTTGCTTACAGTAAATTTTATCTTTAGTTAGCATGCAAAACGTCTGGGCCCCCCTAGAACCGTGTGTCCGTAGTGGTCAGGCCAATGGGGTGGTAGGTGCTCCCTGCGGCATGGAAGCACGAGAGGCTCCCAGTGAACGGCACCAGTAACTGCCCACCTGAGTCTGCATTGTGGCAAACCCCTGCCCCAGGAGAGGGGCCAGCACTGCCGCACCCAGCCCAGGACAGGGCTGCCAGGGGAAGCCCAGTGGCAAAGCTGGCCAGATGGCATTGTGGCACCTGAGCAAGCCATCTCCCAGTGTACGCTCACACAACTGGAGCTTACACACACGTCCTCCAAGTACTGTTTTCTGACAGAAGAACTGACAAGCTCCACGCAATTCCATGTACAACTGCTGCCACACAAAATGCCCCAAATTAGAGACACTATGCTAAAGACGGTACGATAGGAAAACTGGAATGAGGACTTCAGGAAATACAAGGGGAGATGAAAAACATTTCTATACATAAATGCAGTCTGAAAGCACTTCAATGCAGGGCAATAGCCGCCAGTTAAAAGCTCAGACACTGAAACAAAAAGTAAACACTGCAATGCAAAACCACTAAAGTTGTAACAGAGCACTACTAGGCAAAGCACAAGTAATTTGCTCCTCATCTCATGTATTATAATAGGATTGGAAAGGAAGAATGAAGTTCTAAAACTCCCAAGAGTCACAAGGGATGTCAGGTCTCCACAAGCAGTTCAGAGCCAGATCCTCGACTGCTATAAATCAGCACTGCTCTGTGAAGTTCAGATTTGTACCTAACCCAAGGCTCTGGGCTTTCACGCCTCCAGTCATGATCCTCACGTGCTGGAGTTTTGCTGATTAAACCTCTGAAGCTGTGAAAAATGCTGTTTTCTCTGGGGTGATGTGTAGATTCATTTGTTACTCTTACTGTTTGAGAGCTAAAACTTTTTTTTTTTAAAAAAGCCCCTTTTAAATACAAGGTTCTTTTAAAAGCATTAGAAATAAACATTAGAAGAAATAGCCTTTGCTATGAGGAAGCAAGCTACACTTTGTCTCCAACATTACATTAACCACAGATTTTTTTCATCTGAAAGATGATTTGATGGGCACAGGGGAAAATGCAAAAATGCTAGAGTACCAACTGTAGCCATGTCTCCTGGATTCAAAGTTTACCAAGTTCTTCACTAATTTACCATTTTAGCAGAGACTTTACATTTGAAGTTTGCAATGTGCATCTGTCACACCTTTTCCGACTCCAATTTCTGGGCTGGTTTTAAGACTCTCCTACAGCATATACCAGTGCAAATGCTCTTATGTCAGAAGAGCTACATAAACAGAGATGCAAAGGTGAAGGATCTATAAGAATGCACCATTCTGCTTCTTTCTCAAAATGGAGATTAATCTTAAAGCAATGTAGGTATCAGTACATTTACATATATATCTCAATGATTCTTCAAAGTAATATTTAAATGTCATGCTATAAACTAAAGCAGTGGAGAAAACAAATATTCCAGAGACGGAATTGGAGATTTAAACACATTAAAACTATTTTTCTTGCAATGTGTTCCACTCTCCTGCAAAACAGTAACACCAATCCTACATTTGAAAGGGATATTTGAAAAAAGTTGCCAAAAAAAAATTCTTACTGTTTTTCTTAGTGAAAAAAGTCTTAAAAATAGGGACCATTTAATTTCTTTATAACTGAATTCACAATTCAGCTTGTGAAGCACCGTATGTGTTGGCTGTTGGTACCATTAATTCTTTACTGGCACGTACTTAGGAAGACACTCCAAAGAGCTGCTTGCAACTCTGACCTGCCACGGCAGGAACTGCATGTCCGGTTAACGTACCAGAAAGCAAACAAGAAGTTAAGGTATGTTTTATATTACTATTTCGGTCCATAGAAGTGAGTTATTGCTCTGCTTTTCCAAAGAGCACCAAGGTTTAGAGACCTCAGCATCTTCCAGTTTCGACTATGACACTAACAGCCGGACTTTCCAGGGAGCTCTCTCCCAAGCTTAGGCTATGATCTCAACACTTAAATGCAAGGTAAGCCTCCAACATCTGGCCCACACACCTGTGCTGAGGGATCAAAATTCCCCTCTTATCACCCACAAGGCTGGCACAAGTTTCTGGGATGTGCAGAAACAATATCAGAGATGTTTTACCCACTTTTGATTTGCTAGGACAAAATACTGCTTACCAATTCAGCAATCCTGCATTGCAGATGCTCATTTAATAGTGACTCCTTACAACTACGAACGACGATCTCCACTCGGTTACCTAGACGCCTATCCTCAGCCATTAAATTCAGTGCAAGCTTTACTTGAAGTAAAGGGTTAGGTATTAGCTTCATAATTCAGTAGTGTTAATGCTTTTCAGTAATGCCCACACAAACAACTTCCACCCAGCCACAAAGACTGGAACTTGATCAAGAAATTCAGAGCAGCACCAAGCTCCTTCCAAACTAGCGTACAACTTAAAAACCGGACATTTTGACTGTTTAATTTTTTTGGACTGTTACCACCTAGAGAAAGAGAGGACTACATACTAGTATTGACCAGCTGTTCTTGCTCATTTCTACTGAACTTTTATTGATGTCCGAAACACTTTCTTTATAAAACCCACTAAGGGGCCGTATTACACTAGCATAGGCAGAACCTCAACTGAGGCAGCGCTTCTAGTGCTAGGCTCTATCAATATTCATTTTGCAATGGGATGCAGAAAATTGTGTCATTCATCCATGGTAACGGGACAGACCTTTTATGGCAGACTGGGGACTGAAACCAGGTCTGAAATACCAGTTACTTGCTTGAGCCCCAAAACCCTCTGTCATGAAATCAAGAGCAACACTTCTTACCAACAAGGTCCCCGATCCACTCCTGCAATGGGCATAGGACCACCATGCTTTAAGAACTCTGTGCTTTAACAGGCAAGACTCTTCCATCCCAATCACATTTGTGCTTTCAGGACAGCCCTAGCATTGGCGGCAAAGAAGCCAACTACCATGCTTGCAAGTCTGGGACTGCTGGACATGTTTGCTTTTAGTCTCAAGTTTATTTAATCAACCCCCATCTTTACGTTATCTGAGGCTTTCACATATAGACAGGAGCCTGTACACCGACCTCTCCTGGTAAAAGCAAGGTTACAACGATAGTGCAGGTTTCCAGATACAGGTATTTGTCTCCATTAATCTGCCACTACTGCTCACTAATCACAGTCACATTAAATAGATGTCAAGGAATATCAATTTCTTTGATTTCTGAGGTCCAGTTAAAACATAAGATGTAGGCATAACAATTCCAGTACTTTTTCATAACAAGTGAGCATCTACATTCCTCCTGCATCCCATTAGACATTTTCATACATATCGGAGATGACACACTGTGTACTAAGGAGGTCAAAAACTTAGAGAAAACTGTCCAAGAATACTGAAAACACTGGTGACATCTGACATAATTTATAGCACTAAAGAGCTGGGGAACAGGAAAAGGTTGATGTAGTAATAACATTAGCAGGAACTATAGTCCATGCAAGCTAGTGCTAAATAAAGTGCCAATCAATAGCTCTTTTATTAGTAGGTACAATCAATGTAAAGCAGGCAGGCCTGGCCAATTAAGCTTATCGACTGACCAAAGAGTAGCAGGAAACATTCTTTCCTCAGTTTTGTTTTCCTTTCTGTAAGTGAGAAATGAGCTCCAGTTTTATCACTGGATTCCCACCAAGGCATCTCCAGGAGTTCCTGTAGAGTGGAAATGCTGACAAAAAGCAGGCTTGAGCTATCTCGGTATCCTTTAACCTAGGGTCAGCCTGAGAGCCAATATAGTCAAGGGTCACTTAGAAAGTAACTTTTTTTTCTAGTGACTGTATGAAGTAAAAATGTTGTTCTTCTAGATGAAGGGAAGAAAGCACAATCTCTTAGCAAGGCTTAACCATTAACAGTCCTGTAAGACTTTAGGAAATTGAGCCTATTTGTTTCTAATTCATGTATGCACTGCATGAACTCAGCAAACCTCCCAGTATGAAGCAACTTGAGTATCTTTCTTGGAGGTAAAAAGCCAAAACTACAGCTCCAGTAAAAATTAAACAGAATTTCAGTCTCACATTGTAAAGGCTGCTGAAAATAATAGGAGCTTTAATATTCAACTACGACAAACTGTGCAGATGCAAATAGGATACATATCCACAATACCACTTTCCCTCCCTGCTCTGATCCCGCCTTCCTCCATTATCTCTTTCAAAAGGAAAAAGTTAGAAGACCAGATAAGATGTGGGTTCTCAGCGTGATCAAATAAACACTGTGTGGTGGTCACAAGGAAAGAAAACACATTGTAGGAATGAATGGCAGAGATTACATTTTACAAAGAATGGCATACAAAATCAGCAGCCCAGATGCCAATTTCCCATTGATGTAAGTTAGACAGGGTTTCTGTGGCCTGGCTTCCCAGCAGGCAGAGCACTGCATCCACCCCAGCAGTCAATCAGGCTACAATATGCTCCTTTCAGGATTCGATCCATCAACTTATTATTGGAATTTAGTGAATACAGCATAGTTCACCAGGTTTATATCCCTTCGGGTGTGGTACATTCAGAGCTTTACATGTATTTGACACCTCAAAAAGTTGGGGGGAGATTTTCAGCATGTTTGACTACAGGCATACAGGCACTATGGGATGGGCCAGTTTTCAGCTTCCTATCAGACAGTTCCTCAGCTGTATCCAATTCAGAAAACATTTTAGCAATCTGCAGAAGTCACCTTAAGTGTCAGTCAGGCAATGTATTGCTAAAGCTACAGATAAGCATCTCACTTCTTGTATTTATGTTCTTTGCCATTTTCTTTTGCTTGCATATGATAATTTAATCTAGAAGACTAAAAAGAGCAAATCAAATAACTTTGCATCCTATCTAATTTCACAAGGTTCAGTCTTCCCTACTCCAACTCAAAAGAGCCCTGACTGTGCAGGCTGCAACTCTGCTGGTTTTAGCGCCATGGCCTCTGCTGAAATTCATCATAGATCACACGTGCACAAGTTGCTTTAATTCACTAGAGAAAAATCAACCTAACACAGTAAACCAGTTACTCAGTTTTGCTTGCCTATGTTTGTGAGACACTAAATACCCTAACTCCTGGCCATAACTATATTATGACAATTTAAGCAGGGAAACAAGGCAACAAATAAAGCAGAGGATAAAGACATGGAGCAGACATTTCAATTTGGCTTTTTACATGACAGGTCAGAGGAGTTTACAGAAGATGACAGGAACTTAGCTTGGACAGCACTAACAACCTTAAGGAGTAGCATAAAGTAACACAATTTTTCAGAAGTGTTTATCAGTCAACCCCTCTGGTTCAGCTTTCCAGGAGCTCAGAGGTTGCAGAGCTTTTAAAAAAAGTCAGACCTTCAACCAAAAGCAAGAGAAAAATGGTTTACTCACTTCCTGGCTTCTCAGACTGAGAAGCAACCTCAGCTATTTTGTCGACCAGCAAATTTTGTCCAGGATTTTCCAATTTTGTCCAGAATCCCCTTCTTGAATCAGATCTGGCTACCAGTCTCAGAGAGAGTTCGGGGTGCCTTTTGGACAAAGGTAGTTTGCTCGCTCACATCCTTAAACAGTTGAGAAATCAGACCTATATGTTCTGTCCCAAAAAATAAAAAGGCTTAATGACCTGGGCTCACTGCTCTACATCAAGCACAGGCCACTTCCAAGGGAAGGTATGTAATCCCTATTCAGCACATTACTCCAGCACAGCTTACTTGAACATTGTGCTGTGCACAATTAAGTGTCACAGTAAGAACCCACCCCAGGTGTAGCCAAACATCTCTGGAAAGCCACATGCATCTCATGGGGGACATGCAGCAGGGTCAGTTCATGGCTTGGTTTGTCAACTGCTGGTCACTCCTGTCCCCAGAGGAGGGGCTCATTCCTCTCCAAGCAGCTCTGTAATGCAAAAGATGACATCCTTGGCTTGGGTGGACTGTCTAAACTGAGCTAAATAACAGGTTGAAAGTCTTTATCAAAGTAAAGCTTCCCATGAGACACATGGGGGCTTCTGTCTTCAAGTTTTTGTGAAGTCAAACCCTAGTCCTGGTGTACTGCTAATCTTTTGAGACTTAGAGGGCAAGATATCTTTAACTCCGAACACCAGGACATTCACCCTTAGTGCTCCCCTGTAATTCTCAGGTGAGCCAGTGCTCTCACACATTTCTGGTTTAGTTTTTTTAGGTTAAAAACTCCAGCCTAAACCTTGCAGCTAACCTTGTTACAGCCTGGGAGAAGTCAGTTTTGCTAACAAATATACGGCTCATTAATATTGCTGAGCAAGCTGAAGATGAAAACGCATTTCAGGTTTGGGGGTGGTTTTTCTGAATTGGTGAGAGGGCCCTCAAATATACCCCACATCATGGCCAGAAACATCGTCTAGACTTCCATTTAGAAATCTGCCCTTTTGTCAAAAAGCAACATGTTCTAAGATGCAGGACTACATCTTCACACTTAACGCATTCTCAACTATAGTCTGTAAAGATACAGCTGGACACATGCTACAAATCCCACTCAGTTCAGAAAAATCCTTGTTGAAATTCCCTCTTTGTGAATCCATTTTAGTATAAAAAAAAAGACAGATCTCCAAGAAACAAGAACTTCACATGAAGGCACTTCTGTGAGCATGGAAGGTGGAGCCTGTGAAGGAGTTCACCACTCCTCCTCCTACTGGTTTCCATGCTCTGTGCCTCTTCCACTGCTATGTTCCCTTCTGAACTGTGCAACAGATGGGAGCAGTTGGGTTTTAAAAGGTTTTTATTTTCTGATTTCAATTTTTCATGTGTTGTTTGAATCTGGCACAATACCATTCTCTAGTGAAGAGGAGACATTGTGTTAAGCTTAATTACCAAAGGCTGAAACCCAGCAAGCAATCAATCATTTAGTGACACACTCATGCTTTCACTGATTTGAAAAAATATTTTTTTGTGGCTATTGAAAAAAGCAAAACTGTCAGAGACAAAACCAGAATCACTCACTTTGCAGCATATCCAAATATCAAGACTGTGGGGAGATGAGTGAAGAATGTTCATTTGTTTTTTCTGAAACTAAATCCAACTCTTTTTGGCATGTGAGCCCGGAAGTCACAGAAGATGTCTGTTAGTGTAAACATGATCTTTTTGCTGAGGTTTGCCTTATAATTAAGGCTGATCTGAACAGTCAAAAAACTTGTTTCTAGACGGTTTCCTAAAGAGTCAAGGTTGTTTTGTTCTTTAATTTTCTTTAGTTTTTCTACCCCTTCCTTTTTTTTTTTACTGCCAGATAAGTGCTCAAGCAGCTGCATTCCTGGGGAACACTGACATCCAGTGGAGAGCTGGGGTCATCCCCAGAGCCAACACAATGGCCCCCAAGCCAGCATCTCCGTTGAGAGGAACGCCCCAGAAGTCCAACGGCTGTAGGAGATGCCTTGAATTACAGCAGCACACTTCAGTAACAGCCTGAATGACCTTGAGCTGTAATATTTATTTTGTCTTCTAAATTCTCATTAAGATGATCACATTTCTAGCCATGTTATTTCCAGGGGTTTACTTGTGAAGCTTAGATGTGTGGGGGGCACAGTTAAGGAAATTTTGAAAGAAAAACCACTTGTATCTACTGATCAGCAAGTATACCATGCTTTCTTCTGTTTTTTCAGTGATACAGGATGATATGTCCCATGTGTTTAGACAGCACTGTATTTCAAATGATAGTGTACAGTCAACAATTAACATTGTTTTTCTTTGGAGAACCAGAGTCTCTGTAAGGTCACTCTGGTGTTATCACCGAGTAGAAAGGCATCCGATATCAGTAGCCTGACTTCAACCACCACATACATGCATTTGCAAGCTTACTCAAAAAACCCTACCCAAATACAAACATCAGACCAAACTTAGTCTGCAGAACAGATTCGTGAAACCTACATAAAAGGGTGATTGTCTTCTTGCTCCTTTGCAGTAGCACCATAGATCAACTCTTCGGAGTTCTCATTTTAATACACTGCGTTGTTTAGGAACGTAATAGATAACTGCAACAGCAGATGACTACAAGAATTACAGTGCTGGTAACATTGCCTCAAAACCAGAGGAAACTGCAGTTTGAAGGAAAAAAAAAAAACCAGTTGTACTGCAAGCTACAAACAAGAACCCTTTTTCACAAGGAAATGTTTGAGGTTTCTAATCTGGTTTTCTCTCTGCATTGCATTCCAGCCCAAAGCTTCAAAACATTTCATCCTTCCATCCCCAAATGTGACACATTCACCCCATTATAACCGCAAGGCTAACCACAAGCCTGAGTCGTGAGAGACTAGATTTTTCTGAATCCCACAGTGGGAACTTGAATCTGGGACTGCCATATCCCAGGGGAGATCCTTACAGCTATTTTGGGTGAACAGCCCCATCTTGCTCCCTCCATTATCTTAGACCTACAGATCCATTTTCACTAAAGTTTAGTTTCATTGCATCAGCATTTCCAAAGAAATCTTTTATCAGAAGTTCCCGACCAGCTCCAATCAACTGTATTTACCTTCTGGCCAAGAAACAAGCCACACTGTGCTCTGTTTCACAATGTGTAATTCTAAACCAACTCCAAAGGGTTGTTGTAAAGATTTACGCTGGTAAAAGTGAGATCAAGTTGTGACGCATGTTTCTTAGCTCACTATAATACAAAATAACAGTGCAGTTATATCCTTTGCATCCCATTCTGAGAAAGCACATGCTCTGATCTCTACCCTTTAGTGTTTTCCTATCAAGAGCAATACTTCAGGACAGCCTAACCACCACCACTTGCTTCAGAAGGACTTGAGCATGTACTTAAAAACAGCAGTAGGGAGTAGCAACGCTTCAGAAGGATGTACCAAGAATAATGTTAAGCCAAGCCTGCGCTCAAGTGCTTTCCACAGCTAGGACAGAGAACGTGCCAAATAATCAACCTTTTTCTTCCAAAAGGAAGAGTCCTTGCTCCAAAGGTAAATAGGAGACACCTGTTCACTCTTGAAGGTATGACAATAAGATAAATCTCCCCAGAGCTTATACTATATTAACATATTTTTCAAAAGAACACAAAGATTTCAGTGCTATGACATAAAGTGTTGCTTTTCTCCCCGTAGCAAGCCAGGCTAGTTCTGTCTTAAGGAAGGATATCTCCTTACTGCCTGACTTTTGATACACATGTTAAGTAATGAAGAAATACCTTTTTTTTAAAAAAAAATCCCTTTTTTTAAAAAAAGGGTTCTTAGTGCATCCTTCCAAAGGAAATAATAGGGGATGGCTCTCGTTTCTTCAGCTAGCAAACTATGTGGTTTCTTTTATGAGCTAAATGAAAGAAACACGCAAAATAATCATTATGGATTTGTATGAAATTACTGGGTATGGAATGCAGTAAATCCCCAAACAAGCTTTAACTATAGTTTGTAAGATATAATAATCAGGTAAAACTGCAGACTATCCTTTTGTAAGATACAGCAGAAACCTAATATTTTATCGGAAACCTTGATTTATGTTTAATAGCTCTGCTACCTACTAAAAAAGATCTTGTATTAGCAAATGGGTACAGATCCAGTCCATTAGCTTAGGACAACTGAAAAACTCAAGGGTTTTGTGAACTAATGCAATAAAATATCATTAAACACTGTAGCATGACAAGACAGACAGAAGGTTTGAGTTGAAAGTCAGGAGAAGTGTTTGAAATGAAGTAAAATGTACAATAGATATGTTTAGGTACATCTGGCTTACATTTGCAGTAGGTCGTCAGAGGACCTTAGTGTCTGTGATGTAAATGAATAACAGAGCCCTCAACAATTTAACTGTCATCAGTATAAATGCTTTAACTGGCACAGTAAAGCAAAGCTCTGGGCCTCTTTCTAAATCTCCATAAGCTCCTGGTCTGAATTATAAACTGGGGCTGCATTACCTGAAGATGAAAGCAGCCAGGTCAATTCACTTAAAACCAGAGAATTACCACTGCAAAGCTGCGATGAGCAGCAAAGGAGCATATTGTGTGCGTGTATGTGCGGTTGTGTTTTTAATGTACAGTTTCATAGAGTCAAGAGGAACATCTGACTGCCCAGTCACTCAAAATCCAGAATCAAAGGTCTGGTGGGAAGAAAGGTAACCATTTGCTTTTCAACCAGTCAAAGTTCCTAAACAGTAAGGCTGAAGATAAACCACCAGAATTAAATCTCTGCTAAGAGGAGGTACACAACTGCAAGAAAGAGTTGCTTCTGTACAACCTGCTCCAAGGCCACCGCTTGCAAACATTCCCCTACCAGGCAGCACCATCACATACACAGGCCAGGATGAAGAAGTCTAGCTACAGAAGCTCTGCTGCTTAGATGGCTTTGATCAAATCCTTTCTCTGTCTTTATGCACGTTTCCTCCCTCATCTTGTGTCAGCCTTCAGATCACTAGTTTTGGAGAGCAGGAATTATTCCCACCACCACCACCCCCCATGTGCAACCATGGCACAACATTGCTGCAGATCCCAAGTCACAGTACACCATATAATCAACAGTGGCCAAATCTAACTCCCCTCCACTCACCTCACTTTGTCACTCATTTCAAGGCCACTGATCCCACACAATTGTCCAATATCCAAGAGATTAAAAAAACTTGATTCTAAGACTCCTAAGGCAGAAAAAACCCAAGCAGATTTCACTTTTTCGAAATTTTGCAAGTTGGATATACTGAATAGAGTTTGGTTGGGTAAGTAAAGGCAACTAAGCTTAGAAAGATGTGACGGCAGATTGATCACATTCACTGAGATGTGGCCAAGTTACCATATCATCACCATAACCTTCTGGGCTCAAGTCTAAATTGTTTCCCTTCCCCCCCACCTCCTTCAAACACATGGGATATTCGCTTTTATCATAAATTCCAAACAAATTAATGGATTCCAACATGCATCATCAAATTTATATTTCCTCCTCCACAGAGTTGTACCCCATAAGTAATCCTTAAAATTCGTCATGAAGCTTTCAAAACAATTTATGCAAACAAACATCAAGCAGAGCTATTTGTATTGGCAGCACATTTCACTTAACAACCTACAACAAGGAACAGATGGTCTGAGCTCTGGAAACAGCTACAAAGAAAACAGTAGGAGCAAGTCCATCAGAAGCACTTTTTCCCCCCAATTTTGTGAAGATTACAGACTTGTTCTTGTTTATTTCTTTGATTAGGCTGTTATTTTATGTACTCATGAATCCTTCCCCTGCATTTCATGGAAAAAATCCACCAGAAGCACATTCCTCAACTGTGTATCGTTTACAGAAGCGCTGCTTTATGAACTGAGCTATCTGCTCCTCACTGATCCAGCGCTCTCTAAAGCGGAGGGGAAGGAAGTGAAACAACGTGCAGATGTTGTACAAGGGATTGACAAATTTAAGGCAAACCTCTTAACAATGCATAGTTCTCTTTATCCCTTTGCCCATCCCTTGGTCTCCAATATTAAAACAAGCAAAAGCAGATGATTCGCGCAGTCACATCCATTACACATCACTTGGTACTATTACTTGTCTTGTAAGATGTTATGATCTCTTCCTCTTTTCTAGAGGCAACCCTCAGCTTGTTAAGATGGATTACAAGAGGCTCAGCCCCAGCAGGATGCTATGGCACGAGTAAAGGAGAAGCAGGATGATTAATACCTACAGCATGCCAAGCAGGGTCTGCACTAGCCGCTAAGAAGCCTGATCAAATGGACGCCTGGTTTACACCCATGTTGGGACCAGAGGACTCTTCAGGGAAAGAGAAGGCCACACTGCTCAGAAGAGTGTGGGAAGCAATCTAACAAGCAAACATGAATAATAGTATTTTGAAATAAAACAGAGAGGAATAACATGAAAATGAAGCAAAAACGACCCCAATGACATTCTTTAATGGAAATGTAATGTTTTCCCCATGTCAAAACAAGTAATAGGAAAAGGTTTTTTTTATAAAAAGTAGAAACAATACTCAACTATATAGATCTTTAAAAGAAATAAGTCTATCCCTGATCACCAGTAATCATGTGCTTCTTGTTACTACCACCACCATGAAATTCACTGTCAAGTCCACTAGTACCTCTGCTTTCTTCACAAGGATTCATATGAATTCATCTGCAAAGGCTCTCGCCCAGCCCTGGATTTAATTTAAATAATATTAGGGACAGATAACAGGCTGCACAGCTATCAGCCCACCAGCCACAAACACATGCCCCCTCTTTATTATCAGAAATTAGAGGCAAATTAGCCCCCTAGAGTTACATAGGGATGAATATGGAACATGATGTTAAAAAAAAAAAGACATTAAACAAGGAATGAAGGACTTCTGACCAGAGAGACGATCATGACATCTTGAAGTAACAGAAGTCTTTCTGAAGGGCATTAACCTGGGTGGAGACGGAGGTCAGTTTGGAAGCGTTTGGCTTTGAGATCTGAAACCACGTTAAATTTTGGTGGAGCAGAATCAAGGACAAAGCAGACCACACTGACAGCTTAATAGGACCTTTGAGCATCACAGTTGAATAAACTTTGCTCCACACAACACTATATAATTTCCGCTTTCATATTCTTGTTAGTGGAACAGTTTCATATCAGGCTGACGACAAAGCTGTTTTCACTGGCTGCCTCGGCGAGCCATGATTGCTGGTCCTGACATACCATACATGTCTTCCGCTGGACCACTTAACAGAGCAAGATGACTAAAATACTACTGAGGAACAAACCCAAACATATCAGAACACTTTCTGCCTTACATAGCATCATAGATCCAAGCTTTTCTTTTTGGGGTGAAATACAACTAGATGCAGCATCAAAAGCCCAGGCAGCCGACATATGAGCTTTAAATGCAGCTTTTCCCATTACTCAGCTGGCTGCAGGAAGAGGAAAGCAAACTCAAGCAGATGATAAAGCTAAACTAACAGTGCTGTTAAGCAAAAGGTGTCTCAGGGAAAACAGCTGGAAGAGTATCTGGACAAGCTTTGTCATGTAGGCATTACTCCTAGGTTTTACTTGTAAATAAAAAGTAAAGAAAACGTGAAAGCTGTTTTATCGGGACTTGAGCTGTCTGACTGCAGTTTAAACCAATTTGAGAGTAGGTATAACTCCAAGTTCACAATCTGACCCCGTAACATGATACCCAAACTGAGAAAACAGTTTGAAGGTCACTTCAGATTTCTTCATTTGGAGGATTACGATGAAGCATTTCCCGAGATGTCACGCTTTAAACAGCTAATGGCATGTGACAACAAGTGCTTTTACATTTTACATTCTAAAGTTGCAAACACTTGGCCTCTCCCCCAAGCAGAGAAATATGTAGCAGCCCTAAGATCTTGACATTTGGGGCCCCATCGGACTCTCCTTTTACTTTAGCAGGCACTGGATGCAACCAGGAGTCAGCTCACTGCAAGTAGAAAAAACTTCTCTCCAAAGTCCTCTCAGCGAGGGGCCGCAGGGGCTGCGGTGGGACCACAGCACTGGGGGAGGCAGAGAGCCCCTGACTGCCAGCAGCACAGTTACATATCAAGCCTGGGTCGCCCCAGCCTGCCAAAACAAGCTGGCTTACACCTTTTCCCAGTAACTTTTTTCATAAGGTGCGGGTGAAGTGATTAAAGAAAAGACACAAGACAAGGAACAGTTTCAAAGGCACAAGTGGAAGTAGATGCCCAATCCCTCTGGTGATCTCCCCCAGGTGTGTCTTAAGGCTTTTGGAGTCAATCAAATAAAACAGCATCATCAAGCAAAAAGCTGCAGTTTCACACAGGATTTGCCCCGGTTTCCCGGGCTGGAGCTCAACGGGGCCACTGTGTTTTACAGATGACAAGCCTTTATGGATCAGAGTCCTTTCTAGGGAAGGCTGCAAGTTCTGGAGGCATTAAAAAGTGTATGTATATATTACGTATACATACACACAAAAATAAAAATCAACCTTCATTGACAACCAGTAAAGTTTTCAGTTTGGTTTAAACTCTATTTTAGGTTGCAAACTTGCCTGTGTACTTCCTTTTAAATCAGCAATATAATTTCTGAACAAGTCTAACCCAAGGAATCACCCTTAATTATTACATGATACGAAACAAGAGGCATCACAACACATACGAAGCACCAGGACCCAGCTGCTGGGCACCAGCACTAACCAATGCCCTGACACTGCTTCTGGATTTTGTTCCAAATACCAGAGCCAAAACTATTCTCAAGCACAGTTAAAATATCAGGATGCTTGCTATTAAGCTGCAAGGTTCCTTCCACTGGAGAAACGCTGTTTCAGCTGAATTTGGTGGAATTACAGGAGCTGATTAGGTTAACCACTGACTGTGTTTCCTGGAGGGCATCGGAGACTATGACCTGACCCAAATTATTTAATCTTGATCCAGATTTGAACCATTTAATTTTAAGCTCCACATCTCTGGGAAACGAAAAAGGTAATACAAACTTCAGAGCAGCGTTTAAGTTTGAGAGGTAGCAAGGGGAAGGGCACAAATGTGATCGCTCCCAGCCATCAAGGGCAGCAAGAAAAAAAAGTCCTGCTGCTCCGAGCAGAAACTTTGCCAGAGCAGGTTGTGGAGGGAGGGGACTAGGGCTTGATGCCAGCTAGGCATAAGCTGGCTGTTTTGCAGAACATTATAGTGTCAGTCAACTCTTCAGCTTCAGGATCCAAGTGACATTTCTGGCCAAAAGAGAGAAGAGGGGCGAATGAGCCCAGGTGGGCTCCAGAATCCCTCCCAGACCACATGAGCCCCCTGCACTCACAACACAGCTCCTGCCGGCCCAGGAGAGGGACTGGCTGGGGGTCCCTGTCCTGTCCCACATTATTTATACCTAGCAGAGTTTAAATATCCCCTCTCCAGCTTCAAGCATAAGCTCTAGCCTGGCCCTGAGATATTTCCTAATGAAAGCATCATTAAAAAAATCCCAATTACTTTTGTTTGGGATGTTATTTGTCAGAGCGAATGAAGCCAGCCGCACTGTGTCAATAATAATGAACTTATTAGCCTGGAAAATATAAAATATTGATCACATTGCTCACACCTTTCAAAAGCTTGCTCAATAACTGCATCAGGAGATGAAAATACTTCAACCTTTGCATGAAAGGGATTTTTAAATAGCACATGAAGTGTGCAAGAGTATTCCTAAACTGCACGATGCAGCAGCACGCAAAACCATGTCCTGTACCTCATAAGACATTGAGTGAGATACTAGAAGCTGCATAGCTGTGTTAGCAGGATACCCCATACAGGTAATTCACCCAGGGGAGAAGCAATATTCATTAATTCAGGGCAAACAGCCCTATACCTTGGTTGTAAGCACAGGGATGTATTCACAGCAATTTTAGGTATCTTCCCACTGCACCACATTGTGCCACATACCTTAAAAACCAAATCAATTTATCTTGGGACTCAGTTCGGCATAGGACAATTTAGCCCAGACATTTTACTACCAACCACACACAAGAAAAGTCCAGTTGAAGCGTGACAGTGAGGACAGTACAAGCTTACCAGCAATGCAAAAAAAAGGGACTTTCAATGGGAAGCTACAGCACGTCCCCAACAAGCTTTAGACATGGCTTTTCCTTCTCTGCTCCCAGATGGAGGGGTAACATTTATGACCTCTGGCTGCAGTCAGTGAACAGTGAGAAGGTTCCCCTGGGGCAGCACCATCCTGTCCCAGCCTCCCGTCCCTGGCAGGATGGCAAAGCACCCCAAAACTGAGAACCTGTGCACAGCACCCCTCCAGTGCGATTACAGCCTGTTTTTAATTATATCCAGGGCAACAGAGCAAAAATCCCAAATACACTGAACCTATTTCAGTAAGGGACAGTAATTTTCAGTCTTACCTCTGCAGCCCATAACCTCAGCTGAGCAATTCTGAAAAAGCCACGGCCTGGTGAAGCAGCCAAGCCCTCTCCCATACACTCCTGACCTACAGATATGCTTAATATGTTAATTTTTGTTTTGGTTTCAGAACAAAACCTGCCTTTTAAAGAAAATTTTAACAGATTCTAAACCAGAAACACTGCACTCCCCTGAGGCATTAAAAAATGCAAACTGAAGACTTCCCATGTGTCGGGGTTATTACTTATTTCCTTCTAAAAACAGAAGAAGTGTTGCAACAGTTGTAATGCTCCAGCTCACTAGGCCAAGAAGATGTTTTCTTTCTGCACACTCATTAACCATAGTGTGGAACTCAATAACTGTTCTAATTTCCTACCTTAAATGTTTTTCTTCCCCCCAGTTTTCATTTTATGCTTTACATTTACATAGGACTACACTCCACCACTTACCTTGAGAGTCTAGTTGCTGTCAAACACAATAAAAGGAAAGGAAAAGTGTCTGGAATCACAGAAGCTTTAGTGTTGAAAATTATAATTTAATTTCTAGAAATGAATTTAAGCACTCAAAGCTTTCTTTGTCAGCCACATGAGAAATTGATAGGCTTTGAAGGCAAGCAAATGTTTTTTCAGTCAAATCTCTCAAGTAAATATTTATGTTAGATATAATAAGAGATGTTATTTCACACCACAAATTAAATACCAGCTAGTTATTAAATCTAGTGCAACACTATGAAACTCTCGGGTACTGTTGCCCACAATAGGTGCACTGTAATTAGGCTGGCTGAGCTCCAGGAGGGTTCCTGAGCCTCACCAAACCCAGAGCATTGGTGGAACAACTGCCATGGTCTCAGGAGACCTCGGTACCCAGCCTGGCTCAAGGAGAAATTTGCTGCATGATGCAGGGAAAGTCACCTAACCCTGCCACGCTTCTGCTGCTTTTGTAAAATGCCTCTGTCTCCAAGAGCAAAACGCTTTCTTCTCTAGTTTGCAAGGATGCAGAACCTGTGAAGGGAGAAGAAGGTCCAGCCCAGGAAAGGGAGAGGACAGGACTCTCCATGCTCTGGGTGGCCCAGCAGCCTCCCCAGCTGGAAGATGTTGGACTACACGTACCCCCTCCGTGGGCTATCATTGGGGTGTGGGTACACACAGCTCCAACCCTTTCTTAAAGGTCTTAAAGTCGCTAAACACCTATCATGTTGAATTTGATTTCTAAGAATAAATATACCAATGTTTACATGGCTAAGGCATAACAGAGACAAAAACTGTATTGTACAAAATCATATCCTCAATCCAGCCCAGACAAGTCATCCCAGGATTGCAGATACAGCGGCACAAGCTTCCAAAAGCAAGTGGTCTGGGGACATGGGATGCTCAGTGGGGGCTCTAAGAGAGGCGGCATCCCCCTCTCCAGCACTGCTGCATGGCCAGGCAGGCTGGAGCTGCTCTGCCCAAGGGCCCATTCTTTGTGGCACGGGCACACCAGCTCCACCTGCACCCTGATGCCCTGCAGGAGGGGAGACAACAGAATCAGATGTAAACACTGCTTTTTTTTTTCTTTAAGTATCTTTGGCTAATTGCACAATCACAAGAAGGCTTCAAAGCATGCCAGAGAGTGGGATAATGACACTGCATGAGTGAAAAGACCTTTCATCTCTCCTTTTCCTCTAATAACCACCAATGATGGACCATTACCCTACGGTGTTGCCCTGCCTTGTTGTGTCTTAATGAATATATTTAACAAGAATACTTATGACTATAGCACAGTGGATGTCTAATAAGGCAAGATCATTAATTTTGAAAGTCCTGCTTTATCTCTTATTACTGCAATATTTTTGCCCGCTGCCTTGCCAGAGCACGAGGGCTGTAAACCAGCAGGGCTGGCAGGAGGATTGTTTACTCCACTTGGAATGGCTTCACTGAGTGTAGTTACAATAAGCTGGTTATGGCATGTCGTAAAGATTGTTTTGGATAGGGCACTCATAAGTCATTCCAAAATGTCAGAAAGGAAAGGGAAAGAAGGTTTGCCTGCAATAGCTGAAGGAGGAAGGGGAAGGGATGAAGGAAACACACTCAGGTACCATCCATAACCCTAGCACAATGTAAATACCCAAGCTGGTGGATGGAACTGGAGTACATTTCTGAAGTGGTATGGTGGGACCCAGATGGCCAGCAAGCCTGGAGACACACAGAAGTCAACAGGAATCAGTCAGCACATAGCAATACCTTGGCCCAGGCTTGTAGCCTGGTGCCCATGAGCAACCTCACTGAACTCCAAGGCGTGCAAAATCAGGATAGCAGCTTTCAAACACACAGTTTAATAAGACGACTACATCCATCTCTCCTTTCCAAATACGAGGACAAGTAACAACCTTGCTGCTGTTCCTGCTGGAGAGGAGTACAACATCCCACCAGCAATCCATACTGCTGTGTATAGTCACCCAGACAAGTTATTTAAATAAGAGATGTTCACACAATCTCCTCTTACTCCAGAAGTGTCATCAAGTTAAGAGAACTTTTTAGCCAGATGATGCAATTCCCAAAGTACACTAGATCACAGAAGCACCAAGGTGTAAAATAAGGCATATTCTTACTACTGGCAGACCATCATAATATTTTCCTCTGATCATCAGGATAATAAAACAGAGGGTAAAGCTCTGCAAACACAAAATTAAGCTAGAATGCTAGCAAAAAGGGGCTAGTCATGCTGCATTTCATTATCTACCAATGAAGGATACAAGCATACACTTTTGAAAGAAAGAACACATCCATAGTATGCTAAATACAATAAGTATTAATTAAATCATTATTGGCAATCAAAACCTAATTTTTTGTCACTTCCTGATATCTTAACTAAAGGCATATTTGCAATACTATTATAACAAGTTACAATTCGAGCAATAGAGCTGCTTGCAATAATTCAGAAACATGTACACTTTCATATGAATATATCATGCCTAACTAATGAGATTGCTCATTTCATAACTTCAGTTCCATTTTTATTATTTCATAAAACTGGAATTCCTTATCCATTTTATGAAAAACACCAAACCTTTGTGAAATTCATTAAATAAGCATAAAAAATTCATTAAACAAGTGAATTGCATTCATGGCTGCTTTGATGCAAATGCCCTTTAAGCAATGTAAAACTCCATATTGATTTAACCTTTCATGTTCTGATATTTCCATGTGGAGATAAAGATATATATAAAAATCTTTATTCAAGGAATGAAATTAAGTGCTGATCCCTTGATCTCCAGCCAGGGTGAGGTAGATTGGTCAATTTAAATAGTCACTGCTGATCAGCAAACAGCTGAGTTTGTATTAAAACAGAGCACTAGTATTTCTGTACATCTTTGCTGGCAAATAAACACACATATAATATCTTGGGCCAAATCAATATGATGCCCGAAGTTTCCTCTGTAGCAGAAAGTCAAGCAAATATTGGTTAAGTCCTCCAGGACTAGTTATAACAAGGCCATGCTGGTCAAGCAAAAGGTAGAAGAGCTGCTCCTGAGTACTTGATGAGGTTTAGCTGCCCATTCCCATTGCTGTCATTCCCACTGAACACTGCTGCAAACAGCACAGCCAACAAGCCAGAGTCTGCCTGAACCTACCATCATGTACCACCTGCCCCAGGGAGCTGCCAGACTGAAGGATCAACTCAGTTTTCTTGGTGTTACTCTACATGCCTTCATCCAGTGGTTGCAACATTCAGTTGTCTCACTTCCTACCTTGGCAGCGTGAAGAGTTAAAGAAATCACTAATCCCTAGGCCAGCAAGTTGCTCTCTTCTCTGTGCTTCTAATACATTGCACTACGGAGAAGATAATGTGAAAATTATGCATCTGCAACAAAATATATGTGCGTGCTACCCAAGATCTGACTAGACCTGGAACTGTCATGGAATAAAGTACTTTTACTCCTCCAATCATCCAAAAACACCTGTTGATGAGAAGTAATCATTTCCTCAAAGGCTTATAATAGTCTTACTGCAGCAAGCTAAGAAAAAGGCACCCACTCTATTTTAAAATAACTATGCCCACTGCTGGGGTTCATGCTGCGTGTCAGCAATATAAAGCACCAACTACTCATCCCACCACAAACACCATTCTTGGAAGTACCAGTTTGGAGGGTAGTATGCCAGCCAGCCCCACCGAGCTCCAATGCAGTCCCAGGAGGTCAATGGCTGCGGTGGGATTCCAAGACCCTCGTTGTTGAACTGAGCCTGAAGCATGACAGTCTGAGATGAGCAGACCTTGGTGCCGCCCTCTTGGTTTACACCTACATACTGCTGTACTGTTCATTTCTGCTGTGCTTCATGTCCAGTAGTTTTAACTAAAAAAATGTAACCAAACAGTGCATACATGTAGAGGGTGACATACCAGCCTTATAGCTTCCCAAGGTCTACACTTCAACACCGCCATTCCTGAACAAGCTCCTCTACAGCCCTTCCATACCTCATTTTCCTTCCCAGGTGCCTCTCCCCCACACTTCCTTCTGCCTCAGCTCATTTGGCTCTAGCAAACTGAGCCAGAAACAACTCTCTTTCCATTTCTAACCATTTAAATTATAAACAATAATTTTTACGCACCAAAACAGGTCTTTAATCCTCATATTTCCCTCCAAAATACACCCAGACATCCTTATTCTCAGTAAGCCCAGCCAAACAAAACAAATCAAGTTTCTAGGCCAAGCTTTCCAGGAGTTAAAAATAAGCCCAAAAGTATTAAAATAAATTTCAAAAAGAAAAATCACAGCCAACATATTTAAAGTATCATTATTTTTAAAACTCTCCCCAATTTTTACCCAATGTCCCAGAAGATACTGCTTCAAAAGGAAAGATATTATGACTTTTTTTTCCGGAAAGAGAAGGAATCACACTGAAAGTAAGCTTTATAATAAAGGAGTTTCAGCCTTAATCACAGAACTGTGTAAGCCAGTATAGAAGACTGCTCCCAGTTCTGTCGCCACAACAGTGAACAAAAAGATGGATGAAAACATCATCACTTCCCACCTCCTGACATCCCCCCACGCTCACTGCTCCTCAGCTGGCTGAAAACTGGCCCCTCAGGAAGGGCATCTGTGATTGAACAAGCCCAAAATAGTACTCAAAGCCATTTAACTTAATCATTATTAGGTTTTAATTTAGACCTCCCTTGACACCATTGGCCAACAATAAGGCCCCCAGGTACCCTGCAGATCCCTAAGCATCGACACTTCTAAGAAGGCGCATTTCCACCTACGGCATGATTTAAAACTGGTTTTGTAATCATTAAGAAAAAGGGGAGGGGGGGGGGCATGGAGATAAAAACCTTGGGAGCTTTTTTCATGATTACTAATTTAACAGACAAACTATGTTTTATTGATAGTTCCAATAGTAAATTTGCCTTCCATACACACTGCTGATGATGTGCGAGATAATCTTGTGCCTAAGGCTTTTTTAGGTTAATACACCACACAAGCTTGCAACAATTCAGCCAAGAGAGAACAGAGCATGGCTCCACAAGGGCGCCCGCTCAGGCAGGCGCAAACTCACACAAGTGTCAGACCTGCAGGTTTATTCAGGAATTAGATTTTCATTTAAGAAAATCCTTGGTGTGACAGCACTATGGCTTTTAGAATTTGACTGTCTACATGCTATTGGAAATGGAGATAAAGACTCCAGAGAGCCTGCAGGACACGCACAACCCGTTCATCTGGAGTAATATTACTTGGCAGGGATAT
This sequence comes from Burhinus bistriatus, assembly GCA_013397275.1. Classification (NCBI taxonomy): domain Eukaryota; kingdom Metazoa; phylum Chordata; class Aves; order Charadriiformes; family Burhinidae; genus Burhinus; species Burhinus bistriatus. The sequence goes on along the minus strand of VYXH01010972.1, from coordinate 14,960 downwards.
AAAATGACTTCCGTGTATTTTGGGGAAAAAAATACTATCCTTAATTTTTGCAGGTGAATGAGCAGATGAGTGCCTTGAGGTCAGTGGGATGATTCCAGGTGAAAGTCTGACCTGGGATCTTCCAAGACCCCCAACTTGTGCCATCGCCATGCTAAAATGTCACACCTCAGTCAAACAGGGAGCTTGCCCCAGCTGCCCGTAACTCTCCCTCCTCATTCACACAACGGCACCCGCTTTTGCCTTCCTTCTTTCCTAAGTGCACGCTCCCAGCTCAGCTGCCAGTGGGGAAGTTATTGCAGCTGCAAATAACCAGGGTGCTGTTAATCTGCAAACACAGCTTTCTGCAGCCTTTTTCTTGCATTTAAATCAGTTTCATTTGAGGAAAAAAAAAAAAACATTTGTTTTAGCTAGGCTAACTAGTCAGTGATGTGTTTGGCTGGAAACCTGTTATGTTTTGCTACTTTATCATGTTGCTATTTCCATGTTCAAAGGCTAGTTAAATTATTTACACTACACTTCATATATTGTGTACAACACTTGCCTTGACACTAACAGCAGCAACTCCAAAGCCAGTTTCCTTGAGCCAGTGCTTCAGAATAACACAGAGTGCCATGCTTTGCAGGGAATGACCCATTCAAAGCCCCAGCTCTCATTTCCCCCCCCCCCTGCCCCCCCCCAAAAAAAAAAACCAAACCCAAGAGCCACACAGACATGAATTGCCTTCAAAGTTTCAAATAGCAATGTTGATTTAATTCTGGAGGATATTACAAAACACAGAGTATAAAAGGAATAAGCTAAGCATTAGCTCAGTGCCAGAGCCTAGCTACATCTAAAATTCACTGTGAATGATAAATTGCTTTCAGCCAATAACACCCAACGCTATTTTAAAATGTATATTATAGAACATGTACTTCAAGAGGCTCTGTGAATATTTTATTATACCATCCCAATCATTTACACTGTGTGATATAAGTCTCATTGTAGTTGCACTCCCTTTTGAGGTACAGTTTGATTTCCTCCCTGTCTTTTTATTTATTTAATCACAACTCAGTTGAATTACCATTTCTTTGCTCATCAGCAGCCAAATTGGGCATAAGAGTTAAGAAGCCCCGAAAACTCTGGAAGTACTTCCGAGGACAGAAAAACAAACCTCCTCTCAGGTATCTCAGAAGCCTGAAGTCACACTCTAGTGACCATCACTCACTAAGGGAGTGCACACACCTCCAATCTCACTGTCCTGCAATATCAGCCAGTAGCATTTAAAGAAAACATACGATTTCTTTATCTGTGAGGGGGCAGTGTTGTGGCAGGACAGCTTTCCTACAGCTCTGCTGCTGCAGAAGCTAACACCTCATTTTTCTGGGATCCACTATGGACGATCTAGTACAGAGCAAGCCCTTACTGCTGCTTTTCCCTTGCCAAAGAGCATCAACCACCCTTGCAAACTGGAGAATGCTTTTTTCAGTGCCACCTCATTTTCCATTGCATTCCAGCTGGTTCTGGCATTCTCCCACTAAAGCGAGGGCCACATACCGCAGCACAGGCAATAAACTCAGGACAAACTCGGAGACAACTCCAAGCGATGGTTATCTACAGTGGATCCGATGGTGCCTCCCTGGGAGGGGGGGCAAGGCCATCCTCTACTGGACGCCTTGCCGCCTCCTCCTCGCTGTACAGACATGCACTACACCACAGTTGTTGCCTAAGGAGTTCCCAGCTTCATTTCCCTTCTCTGTATTTTAGTACATTGAAAACAATAACTTGTACATAAAGCAGAACAGGGTCAAAGGCTGGGGAAGGAGATTATAAGCAAAATCTTTTGGTATCAAAGTACTACTATACTTTCCATATTGATCAGTAAGCCCAGGTGCTGCTATGTGCCTTACTGTATTTTATTATTAAAACTCAGTTAAGAGGCATTTTACTGAATCAGGTCAGGGCCTGAGCGTTCCCTTCAGTTCAAGGCTTGATATTGCACAGCTCTTGTGAATTGAGTCATAGATATCAAGAAACATTACAAGTCAAATCAATATTTTATAGCCTTCGCACAGATTGTAGTCTGAAACTATCAGCACGGTGCTGTGAACAGAAGGATTTGCAGGAGCTAAAATAATTTACACTAATAAGGCACTGACCCATGCAGTCCTTAATGATCATTTAGCTTTGGCAATACTATTGAGCTGCTTAGAGCTGTGGGGTTTTTTCAGCAGAAAACTCCTACATCAGATTAAGGACATAAGCAGTAACCCAAGCAGTAACCCAACCACAAGGCTCAGTTTTGCTCCATGTAAATTCATTCCAATTATATAAACTGCTAAATTAAGAAATGAGGTATTTAAAACAAAAGGGTTGTAACAGAACCACAAATACACAAACAAACATCACAGAAATTCTTAATTTCATTTCTTGCCTTGTTTGCTTATTGAAGTGCCATATGTTGCTACAAGTGCTATGAAAATATCATAAGATCATAATTATAAGGTTTGTTGAATTATAGAGTAAGGAAGACACTTATTTACATTTAAATATGAACAGTAGTAATTGAAACGTCACATGCTTCTCTGTTCTTGACTCCAAGAAAATATTTATCTACCAACAGCTTGATGTGCTTTCAACAATGGCCTGGATTCATGAAAGGGACTGGTACTCACATCACTCTTCGCTTTTATTTATTTCTCCCTTCTGATTTACGAACTCAAACAGGGGCTCCTGAAGTGCTCAGGCACTGACATAGTGATGAAGACACTACAATGCAAACAGGACTGTTACTAAGTTGGTGTTCAATAATGCTTTGACCTGTCGATATAGGAAGCCCTGCAATAGCTTTAGGAAATCGATTTTAAATTGACCTCATTGAACTGATGCAAAACCCAACTGCAGATGCATTTAAACTGATTAGCTCTTGTTGAAGTCCGACTGCAAGCAAACCCAAGTCAGGCTGATGTTGAGTACACACAGAGAGGGTTTACAAGAGTTTAAAATGAAAAATGCATTAGTTGAACCAGGATCTCTTTAAGGGGAAAAAAAACCTAGAGACAGCCCCAGTGAAGGCACTGCAGTCCTGGACAGGCTCTACTGTGCCAAGCTCACTTATGAATGTGACTTGAAGCTTGACCTTCCTTACAACACCACCAATGTCAGCAGAAAGCCTCTGAGAGGTTCAATTCCACTAAGTAAGTTGAAAAGAAGAGCAAAAGCCCAAACCAGAGCAAAGTGGCTCGCTGTGAGCAGCAGATCACTCAGACCCATGTAGAGAGCAATGAGCTGTTTGGCCCCGGAAAGGCAGAAACCAGCCTCTCCACACGCTCGCTTCTTCAAAATTTACCATCACCTACCCTGGGAAAGGCTCTCTAGAAAAATCCTTAAACCAGCCAAACTTGAGACTGAGACTTCTCCAAGGAAGTTTAAGGTCTCATTGACGGGAGCTGGAAACCCTGCTCCCCCTGTGGCATGCCCCAAATCCAGTGTCTGTGGCTATCACGGAGGGCAGGCAGAAGCTTGCAGGACTAAGAAAAGCATCAAATAAAAAGAGCTCCCAGATTTTATTTTCTTGGTCTAAAAGAAATAAATCATAATGTGTTTTGGGTAACCTCAAAATACATAAAGATTTTGCAAGTGATATTTGCTGTCAAGTATTTTTCTTTTTTTGTTAGATATTAATGATTCTTATCATGCAGGGAATGAAGTTTGGGCCTTTCTTTTGTTGGTCTTTCTCCAAGAGGGCTATTCCACTGCACTATGTGAAAATCCAGGGGATTTTACCATCTCTGTTTAATAGCCACACCCACTGAGTTAATGGTAAAGCTTTCAATTAACCGAAGCATTTTTAGGCTAATGCTAAACCAATGAATCTCAGTCACCTGCTCTGCTTCCCTTTACCTTTCCCAAAACACTCCTTGCTTTCAGGTTTAATAATTAAATGTACCAAGGCCTTTTTCAAAGACTCTGAAAAGAAACTAGGCTGACGGGAGTTCAGTGAGAACAGGTAACATTTGCAGGGAAACACTCAGGAGAGGAGAAAGAAAAGTGTTTGGGGGCAGTCACAACTTGTATTGAACACGAACAGAATTCTTCAAAGCCATCACATCAAACACCAGCAGAGATGGGTCTCCGCTGGGCTGTGTCACGCAGTCTGTGGCAGAGCACACACACGGCGGTGGCAGGAACGGCCGATACCTGAGAGCAAGAACAGCATCTCCAAAGCAGTGGGTCAGTAGACAGCATAATGAAACGTGACAGTAACTTCATTTGTAAAATATACGCCAAAGCTATCAGGGCAAAAGTACTAATAGCAAGGGCAACATTTGCATAATTACACTGACTTTAAGGCTCTGGTTTTAAATTGACCTAACAATGTCTCTCATTGATGCAAACTGCAGTCGGCTCTGCTGTTATGAGACGGTGCGCTGCCCTGAGCCTTGGCTCCTCACCACACTGGATCACACAGCCTTCAACTGTGACACAGCAAAGAAATTGCCACTACTGGGGCTTTAGGAACACACTAGTGTAACGCTGCGCACAAAAGACCAAATCCAGCTTATGAAGGATACTGGGTTTTATATTTTCTGCATTTCTTTAAGTCAGAGATCTGCCAGATAACCTTCACTGTTACCCCTCTTTCTCTAAGCTCCAATAATGCAGCTTTGCTTCATCACTATACCACACAGATTAGGCTGGAGGAACAAATAAGGGGCAAATTAACAGCAGAAAAGGAGTACAGGAGCAGACTAAACTGATGCCATCTTGGAAAAAAAACAAACAACACACCATCCTTTGGCACAGCGAGGACATTCTTCCCACAGCAGTTTGAACCTTTCCCTGTGAGGTTCACTCACTATGTCTACAAACAATATGGTTTTTACCAGTTTTGGATACTGCTCCTGCAGATACCATATCTACTAATACTAGAGAGACTGATTGTGTACGGTCTGTACATGGCATTTAGTCATTCATATGGGAATTAATTTAATATTTATTAAATAAAACAATATTCATATCATGGTACACATTCAACTTAGCTTGCTACTGCCCAGGGCTTATTTGGCACACATAACCAAACCAAAGGCATAGAGGTGACAAAAGAAGGCCATTCTGGCCATGGTGCTACCCAGCCCCAAACTGGGGAAACCCCAAACCAGTGACCCTCTTCCAGGGAGAGCCACGCGCACACACAGCCCCGCACACAAGTTGTGTGGGAGCAGAGGCCGCCTGGCTGGGGCTGTGGGGACAGACTGAATGAGGCTGTTTCCCCCTGTGCCCACAGCGGCGATGCTCAGGGCCCCTGGGAGGTGCAGCCCTGCCTGCTCAGTCTCTCCCTAGCACAGCACACGAGGGAGGCAATCCGCTATTTCTGCAATGAAACCCCCTAACACTCGGGCTACAAGCAACAGAAGGAGGTTGAATAAATATTTAGGCTCAATAGAATAGGTAAAACAATCTACGGGGCAACGTTTTTATGGAGTAATTTTACACAGTAAACGTACGCAGAGAGCAATGAGGAGCACAAGCAAGCCAGGCAAGGACCTCACATCAAAGCTATTCCAATGCTGCTGACCGCCCGCTGCACATTTACTCAGGCTTTTTCTAGTCCGCATAATCAAAGAAGTACTGGGAGTTGACGCATGAGGAACAAGCCTGTGTCCATCATTTAGCGTTCAGCCTTGTGGGAGCCTGTGCTGTCACGTGCAACTGAAACTCTGGAGAAGCAGCATCTCCCAGGGTCACCCCACCACCCTCAGCAAGGCGCCTGGGCAGACCCACCACTCGTTGCATCAGCGGTTGGCACAAGTCATCTTTCACTCTCAACAACAGCCAGTGAAATATATACAAGTGTCTCCTCCGCCCCTACCACCAGTACAGATCTCTCGTGCTAAACCCATTCACCCAAAAACCAGTACATATTTTACAAAGATGAGAAGACCAAAAAAATGCAATATAGCCATGGTAGATATAGCATTTCCCTGGTAGATATTAAAACATCAGACAACAACATCTTCGCATTAAACTCTTCCTTGAAAATAATAAGTGTTACAGATCCCCATTCCATCTTTGTTACACTTTAGTATTCTTTGCTTCATCGCCCATTTACAAATCATGAAGAATTCATAGATGAATAATGGACTGAGAATAACACGCACGCGTGTGTATATATATAAAAACATAAAACCCAGCACAAGCTAAGAAGAGTATAATCTCTTCCTAAGCACAGTAAATTACTGACTAAAGTAATAAAATTAAAATTAAAAAACCAAACCAATATTATTAAGTGTCTAAAAGCCTTTCCAGTGGCTCTGATGAGCAGTCATTATTCTGCTCCACAATAAAATATGTCATTTCATTGCCCATAGAGCCTCCCCACGATATATAAGTGAATTATTTTCTGGAGGTTTCCCCCTGTCTCTAGAGCATTTACAACACATTAAATTTAGCTCCTATATCTCCTCCAAGATGATACACTACTCCAGCTACATACTGCTGTGTGCCTTGACTAAGGAGGGAGGAAACTTCTACCTCTGCTACTGAGCTATTCCACAAGCTCAGGAAACCACCTCCCCCCTTTGCAGCCCCTTTGCCCACCATCTCCCCCGCTGCCCAGGAAGACCCCTCAGTAAGCCCTGGCTGTCCCAGGGCGCTCCCCAGACCCAGCACAAGTGCAGCTGGAAGACAGGAGCACAGTGGGGACACCACAGCATTTCCCACCCACCTTGAGAAGGCCCAGTCCTCCAGCCAACAAGGCTTGTGCTCCTGCTTCCAGCCACGTTTCATCCTAAACCCCAGGCCAGCTCCTGCCTCCAGCCAAGCCCCACTGCTTCCTCCTGCTCCAGGTGCAACAAATCCACTTACTTGGGGCCTTACAGAAACAGCTCTTCCCCCGTCCTTAAATGGAGCTGCAATTGCTCTCTCCAATTAAACTGGAAGGGAGCAGGGCTGGCCCCTAGACCCACCTGTGGCTGCAATCACCCACACCACAGCTGCATTTTAACATTATTTATAAAATTCACATAATTTGTAAAATGTGATGAATCCTCCAAAGCGTATGTCTGAGGTTTTTTTACTCAACCCCACTTGGGAGACCAGTTACTGATCCTCCTCCTTTGGTCCTCTCCTTTTGTTTTCTTTAACAGTACATTTGAGGAGACGATCTCCACCTGAGAGGTGTGTACAAGGAACCCAAATCCCATTTTCAAAAGTAAAGTCAGCCTCTGGTGTGCAATGGACTTCCAGCAAATCGCACGCCCTTAAATCACCCGTGAAATGAAGCCACCTCCCTGACAGGCTTGCTGAAAAATGTTATCCACGGGTGTGTTTTTCTAAAAAAAAAGGTTCACTGCTGATTATTATATCCTAATAGAAATAACGGTGTCTTCTCATTTTGAAAGTCCATCAGTGAAAACGTATACCCTTTTATGAGTTAAACTATTTGGAATAACTTTTAAACAATTACTCTACTCCTCTGAAATTTCTTTTATGGGATTGAAGGTTTTTCCTGTATCAAATTATCTGGATTTCTCATGGATTATGCATTTCTCAAAAACTCACTGTTTGCAGATTAAAGAGAGAAAGAAAAGTTAGAAAGGACACAATAGAAAAAAGATCAGTAAAGAAAAATATTTTAAATATTAATGACCAAGGGGGAAATGGAAACACATTAAAGGCAAATGTGAGAGCTTTTAAATATGTTATTAAAATTGATTTATAAATGAGACTCTTCTTTAACCAAGTGCTTTAGCCTTCACTACTTATTTCCTTCTGCTGTCTCGCCAAGCATTGGTGTCACCACCCAAAGCCTATGGCATTAAGGAAAGATCCAGAAAATAATTAGGCTGGCAATGACTATGAGCTGTTCAAACAGGAAAACATCATTATATTAAGAATCTCAGAGAATGAGAGAAATTGGCTATTTTCAACTGCTGCAAAACCCCAGGCATTTGCAGGACACCTGTCCCAGGTAGGGCTGGAGGCTGGGGGCCCTCGCTGGCTGGGACGCTCACCCCACTGCGGCCCGGAGCCACCTCATGGGAACTGAGCGAGGCAGTGGGCAGGCAGAGTTGGGAGGACGGGGGGACCAGTCAAGTCCACAAATGTAGATGCTAATTATTTACAAAGGCAGAAAAAGACATTTCTCACTTCCGTCCTCCTCCTCACCCTCCCTCCGCACAGAAACCACGCTGATCACCAGCACGGCTGCACACCAGCCCCAGCCGGGCTCCGAGAGCTGGTCTACACGCAGGGGAAACCAAAGCAGCATTTCCAGTGAGAAGAGTCTGCAGGCTGGTGGTGAGCGTCTGGAAAAGCCCGTCGTGTGCAGCCTGGACGTGAACCGGTATGCCGTGTACAACATGCCGCAATCCCCTTCCTTCCTTCTGCACCCGATCGCAAGTACCAATAAATTACCCCGGGCGCCTGCATTTTCAGGATGTATCTTCTAGAGTTTTTCAGCTTTGAAAACATTTCCAACGACGCACCACATGGCCAGGACAGCCGACCGCACGTTACTGCTGCTGGCATGTCCAAGCACACGCCGCTGCAGCTTCCCGAGCAGCCTGCGGCAGAGGGTGTATCTCCAAACCAGCACCGTGCAGTTTGTGAAGCCGTATGACTTCTGGGTCATGTTTTATTAAAGGACACAGTAGCAAATGTGTATTGCACAAACTGCCCAATTAACATACCCAAAATTGTGGAAATTATCCTTTAAAGGAACAAATTTTGTGTGTGAATTTGTGTAAATGGACAAAAAGTGCTAGTAAATGTTTAACAATTAGTCTCTATTTATGTAATTTCCTTTTAGATATACAAAATGTTTTATTTTAAAGCTGCTATCCATCATAAACCACAATAACATTGTAGTTGAAAACTCTCAATAGAACTATAAAACATCACTGAGAACTATAGATCTCGTACGTTGGATTTTGTGGCGAGAATGGTCCACAAAACTCATTCTGAATGTCCTCATAAGATCCTTTTTATAGCAGGTTATGAATCATCACATGATATCTTTAAATGGATGATCAATACTATATTTTCCCATAAAACGTTTGGTTTGAAATCCGATTTTAAGTGCATTAGAGTTTTTGTGCACTGAATGAGTGTGTGTCATAATAAATTGTCATCAAATATGAAAGAAATATAGCTTAGATTAATTGCCATATTTATTTATGAGTCTATAAAATACATTGTGAAAGTCCTGGCACATTTTTGGGATACCAGCTTGAACTTTCAAGAAAGTTAAAAGCATTAAACGAGACTGAAAGTAGATTTATTATTGGAATGTTTTTAATTGCAGTTTCAACCAGACACAGGTATTAGAATGGCTGTGCCCTTAATGGCCACGTCTCATGTGTTTTTTCTTTAAAATGATATACTTTCCATATTTTTATTGATTTTATAAGATTTATTGTAGATTAGAGCTGCTTGTGTGTGAAATCACAAGTGGTCCCAGCTTCCCCAGAGTAGTGGGCTGCAGATGGCCCATCGCTGCCGCGGCTCCTCCCCAAAGCCCCTCCCCCCCCAGCACTTGGTACTGCCTGGAATACCGGTGGAAGGGAAAAAACTGAATTACCTGAAGGAGAGCAGCAGAAGGATCCTCAGCAAACTACCCAGCGGGTCCTGTTCTGCACTCATTTCTACAAAAGCAAAAATGGACTTAACTCAGACAGGATTTGGAGGGGGGGGGGTCAAGCTGAGCCCCTTCTTTACTCAGACATGAGCTAATGAAGAGGCTCAAGGCCAACAGATTTGATGGGGCTGAGACTAACTGTCTTGGGTTAAGTATTTTCTGGGTTTGGAATAAGCTATGAGCTCCCTGTGTTTCTAATGTACAACAAACACCACTGGGTTTTTGTAAATTACAAATGAAAGTACCTAAGGAAACGGTTCTGATATCTGTGTTTAATAGTGCACGTAAGTTGGTGACAACTTCTGGAAAATAAGGCACTGTTGCATGTAACCTGCTCACTAATTAAAAAAATAGGTCCTGGAAATTACAGCAAGCAGAGTAGGTAATGGAATAACACTGTCATTCACTGCCACAGAACAAAAATGACAAACTATACCTAAGGTGATACTAAATTAAAAACCTTCAGCTTGGCAGCTAAACGACTCCTTCACACCAACTGCACATCAGCTGATACAAAGGCCACAAAAACATAGACACAACTTGGTGGTTAATGGTACCTGATGAGCCCAATATCCTGCTCAAGCTGTGGCAGAACAGCAATTGCGTTTAAAAAAAAAAAATTATTCACAATTATTTCTATTGATTTTACTGGAAACTGAATCCCCAGAGGGGTCAGCCTGAATTGGAGCTGTGACTCTGCCCTGACCCTCTCGCCGTAACTTAGCCCCTATCTCAGCAGAGCACAAACAAGTCCTCCAAGGTGAAAGTCTCATGAGTTCTGTGTAGATGTGTCTTCGCTGAATGAATTCACACTTTATAGAATAATGTACAGACAACCCTAAGAAACCCGATACAGAAGTGTTGGGTTACCCTGATGCAAAGTGCTCTTATAAAAAGAAGTTTTTCCTTATTGGTCAAATACAGTTTCAGAAGCTGGCTTTAGTGATGGCCCCAGATCCGAGGGAAGATCCCACCCAGGAGCGTGGGGAAGATCTACATCCAGCTTCCACCTGCTTGGCCGCCTCCAGGCACAGAATGATCCAGATTCCCCCCAGCCCCGGGTCCCACCCTTCTCCAGCTCCAGGAACACTCAAGCCCAACTCTTGATTTTACAGCCATATCCTAAAACTTGGATCAGAACAAACACGGTGACGATCTGAGATTCAGAAAAACCATAGGTCATTATAAAAGTGATGACGAGAGCCAAGTGGAGCTGCTGGTCCTCGGAGAAGAGGCAGGAGGGTGAGGTGGCAGGGTCAGGCCACCGCAGAAGGCTGTTAAGACGAAGCAGCTCACTGTCATGTGAAGGAGTGCACGCAGAAGTGGTGCTTAGGGATCCCTGCGAATATTATTATTACCCTTGTCTGTTTCTTAATTTTGAGATAAAATTTTATATGGCTCTTATTTAGCCATCCATGTAAATGAGAAGGCCTGGAGAAGCAACGTAAAGGCCCACCCATGTATTTCTTTCACTTTGCACATACCAAAACCGAGTGAAATTGTGCAGTTTCTCAGATTAACTAGCCTACATACATAACTCTCCAGAAATCCAGACATCCTTTTGGATGTTCCCTTTCAGAAGACAAGTGTCCAAAGGCAATCAAAGTTATTCCTGACATATTTCAAAAGTGTTCTAAAAAAAAAAAATCTACTTTCAGGTTCAGCCTTCAGCCAACAAGGTACCGCACGTTCTCTCAGCAATTGTACCTTGCCCCCTAAATCAGGATATGTCCCACGCTTCACTGTGCCAATTCTCCCCTCTGTCCTGAACACAGTTCTTTCTATTTCCTGCCTGTATGTTAAGCAATTAAAATGCTTTATCTTCAACAAGATATTAATCTTAATATTGTCCTAATTTGTTTCGTCTTTTTCTGCCTCTCATGCAGAAATCAGTCTTGACAATAGCCACTGAGATAAGGATAGTAACCAGCAAGCTTCACAATAAACCATCATATACACTATTTTAGTTTGTCAAAACAATTAGTGTTCATTTTGGCTTTATTCAGTTAAATCTGCAGTGACTGATCAGTATAAATTATGTATTAGGCTGCCCAGCTGTACTTGTTTATTCATGCATGGACTTGAAGAATTTTCATTTTCTCAGTACAAAAAAGCAACAGCCAAAAAATCCCCCCATGTTCTAACATATAAAGAGATTTTCTTCTCTGCCACATTTCTGTTACATGTTTTTGAAGCTGCTTTATTCTTCCCCCTCTTAGAACATTATTCTTCCTTTCCAGAAATGATACTCCAATGCTTATTTCAATTAACCTATTATTTCTTTCGCAGTTATCGGCAGCTGCATTTGCATTGGTGGGAAGCACGTAATGTTACTTTCACCCCTCGCAATTACCTCCCGAGCAAAGCAGTATCAGAGCTAAACCAAATGATGTTGATTTTAAAAGCGTCAAAAATCGCATTGTAGGCTGCATTTGAACTCCTGCCTCGCTTCAAGAGGAACTGCTCGCAGAAATGTTTACAGTTAAGCCGCACGCTCTTCTCTTTCAAGAACAAAAGTTTGTGAATCAAGAGATTGTTTTCTGGTTTTGCTGGTGTTTATAGTCACAGAGTCCTCGCTAGGATGACGGGGTGGAAGCAGTGTACGCCACGGGGGTGGGATGACACGCTCGTATGTGGGGAGAGAGATGACACAGTTTTAGATAAAGGAAGGAGAAAAATCTGCAGTGACCACGTACGGCATCAGTTATGCTTCTCCGAGACGCAGTGTATGAGCAGAATGGAGATCCGGCTGTTGAAGCTGTTTCCCTGCAAGGAAAAAAACGGCAGATTGCACGTTCCTTCCCCAAAGCTGCCCTCCACCAAGCCCAGTTCCAAAACCCCTTAACAGAAGGTTTATACCAATATTTACAAATCGCAGAAAGATGTTTCAGCAGCTTTGACACAGTGAGTCCCATCACTCAGTGACGGACTGACAGGGTGAGTGGTGGCAGTGCTCAGAAGAACACAAAGAGCCAGAGTTTGTGTCCTCCTGAAGAGCTGGGGAGCAAGGTAGAACCTGTATTCATTAAAGGCAACGCCATTTAATATCCCAGGTTGTGAGGGCAATTAAAAGGGTCACCTGGCTGGCTCTTGGGCACATATAGAACAATGTATGCTACAGACACATCTCCATAGCGCAGAGTGCTGTAAGTGGAGAGAGCTGGGTTGCAAAAGGCCATCTCTCAAAGCTGGGTTCAGCTACAAGGTACCTGACAGTTAATAGATGCGCTTTCACGTTGATTGTGCACAATAAAGCTTGGCAAACACAATGTTTGCATTGATCTGCCTCATGTCTGTTATAAAAGTGCTTTTGCGCGGTGAATTCTGCCCCGGTTTCGGTGGTTGCTGTGCTTGTCACGTCGGCGAGGAGGGCGAGAGCCCCGCATGCAACCTGCCCACACATGCACAGTGCCAGCGCCAGCTCCAGCTCCCGTGGGTCCTGAGCGCAGGCAGGATGAGCATACAGCTACTCTCATTGCTTCTTTCAGCAAATAACGTAAGAAATGTTCTGGTGAAAAAACTAATTTTTGCTGAATTAAGTGCTTTAGAACAAGTGGCTTTATTACTTTATAATTAGCATAATTTCCCCCATGGGGATTCTTGCAATTAAATAATTAGCAGTAATGTTACCCAAAGGTGTGCTTTAATGAATTTTCTTAAGTTATAGCCCCCGTTAACAACTGAAACGCCTCGGTTTTACACCGCCTGCGCGCTCCTCCTCGCCAGGCTACGGGCGGTGTTGAGGGTTGTCACACCTCACCCCGGGCTCCGGGCCAGCCCGCTCGCCCCGCCGGGGCGGCCAGGGTTCGGGCGCTGCGCTCCTCTCCTCGCCCCGGCCCCGCGGGCAGCGGCCGGGCGCTCTGCTGCCCCGACGGCGCCGACAGCCCGCCCCGCTCCCGGCCCCGCCACCGGGGAGAAGCCCCGCCAAGCGCCCCGCTCCGGCGAGGGCCGCTACACCACCCTCCGCCGGGGCTGAACCGGGGCCCGACCGGCGGCG